>CM076575.1:1403637236-1404124000 GCA_034641835.2 Pinus albicaulis
AAACACATGAAATCATTCAATCACAATGAACATAGTGTTCTTATTGGGTAACCAAACTGGGAAAAACCCCTCCTCTGTTTATATTATATTATATGAGAATATGGATCTATTACAATGAAAACTTAAATCCTTGAAGCTCAACCTACACTGCAATACTGATATCCACCTACTCTTCCTGCTCTTACCAACACTTATCTAAAATAGGCCTCAACATTCCTCCTATTTCCTTGCATAATTCCTGAGGACATTAGCTCCTAAGAGATAGGTAAATATCATATTTATTTGTGTAAATCCTGAGAAAAAATCTCAGATTCTACATGCAAACACTATACACTCACTACTATAGAATAATAAATACAATTATTCCTTTTCCATCCACTCAACTAAGCAATTCGAACTGCGTGCATGACTAGGGATAGTTTTTGTAAATTGACGAGTTAACTGAGAAAACTGGAAACACTCGCAAAGAAGTAGGAAGCTCCATTTTGTACTCCATAGTACCAATCTTTTGCGACACCTTGTAAGGACCATAGTACTTTAGCGATAATTTATTATCCTTCTCAGCTTGCTTGAGGGACATTTGTTTGTATGGTTGTAGTCGTAAAAATACCCAGTCTCCTACATCAAAACTTATCTCACTGTGATGTTGATCTTCCTGTTGTTTCATTCGATTTCGTGTTAAATTTAGGCTATACTTTAAGAGTTGGAGAACTTATTATTGATGCTCAATGTGATCTTCCACTGCTTGAACCTTAGAATTTTCTCTTAAATATGATGTGATGGACGGTGGATGATATCTATAAAGTGCCATAAATGGGGTCGATTTTTGCTGCAGTATGGAAGGAAGTGTTATACCACCATTCAGTGAGAGGTGACCACTTGACCCATTGTGTTTGTTTATCAGATACAAAACAACGAAGATATCCTTCCAAACATTTATTCACTATTTTAGTTTGACCATCGAATTGAGGATGATAAGATGAGCTATGAGCTAATTGAGTACCCAAACAAGAAAATAACTCTGTCCAAAAATTTTCAGTAAAAATGGGATCTCTGTCGCTCACAATAACCTTTGGGTTTCCATGTAGCTTTTGAATTGTGTCCATAAATGTAGTAGCAAATGTACTTGCTTTAAATGGATGAGATAATGCTCAAAAGTGTGCATACTAGGCAAGTCTATCAACTACCACCATGATGACACTCTTTCCTTCGGACTTAGGTAAACCTGTGATAAAATCCATTGAAATCTCCTCCCAATGTTGACTTGGAATGGATAAAGGTTGTAGAAGACCTGGGGTCTTAATTGTCTCAACTTTATTTTTTTGGCAAACCAAACATTCCGCCACAAACTTTTGAATATCAGATTTAAGGCCATCCCAAAAAAATTATTTCTTCACCCTGTGGTAAGTTTTTAAAAATCCCGAGTGTCCTCCTAAAGGAGAAGTGTGCAATTCCAAAAGAATATTTTGTTTTAGTTGGGAATTATTACAAAGATATAAGCCATTAAGGGAATTTTGAGGTCTAAAATGGGCCTCCTAAGGAAATAATAAAATAGTAGCTAAACCGATAAAATAATATTTATGAATTTTCAATTCATTTTTTGCACCACAATCCATGTAACCATAGTTAAATTCAATTCAAAAGTTGTACCAAAATAAAATTAATAATTTTTTTTTGTTGATGTGACTATAAATAAGAATGAGTTTTTCAAGAAAAAGTTATTATCATTGAATAACTAATGCATTTGTCCTTTGTACTTAAATAATTTTAAATAAAATATAAATATAAATTTATAAATTCTTAATTATATTATATGATATTAATTAAAATTTATATTATTGAAACTATATAATAACTTGTAATTAATATACTATATAAAAATAATATAATATAATAATATAATAAATGTATAGGGATATGCATTGTTTTTTTCAAGAAATATGAAATGACAATAATATTATTTTATTTAAAAAATGTGAAATGACATTTATTATGAGTAATTTACTTTATGACTTTAAAAGTACTTAGAGCATTACCATGGTTAACCATGAGTTATTATCTACCATTGTGAATGTGACAAGTAAGTACCTTTAACTCAAGCAAGGCCACTTCAACCATCAGGGATGATGTCATCCCCTAAAACGTGATTGGTTCTCATAAAGTGAATTTTGATTGTACATTTTCCTTAGGAGGCCCATTTTAGAACTCAAAATTACCATAATGGATCTTTGTACCACAAGGAATCATTTTTCCAACTAAATGTATCAAATGTACTAGGATCTTGCTGCAACTTTTGAATGAGTATCCACACTTCTTCGTCCTTCTTCCATTCATCCCTTGCTTCGGTTATCCAATCTAGTTGGATAATAAAAATGGCACAAAGCAATGCTTCCACCTCTTCATTCTTTCTTGAGAGTGCATCTACAACAAAATTTAGCTTCCCTTTTTTGTAGATTATTTCAAAGTCATAACCCAACATCTTTGTGACCTATTTTTGCTTCTTTTCTGAAGATAGTCTTTGTTCCAAAAAAATTTTAAGACTATCATGATCAGTTTTTACCTTAAAGTGTCTTCCCATTAGGTAAGGTCGCCATTTCTTTAGTGCATGTAGTATTGCTAACATTTCCTTCTCATAAATAGTTTTCCGTAAATAATTTCATTTGATTGGGCAACTTTCAAAAGCAATGGGTATTCCCTCTTGCATTAAAACAACACCAATTCACTTTCCTGAGGCATCACATTCCACAATAAAGGGTTTTGTGAAGTATGGCGTAGCTAGGACCGGTGCTAGGCACATTGCCTCTTTAAGATGTTCAAAGGCCTTAGTTGCTTCAGGATTCCATGAAAATGCATCTCTCTTCAATAATGTTGTTAGAGGTGCTGCTATTCTCCCATAATTATTAGCAAACTTGAGATAATACCCTGTTAACTCAAGAAATCCTCACAACTGCTTTATGGTTGTGGGGACTTTCCATTCCTTGATGACTTTAATTTTGTTAGGGTCTACCTTAACACCCTCGTGAGATACAATATGACCCAAATATTCCACCTCTTGTACTACAAAGAAACATTTGGATGTTTTTGCATATAATTCTTTCTCCTGCAATAGTTTGAGCACCTTGTCAACATGAACATGATCCTTCCAAGACCTATTGTAGATTAATATATCATAAAAAAATACTAGCACGGATTTTCTGAGGAAGGGTTTGAAAATGGAATTTATCAACCCTTGAAATGTAGAAGGTGCATTGGTAAGGCCAAAAGGCATGACCAAAAATTCATAATGACCCTCATGAGTTCGAAATGTTGTTTTCGGAATATCTTCAGTCTTCATTCTAATTTGATGATATCCTGAACGAAAATCCAACTTGGTAAAATAAATTGTTCCATGTAATTCATCCAATAATTCATCAATCACAGGAATGAGAAATTTATCTTTAATGGTGAGCTTATTGAGCTCCCTATAATCCAGACACATGCGCCATGATCCATTCTTCTTGTGCACCAATACTACTGTGGCAAAGAAAGAACTTTGACTAGGTTGAATTATACCAACCTCTAACATTTCTCCAATCATACGTTCAATTTGGCTCTTTTGGACATAAGGATAACTATAAGGCTTGATGTTTGGAGGAACACTTCGTGGAATCAAATGAATAGCATGATCATGATCACGAACAGGTGGGATTCCTTTGGGAGTTTCAAACACCTTAGAATGATTGTCCAAGAATTTTTGGAGATCTGTAGAAATAGATGATTTTGATGTTGGAACTTCTAGTGAGCATAATTGTGCAATTACGCCTTATTTTTCTTTCTTCAGAAGCTTTGTCATGACATTAGAGCTTATTATCTTTCCCAGCTTCCCTACGATACCCCGTAATTTGACTTCCTTTCCTTCTAAAAAAAAATTCAAGAAGAGTTCTTGAAAATTAAAAGCTATTGTCCCCAAAGATTGTAACCATTGTACTCCTAGTACAACATCAACACCTCCCATAGGAATGGAAAGAATTGGACTATTAAATACATATTCCCCCATGGTTAGCTTAATATTATGGCATTTTCCAAAGAAATTTATAGTTCCTCCATTTGCAACCATCACTTGACATTCTGGTGCTAGGTATAGGAAACAATTCAATTCCTTGGCTACCTTACAATGAATAAAATTATGGGTACTACCCAAATCAATCAACACTATTACCTTTTTCTTCTTGATATGTCCTTTTATCTTGAGAGTTTGAGGAGTGGTAATTCCTACCAATGCATTACACGATATGGTCAGACTCATTTCTTCCTCTTCTAGGGTTGGTTCTTAGTGTATATCCTCTTCTTTTGAAGATTCTTGTTCATTTTTTTCTTCCTCTTCACAATCTATGTAAAATAATTTCTTCTCAGCACACTTATGACCTTTAGTGTATTTGCTATCACAATTGTAACAAATCCCTTTTGCTCTTTTTTCTTCCAATTGTTGTGGTGTCAACCTTGTCAGTTGTGGAAGTCTAGGAGTAGCAACACTTCCATCTTTATATATGTGAGTGGTAGGCTTCCTCGTCGCCATAATTTTACATTCAATTTTTCTTGCCAACCTGAATGTCTTTTCCAATAAATCAAGTTCCCAAACGCGAACTTCATGTTGAATGTTATCCTTTAAATTCCCTATGAAGACATCAATCTTGGGTTCCTCTGGAATATCAGTTACCCTTATATTCAATTTTTGGAAGTCCTAAATATGCTCCACCTTTGAACTCTTTTGTTTGGTTATCAATCAGCTAAAGAAGGTGTTTCTTTTTGTATCCTCATAATGTGCTATCATTTCCTCTATAAAAATTGACCAAGTGACAATTTTTTTACGGGAGACAAGTCATCGATACCATACAAATGTATTTTGTTCTAAATGTAAAGTTACTGTCATTACCTTTTGTGTGTTTTTTTTGCACATTATTGAGATCAAAATATTGCTCCATGCAGCAGTATCCATGTTACTGGATCCTTGCCATCAAACTTCCTCATATCCATCTTTGGAATATGGTGGTTCTTCCATCCAACATTAGATTTTATGAAATGACAGTTAACATTTATTTTTTTCTCATCATGAGTTTCCTCTACTATATTTTCGCCATTAGGAAACATTTCTTGTATCAACTTTGCCAAACCTTCGATGTCTACTTTTAGAGAATTCTTCATGTTTTCCATGTTGTCTTTCATTTTTTCATCGATTTTAGCTTCCATGCCATCCATCTTAGCTTCCATGCCCACTTCCATGTCATCCATCTTAGCTTCGAAACCATTCATCTTAGCTTCCATGCCTTTCTTCAAACCATCCATATTAGTTTCCATGCCTTTCTTCAAAACTTCCATTTCATTTTTTGTTTCTCTTTGTGATAGAAAAATTTGGTGCACTTGCTCTTGTAATTTTGATATTTCATGTTGTGTTTCTTCGTCTTCATGAGTCATAGTAGAGCCTTTTGAAGGCTTAATGGGTGTTTAATTTTTTTCAAGGGGAATTTTAGAACCCATTACTGATATATATTCTTCAATATTCCCTTGGAATAAATTCAAACTAATTTTTTTCAAACGAGACTTATGTAATTAGAAAAAAATACACACCTTTTTCTTGCTTTTGAGGAGCTCGATATTGAAACTGAATGATATTTGTGATTTCGGATCTTCAATATCTAAAATTTGGCCTTGAAGTAGCCCTCTGAATCTTCTTTCGAATGCCATAGGTCTGACCTGATTTGGGTTCTTCAAGACAAAGTTATGCACAATCTCCCACGATGACCTATTTATGGACTGGTTCAATAGAGAGAACTTGTACGACTTTCCACGTGTCACTGTTTCCTCCTTCGGCTCTAAAATTGATATACCGAAACCTATAGTCCATGTGCTTGCAGAAACTTTTTATAGAATCCCCATCTGATGCTCAGAGAGAGAGTTATTACGTTTTTCCCACGATCACCTCTTTGAGATGAAATTCGGGAGCCTAAAACAATCCTAACTTCCACAGATCATATCTCCAAAAATATTGTGAACCAAGATCTGAAATGTTTACAGGAGGTTCCTCAGGCTTTTTTCTTTTTAGTGTAAAAATTTTAGCTTTTGAAACTTTGTATAGGAAAATTTATAGCAAAAATTCCATGATGACTTGTTTTAGTTAAAATTCGGGAGCCTGAAAACGCCCTAACTTCCCCAGATCATTTCTCCGAAAATATTCCGAACCAAGATATAAAATTTGTACAAGTGATTCCTCAGGATTTTGGCTTCACACTGTACAAATTTTGGCTTCTGAACCTTCGTAGAAACAAAGTTATTGCGAAAATGCCACAATGACCTGTTGGAGCAGCGAAACACTAGAATCCAAAGCTCTGATACAAAATGTTATGAAACCAGCTCCAAAATAGAAGAAAAAAGAGATCAACGCCTTAGAAATCAGCCACTTAGAGGGTGAAACCTCCGGTACATCACATAATGAATAATTCTTGGATGATGCAAATGACCAAAACCTCCTTCTATATATAGGAGTCCATGGGCCCACAATATAATCCTAGCCGACCTAACAATAACAATGTAAGGGCACAATAATAAAAATATTGGGGTTACAGGGGTACAAAAATAACAATAAAGGGGCTACACTAATAACAATAAGGGACTAAACTAGTAATATAGGGACCTAACACAAACCCATATCTATTGAGAGTTTTAATTAGTGATTAAACCTCTTAATATTTAATTTTCAATCTGGGACTCGTAAACACGAGTTGAACTACATTTTTGGCTCAGCTTAAGGTCAGAGTATATAATTTTCCTTGTTAATGATCGTTAAGTACAGAATGATAAAAACACTCTTCTATCAACTAAGTAAACTAACACTCACCTCACCCAGAAATAACATTTACTTGACCTACACTATTGCAAGATTCATGTTGGAAAATGATACAACTGATCTATTAAGTTTTAAAGGACAAAAAAATTATTCTAAATTATAATGAGATCAAATTACTAACATATTGTTAGGAAATCAACCTTTAAACTTATGTACTAAAAATGGAAATCTAAATAATAGAAATCAAATCAAACTGCTCGCAAAATTAAATCTATGCTACTGTTGACTTATTACCCTATGATATCAACTTGAATCAAACTTAACAATGTTCTAAATTAACTCTCTCTCTTTCTCTCCGCCTTGAATTAAATCAAACCCAAATTGAATCAATCTTAAATTAAATTGAAATGTTGGACATGAATTGCACACCCTAAATTAAATTACATTAATGCTGGAATAAAATCTCAATTTAAAACTAAATCTCACTGCTTCAAATCAATCTTAGATGTCTGGAAATGAGTCATACATTTAACACAGAGTTCTTTTTTAAATGAAACTACTCTACTTGACTAAATCACGCTTACCTCAAATCACTCTTGCTTCTAGAAATAAATCACACAACCTAATCAACACTTCTCGGTCTTGAATATCACTACTGGAAAGTAAATTTCACAATGAAAATGAAACCACTATGTTTAATTAAAATCACACTATCTAACTGTTGGCCTTGGATCACACTGTTACACCACTTTAGACTACGAATGCTGGAAAATCAACACACACAATGATCACAACCTGATCTTAGATGTGCAACCTAGAATGGACTCATAATGCTTCAAGCATACACACAGATCACAATGTAAAACCAAGTCATATCCTTCACACACTGCTACCAAACACAATTGTGATTAATATCAAATTGAAATATCACTCATCCACGAATCACAAGTAAAATACTCGATACCTTTAGAAAGAGAAAAACCCTCACCATATCCTAAGAACTAACTACGCATGTGTATGGAATCGTTATAATCTGAGACATGTTCTAATCAAAGGATAATTTGATTGCAATTAAGATGAACTCAGCTCTTTTATGAGAAACAGAGCAGAGCTCTGCACTAAGATACAAACAAGATCTATGTAACCAATGGGAAACATATAAACTTAGAAAAACAATCACTTTTTCCAATTGATAAGTGTGATGCTATAATGATCAAAATGCTCTATAACCAAATCAGATACTTCACGCAGTTACATTGAAAAAATTAATGAATTCACGCATTGGCTAAATGAAAAGAATGGTGTTATGAAATAATCACACAACTATCTATCTAAGAACTAACATTGAAGCTCATTCCTAGATGATGGTGGGCCCTGCCACACATGGGCAAGCTTAAACGATTTGCAGTAAAAAAAACGATTTAGAACATTCAAATTAAACTCTCACAGCAAACCATAACTCGCACAATTTGGTTCAAAGCATAGCCATGATATATTAACTGGAATAGAGTCTTCAGTTACAAAGAACAATTTCTTACAGCAACTTGACAGTAGTTGTCACTAATTAACTCCTTATAGTACTGACCTTAAAAGGAAAAAATTCATATACAAAATAGCAGTAAGTCCATACATGACAAAGTCAACAAAAAAATGCTAATCTAGGCTCTTTGATATGATCCCAAATCAACCTGATTTTCTTGAAAAAAATGTGTTCAACCAACTGCTATCATTAGCGCAATTCTTCTCTAAATAATCCTTATTATGGAAAATATTGAGCTTGGCTTTAATCAAGATCTCCTAATTTATGCGTATTCAACCTTCTAGAAGTCATTAGTACATGGAAGAATTCTACCAGGTCATTAAAGTTTTATTCAAACCGTATTTTTGGCAGAAAAATAGGCAAATCCGAATTTGACCTAATTCTGTACTTAAAACTACATTGGAAATTTCCCATGACTGTAGCTCCTTATGGTAATGAATTTTGCCGAACAATTTATGGGTTATATGAAAGAGGGTATTTTGAGTGCAATGCAAGTCTTCGAATGTATAGATTCCTCACAATTTAGTCACAAAATTGATATTTTCACCTACAACAATCTCATTTCATACTCAACTCTACAGTAACTAGTTAAATTTCCTTGTGAAGAATTTCAGAGATGGAACTCTTAGCGAAACCATCATTAGTAAATCATGAAAAAATAATCTTTAATCATAGAAGAGTCACGAAAACTAATAATAACCAACCATATAGTGGAAGAAATAGGTTATGGAATTAGGGTAAGAAATGGGTTAAAAGTACATGAATATAGGTTATGAATGGTAGTATTGTATGATGAAAACATGGGAATTTTTAAGGCCCAACATCCCCCTATGCCTGAGGATTTTCATGTCCTCATGCAAACAAGCACTTTTCTCAATTATAGATTTTATGGCATCATGGATTTAGGCAGGGTTTTTTCTTGTGGAGCAACATTGCGTGAAGATTTGAGGGTGTTGGTTCTTGTGGAGAAACACCATTCTTATTTTACTGCCATAGATATAATTTTGAGAGTGATACAAATTGAGAATAAGAAATAGATATGGTAGCAGGAAATGATGAATGAGATGAGAGGTGATAACGGAAATGGTGGATGAGGTGAGGTGGTGATGGAGATAGTGGATGAGATGAGGTGGTTGCTTACACTACTCTTGTGAGGCCAATGCTTATGTATGGTTCCTTTATGAAGGGAAACAATAACTTCATCCTTTATTGAATACATTCAATTGACAATATTTTTGAATGTAGGAGGGGAAGGCACTATAGTTTCTACTTTGCTTATATGAACCATTATATTTTCTTTTCATGACTGACGTGACCTTATTAAAGTAGCATGCTTTCTATTATGAATGAGGAATTTGCAAATGGAGGGTATATGGAAAATGGAACATGTGGTGGTTAATCATCAAATCTTTCTTCAATCTCTAATGAATTAAATAATCTTCAGCCAAATTTACCTTAGGTTACCTTTACTTTTGATGTACTTGTTGTTGTAGAATGGAGTGGAAGATGAACCGAAACACAGCTGAAAGTTGGAGTTGGAATGACTGTTGATCTGGAGATGGAATGGCTAGAGCTGATGTGTATATTGATATGGATCTGCTGAAGAAGGCTGAACTAAAGATAGTAAAGAAGGTTGAAAAATGAAGGTCCCCTTCTCCCCCATGCCTGACGAGTTGTATGTCCCCAAACAAAGAAGGAAGGTGACTGTTGCAAATGATGATTAATGTGCTATATGGAAACCTTTATTGAAACACGTTGACTGCTATGAGAAATGGAAATGCTGCTGTAAAGAACCAAACTGCTGCAAACTTATGTTGAGATCTCAAAATACATGGTCTTCATCTGCTACAATCCATTGTGCAATCTTGCATATGTGAATAAATGATGTCAATGTCGAACATAAGCAAGAATCATTGGATTACCGACCATTGATGACATCGTTAACCAATGTGAGATATCCCGCCCTTGATGTCAATGGGAATCAAGGCACCAGGTACATTCTACTGGCCATGAATAGATTTGTCGAAGTCAAATGGACTGCAAAATTCATCCACCAAGAAACATTGATGTATTTCCTTAGTAGATGACAAGGATGCTTGTTGTTAAGGCATGCAAGCTCCCAGGTACCTTATCTAACACTAATCTTTGTCCCAATAATGTGTTGATGTCGATGGGACAAGGCTCGTTGGTAGGTGGGCCTTAAGGAATCCCACATCAACCAACTCGAGCACAAACACAATAACTTAAAAAATACATAATTTAAAGAACTTATACAAATTTACAAACTTTATTGGGAACCTTGCCCTCTAGTTACCTGGTTTTCAAGCAAAGTCCCTGTTCAGTTGTGCCAGACAAGCTGTTTTTCACAAAATGACTTATTTTTCTCTTTACTATTTCATTTATTTATTTACAATACTAACTTTCCTACTATATTGGAGAAAATATGTCCCGCTTCAAGCGAAAGAGAAATTCCAATGAAGCCATGTGCGGATCAGGTACAAAGATATAATCATGTCGAGATTTAACATATAAACTTTAGAAGGTATATGAGCATGAACAATAAGCATCTTTGAAATATGTGATACAAAGAGTATTTGAAGATGAGAGTGGTACTTTTTTTGAATTGTAATCGGGAACCAATACTTGATGTAATCCTGGTAGTATTGGCTCATTTCTTCTTTTGGACCACTTTGAAGGTCCTCCTGAGTCATGCCAGGCAAACTTGGATAGTGGAATGCATACAAGGCTAGTTGTTGGAAATGGTGAAATTTATTCTATCTCAGGTTCAATTGGATGCTCCCCATCAGATTTGGTACATGATTCATCGATCTCCTTGGTAGATAAGAAAGAGGAATCAAGGGATACTTCCAAATCTTTTTCTGGTTGTGGAGAGATAGAGAATTTCCTGAATGTGGTCAAAATGAACTCTTCCTAAGAGGAAGATACCCCAGCTATTGCTAGGATTTGAGAAAGTGCTTCGAGGGACATTCTTGAAGCTCTGAATCATTCTTGAATTTCTCCTACTGGTTGATGACCCCTGTCTCGCAACATGGATTAGTAACGAGGGTTCTTACAACACCCAAAAAAAATAATGATTTAACGTTAAATATTGGAATCTAAAGATAAATGAATTTAAAATCTATTGGCTGAAATAAATATCACCACACTTGGATGTTGGATCAGAGTACTATTTAATCTATTGAAAGCAAAAAAATTCAGAAATTAAATGTCTCGCAGAATGTTTCAGACTATTCTAAGGCCTATGCCGCTTGTGAGGCTTAGCTATGGTTCATGTAGATGTGCCTTAGTAATTCTATGAGATTTACACACTTTACGAATTACATGAAACGCGGAAATGAAACCACTTACATAATGTTTCAGAATATTCTAAGGCCTACTTCTACTTCTACGCATAAAAGAATGGAAATAAAAGTTGAAATATAAGAAAAAGCTATCAGACTTTGGAGTAATCCCGCCATAGTGGATGCGTGGCTCTTCACTCACGTCTTACCATACTCTCTCAGCCCTCTGACTGCCCTGAAATACCCTTGAAACTCTATAATAAAAATCTTACCTTAACCAAAATACAACTCCCCGGCAATGGTGCCAAAATATTGAGAGTTTTAATTAGTGATTAAACCTCTTATTATTTAATTGTCAATCTGGGACTCGTAGACACGATTTGTACTGCGTTTTTGGCTCAGCTTAAGGTCACAGTATATAATTTTCCTTGTTAATGATCATTAAGTACATAATGATAAAAACACTCTTCTATCAACTAAGTAAACTAGCACTCATATCACTCAGAAATAACATTTACTTGACCTACAGTACTACAAGATTCATGTTGGAAAATGATACAAATGATATATTACGTTTAAAGGACAAAAAAATGATTTTAAGTTATAATGAGATCAAATTACTAACATATTGTCAGGAAATCAACCTTTAAACTTCTAAACTAAAAATGGAAATCTAAATAATTCAAATCAAATCACATTGTTCGCAAAATTGAATCTATGCTATTGTTGACTAATTACCCTATGATATCAACTTGAATCATACTTAACAGTGTTATAAATTAACTCTCTCTCTCTCTCTCTCTCTCTCTCTCTCTCTCTCTCTCTCTCTCTGCCTTGAATTAAATCAAACCCAAATCGAATCAATCTTAAATTAAATTGAAATGTTGGACATGAATTGCACACCCTAAATTAAATTACATTAATGCTGGAATAAAATCTCAGTTTAAAACTAAATCTCACTGCTCCAAATCAATCTTCGATGTCTGGAAATGAGTCATACATTTAACACAGTTTTTTTTTTAAATGAAACTGCTCTACTTGACTAAATCACACTTACCTCAAATCACTCTCACTACTAAAAAGAAATCACATAGCCTAATCAAGACTTCTCGGTCTTGAATATCACTACTGGAAAGTAAATTTCACAATGAAAATGAAACCACTATGTTTAATTAAAATCACACTATCTAACTGTCAACCTTGGATCACACTGTTACACCACTTTAGACTACGAATGCTAGAAAACAAAAACACACAACAATCACAACCTGATCTTAAATGTGCAACCTAGAATGGAGTCATCATGCTTCAAGCTTACAAGCAACTCGCAATTTAAACACAAGTCATATCCTTCACATAATGCTACCAAACAAAATTTTTATTAATATCAAATTGAAATTTCACTCATCCACGAATCACAAGTTAAATACTTGATGCCTTTAGGAAGAGAAAAACCCTCACCATATCTTGAGAACTAACTACGCAGGTGTATGGAATCGTTATAATCCGAGACACGTTCTGATCAAAGGATAATTTGATTGAAATTAAAATGAACTCAACTCTTTTATGAGAAACAGAGCATAGCTCTATGCTAAGATACAAGCACGATCTATGTAACCAATGGGAAATATATAAACTCAGAACAACTATCCCTATTGCCAATTGATAAGTGTGATGCTATAATGATCAAAATGCTATGAAATCAAATTAGATACTTCACGCATTTACATAGAAAAACTTAATGAATTCACGCATTGGCTAAATGAAAATACTGATGCTATGAAATTATCACACAAATATCTATATAAGAACTAACATTGAAGCTCACTCCCAGATGATGGCGGGCCCTGTCACACCTGGGCAAGCTTAAACGATTTGCAGTAAAAAAAAAATATTTAGAACATTCAAATTAAGAACTCATAGCAAACCATAACTCACAAAATTTGGTTCAAAGCATAGCCAAGATATATTAACTGGAACAGTGTCTTCAGTTACAAAGAATAATGTCTTACAGCAACTTGACAGCAGCTGCCACTAATTAACTCTCTGCTGCCACTAATTAACTCCTTACAGTGCTGACCTTTATAGGAAACAATTCATATACAAAATAGCATTAATTCCATACATGGAAAACTCAGAAAATCAATGCTAATCTAGGCTCTTTGATCTGATCCAAAATCAACCTGATTTGCATGAAACAAATTTGTTCAACCAACTCCTATCATTAGCGCAATTATTCTCTACAGAATCCTCATTATGGAAAACATTGAGCTTGGATTTAATAAAGATCTCTTGAGATGTGTGTATTCTCCCTTATAGAAGTCATGAAGACATGGAAGAAGTCTATAAGTTCATTATAGTTTTATTCAAACCATAGTTGTGGCAGAAAAATAGGAAAATCCAAATTTGACCCAATTTTGTACTTAAAACTGCATTGGAAAATTCCCATCACCATAGCTCCTTATGATAATGAATTTTGCCAAACGATTTCCTGGTTATATGAAAGAGGGTATTCTGAGCACAATTCAAGTCTCGGAATGTCGATATTCTTCATGATTTAGTCACAAACTTCATATTTTCACCTACAACAATCTCATTCCGTACTCAACTCTACATTAACTAGTTAAACTGCCTTGTGAAGAATTTCGTCGATGGAACTCTTAGTGAAACCACCACTAGTAAATAATGAAAAAAGCATATTTAATCATAGAAGAGTCAAGAAAACTAATAATAGCCAACCATAGAGTGTAATAAATAGGTTATGGAATTAGGGTAATAAATAGGTTATGGAATTAGGGTAAGTTATGGAATTAGGGTAAGAAATGGGTTAAAAGTACATGAATATAGGTTATGAATGGTAGTATTGTATGATGAAAACATTGGAATTTTTAAGGCCCAACAATATCCTTCATCTTGAAATCTCTTGCAAGATCCTCCTTGAAATATATCAACCTATCATCTCCTGTCAGTATCAAATCATCTACATACAAGAATAAGATGAACAAACTACTATCTACCAAAATGTAGTAGATATTGGCATCTTATTCACTATTAGTGAATCCAAATACACTTAGATATGAATATATGCAAGTGTAACAAGAACGAGGTGCCTCCTTTAGACCATAGATGGCTCTCTTGAGTCTACACACATGTATCTCCTTGTCAAATGTCTCAAATCCCTCAAGCTACTCAATGTAGATCTCTTCCTCAACCACTCCATTAAGGAAGGTAGTATTAACATCCATTTGTTGGATCTTCCACCCAAATTGTGTTGGAAATGCTAGTATGGTCCTAATAGAATATTATCTTTCCACGGGGGTAAATGTATCCTCATAATCAAATCCCTCTACCTATGAGAAGGCTTTGGCCATAGATCTGGCCTTATACTTCTCAACCCTACCGTCAACCTCATGTTTCACCTTATATAGCTACCTGGAGCTAATAACATATTTTCCCTCAGGTCTAGGAACAACCTCCCAAGCATCATTCTTCATGATAGATTCATACTCCTCCACCATGGCATCTACCCACGACTGTTGGGAAACTGCCTCATCAAATGAAGAACGCTCAGAATCAATCAGTTCTTTCATGAGTGTCATATATACGATATATCTATATTGTGATATCTCAGTTTACACAAGGAGATAGGAGCTCCAACATTCTCCTAAGAATACTACAGCAATCTTCCTACCTCCCTAGTTCTCTTCCTCCCTTCTCTAGAAGGCTTTGTGTTAGTGGTTTCCTCCCCTCGATCGACTCTCTGCTCCTCCACATGTAGCTACTCCACAACATCTTATGGATCTGACTGGGGCTCCTCCTTTGGATCTAGAAGCTCCTCCTCAAGTGGAATGTTGAGCTCTCACTCCAGAGAGCTTATCATGGCCTTCTGCTCATCAAATATGACATCTCTCCTCATCATAGTCATCCTGAGTGAGGGAATATACACTGGGTAAATCTTAGGTGTCTCTATGTATCCTACAAAGATCCCCCTCTCTATAGTAGGCTCCAACTATTTCCTGCTATCATTGGAGACATGAAAATAGGCCATGGATCCAAAAATGTGAAAGTGTGATACATCTGGATTCATCCCAGAGAAACCCTCTTCAGGTCTGACCATTCCAAGAATTTTTTTAGGGCTCTTATTCTGCAAATAAACATTTTTATTGCATGATTTTTCCCATAGGTATAGTGGTAGTCCCTAATCATGCAACATTTCTCTTGCAACCCCTACAATGCTTCTATTTTTCCTCTCTACCACCCCATTTTGTTGTGGGTTGTGAGATGTTTTCAACTCCCTTCTAGTACCTTCCTTGATACATAATTCTTTGAAGGCATTAGGAACATACTCTCCTCTATTATCACTTCTCAAGGATTTTTTCTGTCTAATCTCATTTTCCACTAAGGCTTTGAATTCAACAAAATTTGAATAAGCCTCATCATTCTTCTTCATAAAATAGATCCAACATTTGCGGGAAAATAATATACAAAGATCACATAATACCTATGCTATGAGACAAATTGCAGAAAATTTTCCACACACATCTGAGTGAACTCACTCCAAGGTGGCTCCAGCTCTACTATCTCAGCCCTGGAAGGAGTATTTAACATATTTTCCAAGAGTGCATCCCTTACAAACATCATTTTGATCAAGGGTCCATTTTGGAAGTCCAATGGTGATTTGTTACATTATGTTCAAAGCTTCATGGTGTAGATGTCCCATGTGGATATGCCATATCTCTCCAACATATTGGTCCTAAACATGTTGCGTCTTGTCGATCAATGTAGTGCATGCATCTACCTATAGCTTGTAGATAGTTTTAACTTGAAAACCATTTTTTGTTACTTGTCCAGTAGTAGCATGCTTCATATAAGCTTCCCCCTTACTGAACACCACATCATATCCATAGGCTTCAAGTGTAGCTATAAAAACTAATTTTTTCTTTAGACCGGACACATACATTACATTCTTTAGGTGAATATGAGGTCTTGACTCCATCTTAAAGGTGACAGTGCCAATCCCTTTGGTAATATACCTCCCATCATCTCCAAGTTATATGTGCAATTATAGGTCCTTCTCCTCTAGGTTGCTAATGAAATCATTATTTCCTATCATATGAAATGAAGCACCAGAATCTAAGTACTATACACTACCTCATATAGTAATTTCCATGCATGTAATGAGGGTGAACTCCAGCTTGAATTGTGATGTGAGAGCATCACATCTTGTTGTTGCTCCTGCAAGCTTCTTACTATATTTCTTGTGCGGACACTTGGTTTCATAGTTTCCATACTCATGGCAGTGAAAACATTTAATTTTACTGAGATATTTCTTCTTTCCATGGTTCTAGACGGATTCTACCTTGCCTTGGCCCTTATTTTCCTTAGCTTTCTTTTCTTTTCTTGGAAAATAAAAGTTTCCTTCCTCATCAGTTTTGGATCTAACACTATTTGTAGTGTTTCTTCTAATCTCCTCCTGCATCAAATCAAACCAAAGTCTCTCCCAATCTGGTAGCTTGTCTCTTCCATTACCTGAATCCTGATAGCTATGCGAAGATTTTGGAAGGCCAATGAGTTCTAAGCTTACTAGTATAGATGATGCAACATTTTCTCCAACTCCTCCAAGTTCGTCTTGAAATTGAGTGAATCTAGATAGGTATTGAACAACAACTTTATTTTTAGTCATTTGAATGTAATAGAGCTCTCAATGCCAATTCCTTGCCATTGCTGCTGCTTTGGAATAGATCTGTGAGAGTTTTCCACATTGCAAATGGAGTCTCTTGTCCATGCAAATTTGAAACCCTCCATAATAATCCTTCTAGTTTCTGTTGTGTCTTTCTTCCACTGTGATAGGTGTTGATCACCTGATGTTGCTGGTTTTGGAATATAATTTTGTGTGCATTTGATGCAGGAGCATGAGATCTCGAGGACAAAGACTTAGATTTTATTCCAAAAATACAAAAAAAAAATTACAAGCAAAGGAGTAGGTTCCTTTAGCTGGCAATTTACTGTTTTGGTAAGATAGGATTTCACTGGTATTTAGGGATTTGAACTTCTTGTATTTGATTCAATGTATTTAGTTTTAGTTTAGGATTTTACGGAGAATATTGAGCATAAGGATTTTAGCCCAAAATTAGACAAATTCGATCTCTTTGAGTCGGATCTAAATGATTGTGAATCAGTATATGTATGTAATTTGAATGTATTGAAAGTGATTTTGGCTATAGAAGGATGGAATAATATAAATCAATGTTTCTTTGTATCATTACGAAATCTGAGCATAAATGTCAAATCCTAGAGGTTAATTACCTTTGAAATATTTCTGAGTTATTTGATTCAATTCGAGCTCTGTTGATTAATTTCTATGTTTGAAATTGTCAAATCCTGTAGGCTTAAATTTTCTTTGAAATAAATCTGAATTGATGAAATTCAGATTGATTTTTGATAAAATTGATTTATGTGCGTATGTTCCCTTTAAAATTGTGCGTCCATTTGTGAAGGAGAACACAATCCAGTTTTATTGTTAAAGAAAATGACTGTAAATTGTTGATACCAAAGAAAAAGACCGTGGCTCTTAGACAGAGTGTCTATTCTGGCAGAGTTGAAGAATTGGGATTACTGTAATGCGCATGGAATAAAGAAGAAAAGAACAGCAGAATCAAAAAGGAAGCTATGCGAAATCAAACTTCTATCGCAGCGTTGATTAAGATCCAATGATAATCACATTTTAAGTTACAGGGAGATTAAGAATTCAGGCGGACTCAATATTTTACAAATTAGATTTAATGAATTGAATTGACTGTCCAGCAATTCATTTGATCTAACGCCATTCACATTAAATTGTTTGATCCAACGAATATCACATAATTAGATGCGCATGGTTTAATGTTGTTTTTGGATGCGATAATAATTAAACTCCAGTTTAATTATCTTTAGTTTCTGGGTTTTAATGTAAAGGTTTTTATAAGGGTTGGTTCGTTGATATAACAAAAAGAAGTGAAATGAAATTATTTGTTAAGATGTGATTACGTCATTAATAAAAGGGGTTTTAATGTTTTGCAAGTTGGGTTAAAATAATATTAGGAGAAAACTTCATAAATGACAGATAAAGATAAGGAGTCGAGCAAAACAGATTTTTATCCTAATTTAGGAGAAATTGTCTCAAAGTTTGACAATTTATCATCAAATCCTGCAACCATCCCACCATTAGTGGTATCAGAATAGCCTTTAGACACTGAGCAAGATCTCAAATTTCAGGAAAAGAAACCCAACATGGCTTACAAAGTTGGAAGAGGAGGTGGTGTTGGTCGAAGAAGAGGAAGACCAGTCGCAAATGCTGAAGTGATGGAATTTATGCAACAAATGAAAGCCAAATTAGAAGCAATGGAAATAGGAAATCAAAGAGATGCAGATGCTGGAGATGTCGGTGAGCTTGAAGTTGAATTTGCAGAAGAGGAAGAACCTGCAGAAGTTACTCCTGAAATGAGATTTTTTAAATCAGTGTTGGGATCCACATCTAAACCCAGACTTGAAGTTTCAGTTTTTAAAGGAGGTTTAAACCTAGAAGAGTTGATAGATTAGGCTAATGACATGGATAATTTTTTTGATTATGAAGAAATGGAAGAAGGCAAAAGGGTAAAATTTGTTGTCACAAAATTGAAGGGACATGCAGCGCTTTGGTGGGATGGAGTGCAGGAAAAAAGAAGGAGACTTGGTAAGAAGCCAATAAAGAATTGGAATAGGATGTTGGAAAAGTTGAGAGGTAAGTTTTTTCCAAGTGATTATCAGCTTTCATTATTTAGAAAAATGAGACAAATATCAATGACAGTCAAAGAATACACAGAGGAAATTGACAAAGTGAGCATAAGAGCAGGACAAATTCAAGATACAACAGAGAATATTGCAAGATATGTTAATGATCTCAAAATGGAGATCCAAGATGAGATAAGTCTGTTGTCTCCTAAAACAATGGAAGAGGCTTATCAAATGGCCTTGAAAGCTGAAGAAAAACTCATAAGGAAGCAATCTGCCAGAAGTAGAGGTACTTTCCGAGGAAAAGGAAGTCAAGGTGGTAGAGGAATATCTACAGCACCTAGAGAAGGGGCTAGCAACAACTCAAGTCAGCATACACCCATAGAAGGTGATGCAAGTGGCAGAAGGAGTTTTTCCAGAGGGAGAGGAGGCAGAGGCAGAGGAATATAAATCAGATGTTATAGATGTAATAAGCTTGGACACAGAGCTTATGAATGTCCAGAGAATGTGGGGACAAATAAGAGAAATGTAATTGTTGCTCAGAATGAAGAAGAAGCAGCAAAAGTACTAGAAGCAGCAAAAGTGCCAGAAGCGGAAAATACACCAGAGAAAGGAGAACCTTTGGTAGTTAACAAAGTTTTGTTAAAATTAGCAAAGGAAGTTGTTCAACCAGCACAGAGGAAAACTTTGTTTAGAAGTGTGTGCAAAGTTCAAGGAAAATGTTTTCAAATGGTAATTGATAGTGGCAGCACTGATAAGAAGTGGTGGAGAAATTGAAATTAAAGACAAAGAAACATCCAACACCCTACAAGGTTTCATGGCTTCAGAAAGGACATCAACTGTTAGTGAATGAACAGTGTGAAGTGGAATTCTAGTTGGGTAGCTACAAAGACAAAATTATATGTGATGTGATGCCTATGGACGTATGTCACATATTTTTGGGTAGACCTTGGCAGTATGACAGAGGAGCTATGCATGATGGGAAAAATAACACATACAAGTTTTGTAAAGATGGTGTTAATCATACATTGTTTCCTATAGAAGAAGAAGATGCATCAAAAAGAAGACCTGATCTGAAAGCTCTATCACTGAGTGGAAAAGAATATCTGCAGCAGATTGAAGATGATGAGGTAAATTTTGCATTAATTTGCAAACCAAAGGTAGTAATTACTTCCACTAAAATTTATGATTTACCAATTGAAATTCAAGAGATGCTGGAAAATTACTGTGATATCATTGTAGGTGATTTTCCAGATGAATTACCACCTATTAGAAAAATCAGCCATCATATAGATTTGATTCCAGGATCAAATTTTCCAAATAAAGCAGCATACAGGATGACTCCCACAGTAAATGAAGAAATCAGGAAGCAGGTACAGGAATTGTTAGATAAAGAATTGACTAGAGAGAGTTTGAGTCTGTGTGCAGTTCCAATAGTGTTGAGTCCAAAAAAAGATGGAGGCTGGAGAATGTGCACTGACTCAAGAACAATCAACAAAATAATAATCAGGTATAGATTTCCTTTACCCAGAATTAAAGATTTGATGGATTGTTTAAGTGGGGCAAGATATTTTACAAAATTGGATTTAAAGAGTGGCTATCATCAAATTAGGATAAGGGAAGGAGATGAATGGAAAACAACTTTTAAAACAAATGAAGGATTGTATGAATGGATGGTAATGTTGTTTGGATGATCAAATGCTCCTAGTACATTTATGAGGCTTATGTATGAAGTACTGAAGGAATTTATTGGTAAATTTGTAATAGTATATCTGGATGATATATTAATTTACAGCAAATCTAAAGAAGGACACATGAGACATCTGAATTATGTCTTAAGGAAGTTGCATCGGGAAAAGTTGCTGGTAAATTTAAAAAAATGTTCATTCATGAAGGAATAATTGGTATACTTAGGATTTTTTGTTTCTGCTGATGGATTGAAAATGGATCCAAAGAAGATAAAGGCAATCATAGAATGGCCTTCACCTAAGAGTGTTTTTGAGGTAAGAATATTCCATGGTCTTACTATTTTTTATAGAAAACTCATAAGGAATTTTAGTAAGATCAATGCTCCTATTATTGAAACCATAAAGAAGGACAAACAAACATTTAGATGGACTGATGAAGCATAAATATTTTTTCAGTTGTTGAAACAAAAGATAACAGAAAATCCCATCTTAGTTTTTCCTGATTTTAACAAACCTTTTCAAGTGAAATGTGATGCTAGTGGAGAAGCTATTGGAGCTGTGTTAATTCAAGAAGACAGACCTATAGCTTATTTCAATGAAAAATAGAATGAGACAAAAAGAAAATATTCTTCTTATGACAAGGAATTTTATGCAGTTGTGCAGTCATTAAAAAAATGGAGACATTACTTGATGTCTAAAGAGTTTGTGCTATATTCAGACAATCATGCATTGTAGTACATTATGCAGCAACCAAAACTAAATCAAAAACATGCAAAATGGGTAGAGTATCTTCAAAGTTTCAATTTTGTATTGAAACATACAACTGGCCAAGCAAACAAAGTAGCAAATGCCTTAAGTAGAAAAAGCATTTTAGTTCAAGAAAATCAAATTCAAGTGTTGGGTTTCGAATTTCTTAAAGAATTGTATAAAATAGATTTAGATTTTAAAGAGGCATTTGAAGCATGCAGTAATCTTGTTTTTTTGGACAAAAGTAAGTGGCTGGATTTTTTCTTGCAAGAAGGTTTGTTATTTAAAGGGAATCAGCTATGCATACCAAATTTTTCTTTAAGAGAAAATTTAATTAAGGAGAAACATAGTGGTGGACTTGGTGGACATTTTGGTGCAGACAAGACTTATGAACAACTGAGTCAATTTTATTTTTGGCCAATGATGAGATCTGGAATGGAGAAGCTTGTGCGAAATTGTAAAGTTTGTCAGTATGCAAAAGGAAGGAGTCAAAACATAGGTTTGTATGTTCCATTACCTATTCCAGATAGACCTTGGGATATGGTAAGTATGAATTTTGTTTTGGGTTTACCAAAAGCACAGAGAGGGAATGATGCAATTTATGTTGTAGTTGACAGATTTTCTAAAATCGCACATTTTATTCCATGTTATAAAACCAATGATGCTACTCATGTTGCTAATCTGTTTTTCAAAGAGATTGTAAGGTTGCATGGGTTACCTAAAAGAATTGTCTCTGATAGAGACACTAGATTTGTTGGTCATTTTTGGGGGACATTGTGAAAAAATCTTGGTACTAAACTGAGTTTCAGCTCAGCTTATCACCCTCAGATTAATGGACAGACTGAGGTGGTGAACCGAAGCTTGGGTAATATTTCGAGAAGCCTTGCAAGTGAACATCCTAAACAGTGGGATCGGATTTTGGTACAGGCTGAATATGCTTATAATGACTCTCCTAATAGGAGTACAGGGCAGATTCCATTCCATATATTTTATGGAATGCACCCAAGAGGAGTGTATGAACTAAGAAATTTGGGAAAAGAAGATATGAGAAGCGCTAAAGGAGAATATTTTGCTTCAGAAATATAAGCAATACATGACCAGGTAAAACAACAGTTATAGGACAACAACATTAAATACAAAAGCAGAGAAGATTTGAAGAAGAGGGAAGTTAATTTTGAGGTTGGATATTTGGTTCTAACACACCTGAGGAAGGAAATATTTCCAAAAAGGGCATATAACAAGTAGAAATTTAAGAAAATTGGGCCATGCAGAGTATTGAGAAAATTTTCTGCAAATGCATATGAAATTGAATTACCCCCTGACATTAAAATATATCCAATTTTCAATGTTGCTGATTTGTACAAGTATGAAGATAGTGACACAGATGACACAACTGAAGGCAAAGAATAGATTGATTGGTTGAAACAGTTACCCACAACAAAAACATTATAGCCAGAGAATATTTTAGACAAAATATTGTCTAAAAATACAAGAGGACGGGAATATTTTGAGTATTTGATCAAGTGGAAAGATCAACAAATTGCAAAGGCTACTTGGATGACAAATACCATGGTACAGAAACTGGGCAGTTCTATACGGAAGCTCATGGACAGGAGCCCATGAAGAATTTTGTCCTCAGGAGTCTGATGCAGGAGCATGATATCTCAAGGACAAAGACTTCGATTTTATTCCAAAAATACAAAAAAAAATTACAAGCAAAGGCATGGTTTCCTTTAGCTGGCAATTTACTCTTTTGGTAAGATACGATTTGACTAGTATTTAGGGATTTGAACTGCTTGTATTTGATTCAACGTATTTAGTTTTAGTTGAGGATTTTAGGGAGAATATCGAGCAGAAGGATTTTAGCCAAAAATTAGGCAAATTTGATCTCTTTGAGTCGAATATAAATGATTGTGAAACAGTATATGTATGTAATTTGAATGTATTGAAAGTGATTTTGGCTGTAGAAGGATGGAATAATAGAAATTAATGTTTCTTTGTATCATTAAGAAATATGGGCATAAATGTCAAATCCTGGAGGTTAATTACCTTCGAAATATTTCTGAGGTATTTGATTCAATTCGAGCTCTGTTGATTAATTTCTATGTGTGAAATTGTCAAATCCTGTAGGCTTAAATTTTATTTGAAATAAATTTGAATTGATGAAATTCAGATAGAGTTTTGATTAAATTGATTTTTGTGTGTATGTTGCCTTTAAAATTCCGCGTCCATTTGTGGAGGAGAACAAAGTCCAAATATTGTTAAAGAAAAAGACTGTAAATTGTTGATATCAAAAAAGACCGTGGCTCTTAGACAGAGTGTCTATTCTGGCGGAGTTGAAGAATTGGGATTACTGTAACGCATATGGAAGAAAGGAGAAAAGAACAACAAAATCACAAAGGAAGCTATGCGGAATCAAACGGCTATCGCAGCGTTGATCGAGATCCAATGATAATCGCATTTTAAGTTACAAGGAGGTTAAGAGTTCAGACGGACCCGATATTTTACCAATTAGATTTAATGAATTGAATTCACCGTCCAACAATTCATTTGATTTGACGACGCGTGCATTAAATTGTTTGATCCATCGAATATCGCATAATTAGATGCACATGGTTTAATGTTGTTTTTGGATGTGATAATAATTAAACTCCATTTTAATTATCTTTAGTTTCTAGGTTTTAATGTAAAGGTTTTTATAAGGGTTGGTTCGTTGATATAACAAAAAGAAGTGAAATGAAATTATTTGTTAAGATGTGATTCCATCATTACTAAAAGGGGTTTTAATGTTTTGCAAGTTGGGTTAAAATAATATTAGGAGAAAATTTCATAAATGACAGATAAAGATAAGGAGTCGAGCAAAACATATTTTTATCCTGATCTAGGAGAAATTGTCTCAAAGTTTGACAATTTATCATTAAATCCTGCAACCAACCCACCAATATTCCAGTACTCCATTTTCATCCAACACAACTTCCATCTTATCATTCCAGGAATAGAAATTTGAGGTTCCCTCCAATGCATACTCAAGCCTCAATCCATTGAAAGACATTGTTCCAGCTGAAGAATATCTGCTCCAAGAACTCTACAAATCAAAAAATTTCTGAGAGAAGATATAGAACCTGGTTTCTATGTAGTCTTTAATAGCTCCGATACCATGTAGAAATAACTCGAAATTGTCAATTGATAATGAATTCAGATTGAAAACAATAAACATGGATCTATTTTACTCAATTTGTGGAAAGGAAAACATACAATAGAAACACATGCAAATCACATGCAATCATTCAATCACAATGAACACAATATTTTTACTGGGGAACCCAACTAGGAAAACCCCTCCTCTATTTTGTATTAAATTAGATGAGAATATGGATCTATTAAAATGCCAAATTAAATCCTTGAAGCTCAACCGTACACTAAAATACTAATCTCCACCTTCTCTACTTGCTTTGACCAACACTTAGCAAAAATATGCCTCATCCCTCCTCCAATTTACTTGTGAAACTCTTGAAGAAATTGGCTCCTAAAATATAGGGAAATCTATTATTTCCTTGCGCAAATATTAAATAAATTTCTCACCTAGTACATGCAAACATTGTACACTCACTAGTATATAATAATAAATACAATTATGCCTTTTCCATCCACATAAATAGGAAATTTGAATAGACTAGGGCTATTTTTAATAAATTGACTAGTTAACTAAGATATCAATGAGTTAACAATAGGTACAACTACTCAACTGAACTCCTACTAACTTTATTCATGACTAGATCTCAAATAACTAATTTTCACTAAATATAACTCCATTATATTGCTAGATCTTAGCAATCAACTCATGTAGAACTCTACTTCTAGCCCATAAAATCGAATTGAATGATTGAACTAAGTGACTTGGCCATGTTTCTCTTGCTAACTGTAGCTCAAGTCATCCTGCCGATGTGGAAATTTTAATTTCTCCATTTGACAAAGGAAAAATTCAAATGAAGCCTTTTCTTGCTACAATTTAACAATATGCCACATAAGCATGCCACAATGGCACAAAATAGGTTGCACGATGATGAGAGGACCCACATTGGGATGTCATGATAGTGAGATGGGATGCCATGTGGGCACCACATGAGTACCACGTGGAAAATCCTAATGATGTGTCAAGATGTTATTAGGAAAATATTTAAATGGCCATATCTTTTGATCTGGAAGTTTCAAGGAGTTTGAAAAATGATGAAATTTTTATACCACATTTCCATAACGAGACATTGGAGGCCAGGTCAATGATAGTAAATCTGTTTTCTACCCTTAGTATGGGTTATGGAGTGAATGGGGGTTCGTTACATTTAAATCATATCTTAATTTTTTATAATAATTATTAAAAATAATAATTATACCAATAAGCATGTCTATTTTGAAATAGGACTTCCAAAATTTTGACTTAATTATCAATAATTATTAGGTGGATTGTAGAAATTTAACCTCCACATAATATTCTAGAATATACCTAGTAGTATACACAAAACAAAGGTTGAGGTTTATTTTCAAAGTATTTATTCCTTTTTTGCCATCTTAATTAAATTCATTAATTAAAAAAATGTCATACGAACAATTTTTTGGGCATGTGATATTGATAAACCATGGCATTGCAACAAAGTCTATTTACACATTAAGAATCACCATGAGAAAGTGTGGGTGAATCTTCATGATCAAGAAGTTTGTTACATGTTTTTTTAAAATGTACATATGTTTAACATATATATTAATTAATTTCAACACTAATAATAATAATAATAATAATAATTTGAAATAAAGTTATAATTTAGTTACTTTTTATGAATTTTTAAATTTTTCTAGCCCATATGAGTAGCTCAATTGGCAATTGACACATTATCAAATTATATAAATTGTGAGATTCAAGGTTTAAATCCCCTATGGGTGTGACTACACTAGTATTTAATTCCTTGAGATAATCCCATGGTAACACAATCCAAAAATTTACATCTCTAAACTCATCTAACAATTTTCAAATTTATTCTAATTTCCAAAAAAGTGACACTTTGTAATATATGTTTTCTGAACCAAGTACTAAAGAACAATTGTATTCATATTTATATGACCAAGTTCATATTTAATTGGAAAAGTTTAACAATTTATATTTTTCTTTTAAAAAAAAAATCTTGTTCATGAAGTAGTAACTTTGGTAAGACTTGTTCAAATCATATTTACATTATAAGCATTTACAACTAAATGGATGTTGCATTCATATATATATATATATGAATTACAAATTGTTGATCCATGTGGATATTGGTGGCCACCTACCTATTCCACTTGGGGCCCTACTATTGTTTCTTTCAGTTTTTCAGTTTCCTTAATTGTAGCATAGTTTACTATATTAGTTGTTTTTTCAGGTCCTGAACTTCCAGAGCCGTTTTGAGGCCATAAACGAAGTTTTTTGGGGAAAATCAGGAGAAACATGCATCTTTAACCAGTTTTTCTCACATCAAAAGTTGTATTCCTCAGGTATATCTTTCTAATGAGGTATTGTGCACATCAAACGAAGATCGTATGCCAAAGTTACGTCCCCAGGAAGTTGATGTACTAGTTTACCCAAACAGAGCCCATAGTTTTGGCGCTTCATCTCATATGGTTATTTTTTTGGATGTTTAGGGTTTTCCATTGTTTCTCAATAATAAATAGGCCTTTGAGCCTCATTTTAAAACAATTCAGAGGCCTATATCCACCACATCTCTTCTTATAGATAAGCTACCAGTGCCCTAGCTAGTTTATTCCATTATTCCTGTAAGTATATTTCAGTTATGTGATATTATTGAAATTAAGTCTTATTTCTACTGCATCTCTGTGTTTATTTGTATTTCCATATATTTATTGTGTTCCTGCATAAGTTTGGATCAATGGGATTAGAGTGGTATGCTCTTTCGCAATCCTTCTTTGCATGTCCCCAACAAGGTTGGGGTATAAGGAGTTAGGGCTTGATCTGGTTGAACCTTTGTAGGATCAGCCTCGCAAACCCCGACGACCACCAATGGGGGACGAAAAGAAAGATGAGGGAGTAGGAGATCCTATCAAAATATTGCTCGAGGAGGCCCTCAAGAAACAAAGGAACGCGATGATGGATAACTTTGCCTAGATCCTTCAACGACTTCCCACTAGCGGCGCATCTACATCCAACAGCCACTCCGGAGGCGCAACTCCTTTTAAGGTACAAGTAAACTTTGACATTCCCATATTTGAGGGCCAAATAGATGTAGATGTCATATATATATGGTTGAATCTATTATAAGGGTATTTCTCGGTTCATGACTTTTCCAACCAGGAAAATATTACTTTTTCACTCCTCAAACCCACCCCCCATGTCAAGGACTGGTGGGAAACCTAGTGTGAGCAAAAGGAAGGGAGGGAACCCTCTATGTTTTTGGCCACACACACTTGGAATTATTTTTGAGATGCCATCAAGGAAAAATATTATCCCTTGGGGATATATGAGGAAAAGTACATACAATGGACTATGCTGTGGCAGAAAAGGGATCAAGATGTGCATGAGCTGGCGAATTTGTTCCATATCCTGCGCACAAAATTGGGTATCAAAAATTCAGAGAAAATTTTGGTGTTGAAGTACTGCAATTTTCTGCACATATACATTCAAGAGGAAGTGGATTTCCTCAACATCTCCTCGCATGGCGCAACATATCGGTATGTTGCCAAGATTGAACATAATTTCAAACAGAAGAAGCGAGACTTTGGATCTGTGAATTAGAAGCAAGGGAAAGGTGCCCCCAAACCGTAGAACAAAGGACAAATCCAAGGGGGGGCTGCCCAAGATAAACTACCAAAGCCACAAGCAAAGAACAACACTGTGAAGCCAAAGAATGACACGGGAAAGTGGTGTGAGTTCCATAAGAGCTCCACTCACAAGAAAAGTGACTGTCAGACCAAGTAATCAATGGTGGCCGAGCTGAAGGCTTTTGAATCAGATGCATGCTCCAACTCTGAATCAAAACCCAACAAGGGGAATGATAAAGGGAAGCAAATTATCGATGCGGAGCCCAACTCCACTGTTGCCACCATGAAGATCTAGAAAGAGGAACCGAAAGATCCAAAGGAAGGGGAGCACCTCTTCCATTCCCAGATGTGGGTAAAGGGTTCCCCATTGCAATTCATTGTCGACATCAGGAGCCAAAAGAACCTCATGTCAGCAGAGGTCACAAAGCGGTTGGGCTTTCTGACCATAGCACACCCACAGTCATACACCATCGAGTGGCTTCACCAAGGACAAGATCTTTGCATCAGCTAGTAGTGTCGCCTTCCCTATAACATCAAGCCCTTCACGGATGAAGTATTATGTGATATTTCTCCTCTTGATGTTTCTGATGTATTATTAGGCCAACCATAATTGTGGAAGTGACATGTTGTGTATGATTCCTGACCTCGCACTGTTATTGTTACTTTGGGAAATAAGTTATACAGGATACGGGAGGTACACTGCCTGTCGCCATTTCTTTGGTTACTACAAAAAAATGTAGTAAGCTCATTTCCAAAACATGTAAATTTCTTTTCCTGGTAATCCTCCCTCTAGGCAAAAAGAATATTGTGGCCATGACCTCCATGAAAACCTCCTCCGCATGACAACAATAGATGGACAAGGTCATGGAGGAGTACGAGGACATCTTCACCTCACCCGCAGGGGTACCTCTGTATTGTCAGGTCAAGCACCCCATCAACCTGACCCCAGGTGCACCACTTCCCAATGGACCAATCTATCGGTGCTCTATTCTAGAGAACGACAAAATCAAGAGGCAGATTCAGGATTTGTTGCGGAAAGGTCACATTCGGCCAATTTCATCGCCCTGTGGGAGCCCGATCGTGTTGGTGCAGAAGAAGGATCGGACTTGGAGACTCTGTATTGAATATCGGGCGCTGAACAAGATTACTATTTGAAATTGGTACCCGATCCCATGGATTGATGGCCTTCTGGACCAGCTCAAGTGGGAAAAATATTTCAGCAAGATCGACTTGAAGTTTGGGTATCAACAGGTACCAATCAAACCCTTCGATGTGTGGAAAACTTCCTTCAAATCCAAGGAGGGCCTTTTCGAATGGTTGATCATGCCTTTCAGGTTTACGAAAGCTCCTACAACCTTCATGAGGTTGATGGACGACATCTTGCGACCATTCACCAACTCATTTGTAATGTACTTGGATGGCATCCTGATCTTTAGCTAGATTAGGGAAGAGCACCTCCACCACATCCGACAGGTCCTCCAAACACTGTGGCAATACAATTTGTGTGCCAATTTGGAGAAGTGCACTTTTGGCATGACCCGGGTTCAGTATCTAGGATACATTATTGATTAGCAGGGGGGGGTGCATGTGGATCCAACCAAGATACAAGTCATTCGGGATTGGCTAGCGCTAACCACTCTAACAAAGCTCTACAGCTTTCTAAGTCTTGCCAATTTCTACCACAGGTTCGTGTTGGGATTCTCTCATATCACTTGGCCCTTGAGCCAAGTCACCAAGGGAGGAGCGAAAGAAACTTATTTTTGTCTGAATGTCAACAGAAGGCGTTCATTGAGTTGAAACATTTCCTCTAATTTGCCCCAGTTCTCACATTACCAGACTTGCAACAACCATTTGAGATCGAGACATATGCCTCAGACTATGCTATTGGGGAAGTTCTTACTCAACAGGGGCATCTAGTGGCATATTACAGTGATACATTATCCATAAGTATCCCACTTACAACAAAGAGATGTATTCCATTATGCAGGCTTTCCGAAAATGGAAGCAATGCATTTTGGGGAAGGAAATGGTCATCCACACAGACCACTGACACCTGCAGTTCATACAGGCACAAGGGATGTTGCAGAACGATCGGCATCAGAAGTGGTCCACATATCTGTAATAGTTTCATTTGAACGTCAAGTATAAGAAGGAAAGCACCAATAATTTTGCAGATTGCCTCAGCCGGCCTCCGATTGTGGCGCTAACCACCATCCTCAACTGTTGTGGGCACAAGACTTCTAATTAGCCACTTCTCTACTAGAGCAATCTAGAATTCAACCACACATACAAGATGCTCTTGGAGGGTAAGCAAGTTTCAAAATTTCACCTCTAGGATGCACTGTTATGTCACCTAGGAAACCTTTGTGTTCCTTCAAGTAAGTGTGCCAATATTATTTGGGAAGCGCACTACAGATGGGTCGTTGGGAATTTCGGGGTTGATAAAACAGTGGTAATACTGCATAAGTATTTCTATTGGCCGAACCTTCGACTGGATGTCGGGAAGTACATAATATCCTGCACTTCCTGCTCCATTTACAAACTGACCATCAAGAAGAAAGGCCTTTATACTCTACTGCCTACCCCTAGTCGACCTTGGGAATCCATCTCCATGGATTACATGTTGGGCCTTCCTTCTACTAAGCATGGTAACACCTATGTTTTCGTGGTCTTCGACATATTATCGAAGATGGCCATTATGGTGGCCTGCAAGAAGAATATCATAGCATAAACCATTAATAAACACCTATGTTTTCGTGGTCTTCGACATATTATCGAAGATGGCCATTATGGTGGCCTACAAGAAGAATATCACAGCATAAACCATTAATAAACTCTTCTTTGAACGAGTGTGGGTAAACTTTGGGATCCCACAGTCTATCATCTTATATCGGGAGAATAGGTTCCTCAATACATTTTGGTCTAGCCTCTGGTCAATGCTGGACACCAAGCTCACCAAGTCCATAGCTTTCCATCCCCAAACTGATGGTCAGATAGAGGTCATCAACAGGATGATCATACACATTCTGCACATGTACAACTAAAATCATCCATGCAAATGGGATGAGAGCCTCCCCTATGTACAACATGGCTATAAACAGTCTCTCCATAGCTCAACCGGCCACAACCCCTTTCAGGTGGGCTTGGGATTCTAGCCATTATGTCTCATTGATGTAGCCATGCCATTTGCGGCTACTCAAGCCGATTCGGCTCATGTCCAGTCTGAAGCTAACAAGGTGAACAACTTCATTGAGTGCATTCATCACATCTGCCAATAGGTTCATGACATAAAGTACAAGCAATGACATGATCATTATTGGGTGCCACAAAAATTCTAGGTGGGAAAAAAAGTGTGGTTATATTTGCAGCAGGAGTGCCTCGTTGGACCCCACCGTAAGCTTCGCCCACTCTGATATGGGCCATAAATTATCACCAAGGCTATAGGGGACAATTCCTTCGAGATCAGTATTCCACCATTCCTTGGTCTGCACCCAGTTTTCGATGTGGACTGCCTTCAGCCCTACTTCCCACCTCTGACATTGCAGAACAACTCACACCAATAAAGTTAAACCCATACTGAATGGAACATGCCACCATGGATCATATCATGGACACGGTAATCAAGAACACTTTCCACCAAAAGATCCAACTGTATTGGGTTGTCAAAGCTGGCTAACTCCTGCACCAAGGCAAGTGGCTCACCAGGGACCAAGTTCAGTAGAAGTTTCCTCATCTCATGGAGGAACTCAACGTAATGGGGACTATTGCTTCCTAAGGGGGGAGGAATGATCCAGGTAGGTATTAGTGGTCACCATCCTATTCCACTTAGGGCCCCACCATTGTTTCTTTCAATTTTTCAGTTTCCTTAATTGTAGCACAGTTTACTATTTTTAGCAATTTTTTCGAGTCCTGAACTTCCAGAGCCGTTTTTAGGCCCTAAACGACGTTTTTTTGGGAAAAATAGGAACAACTTGACTCTTCGACTGATGTTACTCACCTCAAAATATGTATTCCTCAAATATATCTTTCTAACGAGGTATTGTGCATGTCAAACAAAAATCGTATGCCAAAGTTACGTCCTTGAGAAGTTGATGTACCAATTTACCCAAATAGGGCCCATAATTTTGGCGCTTCATCTCCTAGGGTTAGGTTTTTGGATTTTTATGGTTTTCCATTGTTTCTCAATAATAAATAGGCCTTTGAGCCTCATTATAACACAGTTCAGAGGCATGTAGCCGCCACATCACTTCTTAGAGATAAGCTACCAATCCCCTAGCTAGTTTATTCCATTCTATCTGTAAACATATTTCAATTATGTGATACTAATGAAATGAAGTCTTATTTATACTGCATCTCTACGTTTATGTGTATTTTTGTATTTTATTGCGTTCCTGCATAAGTTTGGATCAATTGTTTAGTACAATGCACAATTACATAGTGTTGATCAATTTGGCATGACACTTAACCTGCTGCTAGACTCTTTCCTAGGCATGGACTAATAATGTGAAAATTGTGAGGAATTTTTCTTGGGTTTCTTTTGGACTAAGCATTCAACCATTGACCATCTCATAACTTGTCGATGTCCATAACAAAATATTGTATCTCTTTGCTATTTCTGGGACACACGTTCAAGCAAATACCCCATTTACTAAACTATTTTTTATTTTTCCACTTCCAAATCTTCTTTCTTTTGAACAATATGTCATTAGAGACAACCTTAGGCTATCTTCCCTCTTCCATTTTCTCAATTTATTTTAAACACCTTATGAATCACACCATAGCAATTGTTTTAGTAGGAGAAACCCCTATTTCACTTAACAAGATAGCATAAGGAACTGCGCTTTTAATTTTGAATTTGTTTGTAATCAAGCGCTTCTGAATTTTCTCAATTTGTTTCCACTGCATGTCAGATGTATTGTTGGTCCACAATTCACAAATGTAGAGAATCACTGGGATCACTAAAATCCCAAAAAGAGTTTGAGTGGTTTTCCAATACCATAACTCTGTCTCTCTACACCTATTTTGAAAAGAATAAAATACTTTCAAACCCCCCAAAGTTCTTTTCTTTCTACATCTGACCCAACTTAGATTTTTGTTGAAGTCATTTATGAGGTATTTGTAATACGCAATTTCTTCTAGAGTGTTTCCTTCAAAATAGAAATTATGTTGGTTATGTTTTCTTTTGTTAGAAGAAACCACTACTTTCGTTTTGCTAATATTGACTTGCATCCCCACCCTTCTACAAAAATTCTCAAAAGAAAGTTAGTGCTCTTGCAAACCAAGAGCAGATTCAGCGATCAAAATAAGGTCATCTACATACAAAAGAAGCATTATAACAAACTTTCCTAACTTGATATTGTCACCCCCTTGCGAATTTATCCACTCTTTAAGCTTGTCGATATATAAACCAAAAAGGGTAGGAGACGATCGGAAAACTTTCTTGACCTCGATATCACTTCTAAAACTTCCAGAAATGCGTGTTGAAGTTCTAATTTTGACTTTCACCTCTTTATACAGCTTATGCATAGCTGCTCTCAAATGCCTAGGAACCCCAAGTTCCTACATTTTGTGCCAAATCTTATCCCTAGGAACCATGTCAAAGGATTTTCTAAAATCAACAAAGAAACAAAAGGATTCTTCCTTTTTCTCCCAAAATTTTTCAATGATGTGCCTTAAATTTATACCGTGATAAACTATGGAATGTTTAGGTATAAAATCTTCTTTCCCTTTAGCACATTTATCTCTTTCTTCCACTCACTTGTTGTTTTTATTTTCTAACATGCTTCCAAGTAACTTTGCAAACAAGGGGTTTATCATTATCGTCCTATAATTGAAGGGATTATTGACATCACCACTCTTGAAAATAGGTATTTCTATATTAGTTGTCCAATAGGTGTCGAATCCCTGTTGTATGATGTTGTTGAAAATTTTTGTAATGTGAGGTACACAAATTTTTAAGCTCCACTTTAGATACTCTACTTTGAGTTCAGCTAAGTCTTTTGTTTTTCCAACATCCAACTTCTTGATACCCATATCTACCTCTTGCACCATGAAGAGTTCAGTATCAGTGTTGACCAAGGGAGGAGGGTCAACCTTGGGATCCTACTCATAAATTTGTCTTGCATAGTCAAACCATTTAAAAATTGTAATATTTCTTTCAGTTTTCTTGTTTCTCGGTTGGAGCTCCTAAAATAATTTGGGGTTATTTTTCCCAAGGAAGATTACTTATTCCCTCATTGAAACCATGAAATCAATATTTTTCTTTCTTAATATCTTCTTGTAAGCTTTGAGATTTATGTTATCCTTGTTTGACTCTTTCCGCATTCTCCTTTCCTTTTTTGCATTCCTCGTCAAACCAATCATTAATCAAAAAGAAATTTGTTTCAGACTTATTACTTTTTTCTCTTTCGCACTCTACAAATGTGCTTTGAATTACATGTGTTAATTCATGACTATGATGGTCGTGGATTGGAATTTTATCTTTCTCGAAGAGCCTCTCTAGCATTATTTTGAAGGTATTACAATTTGATGGAATCAAAAGAATTCTGCCCTTTGGAAGATTTTGTTGAACACACTGAGTTTTTTACCCTAACTTCTTCTTTTCAATCCAAGGGACTCTTAGATAAATTGGCTTGTGATCCGATTTTAAGTCCCAAAGATGATCTCCAATCAAAACTTCATTTTCTCACACAAACCATGTGGGAAAATTACATAATCTACTACACTTGCTCCATTGTAAGTACCGCAAGTCAAATTACCATACTTTTCCCATCTAGTCAAACCATTACAAATGCCTAAATCGAAAGCCCCACATAGAGTAAAAAATTGTTCAACAAAGAGATTGCAACACTTGTCCTCTGAAATTATTTCCCACTAATGATTACTCTCTTATTTAAGCCAGATAGGGTCGTAATCTTCTTTATAACAAAGAATGCTAGCTTGCTCACTTACATTCCTAGCATTGAAATCATCCACTATAAAGACTTCACCTAGTTGAGGATATGTTGCAATATCCACTTTTAAGGTTGCAAAGGGACCTTTGTGGCCAAGTCCTCTACTTTTATAAGTTTTGAAACTTGCAGTGCAAAATAACATGTTGCAATTCTGATGTGATTTCCGTTTTTTGATATTTTAAACCAAATGAATTATTTATTTGAGTCTTCTTTTGAAACTACCTTCTTTTTCCCTTACTAATACCATGATACCCCCACATCCTTTGCCATTCCCAGTTGCCTTATTCCACACTACCATCTTCTAGTACCCTTCAAACAAAAGTGTCTTGCACCCTTCATGCTCATGTGTTTCTATGAGACAAACTATGTCTCTATCTTCTGCAATAGACCCTAACCCAAGTCCTCGTTTGCATGGGTAACCACTGCAGTTCGAACAAACTAATTTTAAGGAAACCTAGGTATGACTTGATTGTTATCGGTGACAGTTTTTTATATACTATTACTTATACTAGCATTGGTGACAAGTGACAAAAATAATTACATTACTTAATTATGCCGAAGGCATTCTATTGTGGGGTTTTACTTCGCAACACTGTTTGAAGATTCTTCATCCGCCACCTATTTTATTTTAATAATATTTTTCTTTTTAGATTTGTGGACTTGCTTACGTGGAGGCTTTCTTCGAAGTTATGTGCTCAGATGCTTATTACGTATCCCAAAGCATGGCATGGATCGTTATGAAGGCACATTGGGTCAGGGAAAAGATACACTCGCTTCTGGACTTCTTGAGTAGGTCTCTTTAACAGCTTCCATGGAACCTTGTGCCTGTGCCATGACTAAAATCAAAGGCGAGTCCTGAGTCCTACTACTATACCAAGGGTTCCTGCTGGACAACATTTGCGTCTGTTGTTGTTGCTGTTGGATGAGACCACAAACGACAACTACGCTTGAAGCGACGAAGAATGAAACCCTGGGATGGCTTGAATGTGCAGAGAGCAGCCATGGAGGGAGGCAAAAGCAGAATTCTCAACACAATCCTTCAGCACTGCTCTTTCTTTGGCTTCGAGGCCGGTGGCCCAGGCCGAAACGTTGTGGGCATTAACGAGGCTCAAGGCTGCCTTCATGAGATCGCTCTGCCTGGCCTTCAAATTCCCCATGTAGGAAGAGAGTGACGAAACGCAGAGCTGCCGATACAAAGTCACATTGCATGAAGTTTTGATAAATTTTGTCATGTATGTTTGGCTGTAGTAGAAGCCATTCACGTCCATCGTTGTTGCTGCTGAAGCCAGTACCACACAAAACACGATAACAGAAAGCATATGAGCTCTCAATAGATCCATGGGGATTTGAACTCGAGACATATTCATAACGGGATAATGAATAATCTTTGTGATGAAGCGAAGAGAACTGCAGGTGCTATGTGTTATGGATAGTTCTTGCTTAAGGAATTTGCTAATTCCCCGCTGCATGTGATTGTGGCCGCCGGTTTATGCTTTTCCATGTATTTTATTTTAATTATTGGCTCACATTCAATTGTGGCTGCCTAAAGTCGGTGGCTCTCTATATTTGATTTTAACAATCACACTAGAGCAGCCATGGAGGGAGGCAGAAGCAGAAATTTGAGAACCAGAGGTCATATTCGATAACGAAGAAGAAGAAGAAGTCGTCTCGTTTGATCTAGGGTTTACAAACAAACTCAACTTATCAACTATTGCAGTCATGCATGTGCCGAGAGAGACTGCGTCGAGCACTCTAATGGCAACAAATACAATGATCCCCCTCAATTCTATATACATATGGGCAGTACCTAGACTGATTGAATAATGGCAGGGGCTAAGGGTGAACAAGTCCAGCCAAAAACAACACCATTAAGCCTGCCAACTGTATAATCAGTGGTCACCAGTAGTGGCCCTAGTCACAGTCTACAGGCTTTGCGACTGCTATCATAATTAGGCCCACAGGGAGAGTGGGGGCGTTGTACTAAAAAGTCTAATCTTGGATTAATTTTTTCCCTAGAGGAGAAGATAGAACGAACCAGCAGCAGTAGCAATGCCTGCTTCTTGATACTTGTATATTGTTTGAGGTCGAACAAATTTTTCATTCACCGTGAGGGATATGGCGTTTCCACCCTCTATTTGAATGGTGGAATTGGGATTGGAGGTGATGTTGGTTCTTTCATGTCCGGTTTATGTGAGATTTTCGGCCTTTGCTCTAAGGCACAATGGCCATTGAAACAGGGATTCAATCCATCCCTCAACTTGTCGTTATGATTCTCCTGCAGCTACATTGTACTAAGAGGTTGCGAGGATTTGTTTTTTCCGACTTTCAGTAGGACACGTTGTTCTTCAATAAGTGCAACCATAAACACACAACGAATCTTCATTTCTGGACACATATCAAATCCTCATCCTTATTGCCCAGAACATTTAATATACACAGAGAATTTGATCCTCTGGAAACATATGCCATGGAAAGCAGAGAAATTTTGCCTGCTAATTAATGCAACTTCGGTTCGGTGAGGACTAAAAATTCGTGGCCATATTACAAATTTGTCTAAATAAAATTAGAAAATAAAACTCTATCAAAATTTTTATACATCTCCTTTTGGTGTCTCAAAAACATGGTATAGGTGGCATTGATGCTCTTGCATCAAAGGTGGAAAAATTTGACCTCCTCTATAGTCTTAAATAAAATGCTATTGTTGTCCATATGCCTGATTGTGCCGTTGCTCCAATCCTGACTTCATTTTGCTAAAATTCCATGATTCTGTTGCATTCCACTTTCCTTGCCAAAGCAATCTCGTTCAGTCAACTAGCTGCGGGCTGCCCTTTTTCTTCCACGATCCCAAATTTTGTTTTTTTTTTTTGTAGTTGCAATCTCCCTAAACTTTGGTGCGAGTCAACCTCGTCAATACCTTCACGGCTTCAGCATCTATTTCATCATATGATTTCCATTTTTCTACATCCTCGTAACAATAAAACGGCTTTAGTATCTATTTCATCATATGATTTCCGTACTTCTGCATCCCCGTAACAATAAATAGAAGGCAGAATTTCAGACTGATGGAAACTCTCTGTCATTGTTTGTTGCCATGTATTCCTTAGTTGCATTTTTTCTAGAAAAAATTTCGGTCAAAGAAAATTTTTGTCACAACGGAGGATTCGATGAGGCTTTCTTCGGCGTTGTTTTACACCCAAAAAAAAATGCAAATGCTAGTTTAACCTTCCATTTCAAAAACAACATACATATTTTTAAAATCTTCAAATTGATATTTTTTTTCATTTTCTAATAAATATATATATATATACTATAATGCATACTTTTCTAACTTCTAATCATTAAAAATAATATTTAGAAATCAAAGATAATATCTAAATAGTACTCAACAATATTCCATAATTTTAAAATAATTTATATAAAAAACTATAATGCGCACTTTTCTAACTTCTAATTATTAAAAGCAATATTTATAAGTCACGTGTGATAATATCCAAAACTAACTCAACAATAATTGAAGAAATTCATTGCTACTTCAATTCCTATATAGATGGTAACAAAGCATGAAATGACTATCACCAAAACGTAACTACCAATAATGATGAGAAGGTGTGACGATCTCCTTTATAAGTCAACATTTATTTTCTTTTTATAAAATGTTTATATTAAAATAATGAAACAAGGAGTTGTCTATCTAGTTAGAGGAATTGTTCAGACGATCAAAATTGGCCGAAATCTGGGTAAATTTTTTTTTTAAATCTTGCTATAGCAATGTTTGAATCATGTTTTTGATGGTGGAAATGGATTCACCACCATCGAAAACCTCTAATGCACCCAAAATATTGAAGTTTCATAACTATAACCCGGATTTACAAAAATCCCTGCTGGATTTTCCTAAAATCTTACCTGAATTTCAATGATTTTTAGGACAAAAAAGCAGCCTAGTTAGACTACTGCATGAAATAATATGGATTGCCAATGAAGATGATGTCTTAGGAAAGAATTTCTTATAAAAGGGGCTAAAAATACTTGTATTTGAGTTAATGGGTAATTAAGAGTTAGTGATATAGAGATTAAGGATCAATGGTTTATTTGATAAAAGTTTCGTTTAGATAAGTATGAGTAACTAAAGATTAAAGATTAGAAGAAAACAGTTAATTAGTTATATGTTAGTGATCAATTAAGGCATGGTATTAGATCTTCTTAGTATTAGACATGGTTAATAGGTTAGGGTTTATGAAATTTTTGGATTATCATGTTTTAGAGTTTAGTTAAGGTAGAAGATTATCAATTTTGTGATAACTGGGTTAGTGACTATTTATGAGGTAGTGAGATGGAGATTAAGGAAAGTATTTAGTTATTAATCAAATGTTATGGAAGGTTAGTATTAATCAAATGTTAAGTAAATTTAGTATTGGTGATTCAAAAGTTATGAGTTGTGGGTTAACTATTAGTGTGAGTTATTGATTATAAGGTATTTTTAGTAATTTTAATGTTTGACTATGTTATAGGATCAATGATTAAATTACTATGTTATAGGATCAATGATTGGACATTGTTTAATTATTCCATGTTTTGGAGTTTTTAGTGAAAATTTGGTAAAACTATCTTTAGTTAGATCATTTTATTATTATTTAATTTTTATTTTTTAATACATAAATGGATTAAATGCACAAAAAAAATCCTGAGACACTTAGATTGCACAAAGTTCATAAATCAAACTTGTGATTCCAACAAATTCCTGCATATTGTCAAACAAATTCTATAGAAAAATGCAATTGAAAAACCTCCAAAACTTAAAACAAATAAAATATAACATAACTTTTAACTTTATTACACCTCTTCTCACAAATCTCCTAATAATTCATGAAAAGGAAAAAATAACCCCTTTATCTTTTCACTTTACAAACAACCAACCTTAAAATGAAAACCTCAACTATTTATTATTCAAAACAATATCTTCCTACAAAAGTTTCATATAATTATTGAGAGATTTGTCTAAATACAACTATGAACCTCATTACCACTTAAAATTTAATTTCTTTAAAACTTTGATTTTATTTTTAAAATATATAATAATAATTCAATAATCTTATTTTAAATATTTTTAAAATGTATAATAATAATTCAATAATCCTATTTTGAAATTCAAAAAATATTTTGATCAAGGTGGCCACTTGGCTATTTCAATTTACAAGGTACTTGTAATAACCTACGGAGTCATGGTTGGTGGCAAAAATTAATGACATTTTACAAAAATCATAAACTATCAAAAAAACGTTTTAGATACGCGCGGATCCAGCGTATTTGATGGGCAGAACGCCTTTCGATGGCGATTTTTCCCCTATATGACTCTCTACGATATTTCCTGAAACATCTCCATCATTGAATCTAATTGGATAATGTGTATTGAACCAATGTTAGATGGGCGTTGGTGAAGACATGGAGACTTTGTAGGATGGATATTGGTGAAACTTTTACTGGAGAAGATTTTTATGGATATTGGTTTGTACTGAAAGGTGTTTTTTATTTATGTTTTGGAGTTATATGGATGTTTAATATTTTTGGAGTTATAAATTTATTAATATATGGGTAGTGTATGTTATTTTTTTTTATGAGTAGTGTATGCTTCTTCTTCTTTTTTAGCGGATACAAAATTTAAGGATAACATACTGCGTAGTGTACTAATAGATTTTTAGCTCCAAAAATATTAGTAGTTGATAATTAAAGAAAGATTTTTATTACTTTAAATTTAAAAAAAAATAAATAATTGCATTTATGGCTTAATATATAAATAAATTTAATATTTTAAAAAAATCATTTAAATTATACAAAAATTATTACTAAAAAATATCACAATTTAATCAAACAAATATTAAAATTACACTAGTACTTATTATAACAACATTGCAAAACTAAATCCCCTCGCTATAAGCTATAATTATTGATGTCATATTATAAATTGTGTTACAAAAGGCACGTGCTTAAAGTCCTCAAATGAATTTGGGGAATATTTTTAGGAAGTTAGAACTATAAAACTTTGAGTTTAGGACTTGAAGATCTTATGAAGTTTTTAGATATTTCAATAATATTGAATAAGTTTTTTCCCAACAAGCTGTAAGACACTAAATAGAACAAGAGTTCAATTATCCATGCTTTGGATTTTATTTTTTTGGCGAATTCAAGTATAACCTTTAATTCATTTTTAATTAGCGATTTCGCTAAAAGGTGCAAAGGAACATCGATAGGAGGAGTGGAGGAAATGTGGAAGGAAATAGTCAAGCAAAATATATGGACAATGAAATACAATCAAAATTTGGGTTTCTATATATCTTCCAAAAAATGTAGAAGGAGATTACATGTAAGAAAAAATGCACACGAACGTAAATACTCCATAACAATGGCAATCCTTGTAGGCACAAAGGTACATAGTCATAGTGGATGAATTCAATTTCTTTGTGATTTTTTAAAATGGCATAAAATAAATTATGAGCATAAATCATAGTACATAAGAGTTGGGCACATGCCTTCCATGTCATTGAAAATGTTTGTTTTAATTGAAAGGGTGGAGAGGAAATGACGAAATTTGATCTTGGTGGAGATGTATCTGATAGATTCTAGCTTGCTTGAAGGAGGAAAAGGTCCTTTACTGTTACACCCAAGAGTTTAGTTGTAGCATCATCAAAAGCAATGCAATCTTCTAGATGGTCAGTGTGGTCATGCAATTTAAGACATAGTACAAAGCAGTAGTCACATTCAAGGAAGACATCATTGCATTTCGTGCAATGCCACAAGTTGTCAGATTGTTGGACAAACTTTTTCATGCATTGCATCCCATCAATGTTAAGGGAGCATGCAACAAGTAAAAACCCCCCATGTTAATTGTTGGAGCAATAACACGAATGAAAATTCATGGATCTTTCTCAGAGTGGGACATTGCAACAAGTTCAAAGATTGTGTTTGTTTTGAGGGGCTTGCTAGATAAACTTGTGTATTTTTTACTCAATGAAGGTGAGGATGCATTGAAACTTGTTTCATAAAACCATTATTGGAGCTAGTGTGTTTCAAAATATCAAGGTTTATAAGAAGGCAAGTGGTGGGGATAGTTCCAATTGTCCTTCTGTTGAACTCGACAACATGACCCCCTTTGATTTCAAGGAGTACAGAGGTTCTTGATGTGCAAAATTTAGAAATATTGTCCCCTTCATCAAGGAATTGTGTGTCCCATAAGGTGGAATCGATGTTGCAGCCTGGCATACCACACAAAGATTTTCTTGGGAGTTTTCGAGCCTTCATGTCGGCGTATGATGGATGTAGAAGAAGTCGAGCTAACAACACTAACAATGTCAACAATTGAGTTGATAGTTGCAATTTTGTGTGAACATTTTGGAGTGAAATGAAGGCAATGAGAAGGAATTGACTAATCATCATGGATACACTAAGGCACAATTGATGCAGAGAGAAGGAGGATTTCGAATGGGCTGTTCAGATGATTGTAGCTAGGAATACGATTATAAAGAGCAACCTTCTACTTCAGTAGTTGCTTACTTTCTAATGGAAATTTGTCATTGCAACATTTGGTTATGCCCAAAGTAAGATGACAGATGGAAAGTTACACACATAAAGTATTAAATGACCACAACATTCATAAAATTTCATATTTAATTCTTTGATTATTGAGGAAATTGTTGGTTTATTATGTTGCCATGTTGAGCAGAGAAAATTGTTGAGACAAAATGAATCAGTTTTTTCACTGTTGCTTTAACCAGTTGGGTCAATACAACTCAAAGGACAACTTCAAAGAGCTAGACACAAAATTGACAATGAAAATATTTCCTAGTGGAGGTTGGATCTCCTTAGTATCTTAGAGTGCACCCAAACTGTCTAAAGAACACGTTTTCCACTTCTTATCACTAATTGTCTTTGTACAAGACATGAGAATTAACATCTTAATAAACCTATCAACTATCATGAACATATATTCATGTCCATTCCTGGTCGCTGATAAATATCCCACAAAGTCCATGGAAATGGTTTCCTAAGGATGAGTGGGTACAGATAAGGGATGGTATAAACTCTATTTCTTTTTACTAGGCTTGCTAGTACAACAAACCATACATCATCTTATAGAGTGACCCATTCTAGAGATGACAGTCGATTGTGTTGTCTCCATTGTCTAAAAGACTCTAGTTCTACAATTATTGAAACAACTCCTTCAAGTCATCACCCTCTATATATGCCTTTATATATGCATAATGGGTACAAGGATCCATATGGAAAATTCTGAGGAGTTATTGTATCCCTAGTTATAGAAATGAACCCTATCTTCATTGATACTCACTCCAACAACAATGTGCATGGTTACCAACTCTACGATTTTATGCACTCCATACATGAGAAACATTAGCACCAAAAATAGAAACTAATACCCGCCTCACCTTACCAAGCTTCACAAACAACTGGTTTTGGAGCATCATCCTTATACAAACTCTCTCCCATTATTGAGATTGGCCACCTTGCTATCATCATCCAACATGAATGAATTGTTTTCTTCCTAATATAGGTCAAGAAAGGACATACCATCCTTTGTACTCCACCATCAACCACAAATATTTTCTCAACAACATTCACTCTCATTATAACATAGTAGTATCATTTCAATAGAGTTGCATAGTGGATCTATAATACTTTTGACCAGAAAATATAATATATTCTCTTAATGAGAGTAATTGTAACAATTATTATCACTATTTATCTGCCATTTAATGTCGTTACCAAGTACTCATCAAAAATACAAATACCAAGTATGTACAAATTATCATGTCCAAACAAAATAGAATTAATTTTACAATACCTTAAAATTAAATTATAAAATACATTTCACTTTTCAATAAAATTTATTAATATAATTGTTTGCTATAAATATATTCATAATACTTAACTAATTACAAATATTAATATTCAAACTTTTCTTTATAAATTATCTAGAGAATCTCTATTATACATATTTTATTTAAAAATGGGTAAATTCAGGTTATACATATTTTATTTAAAATTTCAAAAATAATAAATAAAAATATGTTATAACTTAAATGCGTGTAAGATTTGGATATTTACTTTGGCCCCACATCAATAAGTGGAAGTTTTGGATATCTATTCCCACCCCACGTCATTACAAATATTTAGTTCAATAAGTAATAGCGTTGCACATAACTGTAACATGTATAAATTTAATAGTTATAGTGTAAAAAATCTACAAAATAATTCAAAAATTTTGGTAAGAATATGAAAATTTTCGATAGAAAGTTTTGAAAATCTGGATTATAGCTGTTAAATTTCAAGATTTTGGGTGTTCTAGAGGTTTTTGATGGTGCTAAATCCATTTCCACCATCAAAAAAATGATTCAAACACTCCAACTATCTGATTTTGAAATTTTTTTACTGGATTCTGACAAAAACTTGTCGTTCGGGCTATTCTGTGACGTCGGTAGACAACTCTAGTTCAATATAAAATATGTTTCTCATCAAACTCTTACTTTTATCTTATCTATGAAGTAGTAGAACATACTATGAGGAGATTCCATATAACGACAAAGGCCTCATCGTGGTTCTATATTTTTCTTACTGTTCCCTCCAAGTGACAAGTGACTATGCAAGAACGTTGTATTTCTACGAACCTTTTATTTCTATCGAAAGAAAAGGATATGAGAGGAGTGAAGCCACAGGGTCTTGCTGGACAATGAACCTTTTCTTCATAATAGAAGGAACTACTTAATGGATGGTTCGTTAGGATTCTTGGGTCGCCTCCATAACTGGGAGGGAGAAGAAGAAGAAGAAGTTATTTTAATATCCACGAGGCTAAAGATAGCCTATGGGACAAATTTCTACTCTATCTGGCTCTTGTATTCTACCATTTTCCTGTGAAGTTTCACAATAGAGTCTCCCAACTTCTCGACAAAGCCCTTGCTGCATACAATATCCCAAGAGCTAGCTGCCAAAATATCTGCATAACTTTCCCTGTTGTCTTTGAAGGCGTCACATTCTAAAATGAAATGCTTTTCTATTTCCACTTTTCTGGAACAGCAAAAGATACATACTCTTTCCTCCCACACTTCTTTTGGCCTTTTCTAGCGCCCTGTTCCATATTGGAGTTGATGCGAATTAGTCCTTAATTGAGAAATAAGAATTTTGGCTCTCCAAGAAATATTGGCCCCTGTCTACGCTTTTTGTTGATGATTATGATTGGGATTAAACTCTTCAATATAATACTTTTTCTTTCTCCCTAGCTCCTTCTCCCAAGTACCTTTGGGGAACTTATCCATAACAAAAGCTTTTATTTCTTTACTGTTTGTGGGACACATGCTCAAGAAAATTCCCCATTTGTGAAACCATTTGTATTTTTCCGCATCCAAGTCTTCTTTCTTGTAACCAATACGTTATTAAACACAACCTCACGCCATCTGCCATCTTCCATTTGCTCAATTTTTTTCAAATGCCTTATGACCTGCGCCATAGCCATTACTTCAATAGGAATAGCCCTTGTTTCACTTATATGGATGGAAATTATTTTGAAGTTTAAAAATTATGAATTCATTAGTCCCTAATATGCAAACTATAAAATTTTTATTGGATGTATTTGTAAAATTATTAAAATTTATAATGATATTATATATATTTTATTTATAACATTGGCAAGTTTTTAAAGGTAAAATAATTTTATATTGTAAAATTTGGGCAAATCATTTTGATAAAATTATGAATCGCTTTTAATCTTTTTTGGAAAACCATGGAAAATTAACCCACATGCGAATATTAGCCCCAAAAATTTTCCATGGAGTAGCCCTTGTTTCACTTAACATGATAGCATAAGAAACTGCACTTTTAATTTTGAATTTGTTTGTAATCATACACTTTCGAATTTTCTCAATTTGTTTCCACTGCATGTCAGATGCACTGCTGACCCACGGTTCACAACCGTAGAGAATCACCGGAATCACTAAAAGTCCAAAAAGAGTTAGAGTGGTTTCCCTGTCCCATAACTCTGCCTCTCTACTCCTATTTTGAAAAGCATAAAATGCTTTCCAACCCCCCAAAGTTATTTTCTTTATACATCCATCCCAGCTTAGATTTCTTTTGAATTCAATTTTGGGGTATTTCTAATCCGCAACATCTTCCATTATGTTGCCTTCAAAGTAGAAATTATGTTGGTTATTTTTTCTTTTAGTATAGAAAACCACTACTTTCGTTTTGCTGGTATTGACTTGCATCCCCACATTTCTACAAAAATGCTCAAGGGAAAGTAAGTGTTCTTGCAAACCAAGAGCATATTTAGCAATCAAAATAAGGTCATTTGTGTACAAAAGAAGCCTTATAACAAACTTGCCCAAATGGATATCGTCACCCCCTTGCAAATTTAGCCATTCTTCAAGCTTGTCGATATATAAACCAAAGAGGGTAGGAGACAATAGGAAACCTTGTTTGACCCCGATATCACTACTAAAACTTTCAAAAATGCCTATTGAAGTTCTAGTTTTTACTTTCACCTCTTCATACATCCTATGCACAACGACTCTCAAATTCCTGGGAACCCCAAATTCCTCCATTCTGTGCCAAAGCTTATCCCTAGGAACCATGTCAAAGGCTTTTCTGAAATCAACAAAGCAACAAAAGAATTCTTCCTTTTTCTCCCAAGATTTCTCAATGGTGTGCCTTAAATTTATATCATGATCAATTGTGGAATGTTAAGGTCTAAAATTTGCTTGCCCTTTAGCACGTTTATCTCTTTCTTCTGGCCACTTGCTGATTTTATTTTCTAACATGCTTCTAAATAGATTTACAAACAAGGGGTTTATCATTATGGTCCTATAGTTGGAGGGATTACTGATGTCACCACTCTTGAAAAGAGGTATTTCCAAACTAGTTGTCCAATAAGTGGGGAACCCTTGTTGTATGATGTTGTTGAAAATTTTTGTAATGTACACTGCAAGAATTTTTAAGCCCCACTTTAGATACTCTACTTGGAGTTCAATTAAGTATTTTCTTTTCCAACACCCAACTTCTTGATGCCCATCTCTACCTCTTGCATCATGAAGAGTTTTGTATCAGTGTTGACCAAAGGAGGAGGGTCAACCTTGGGATCTTGCTCATAAAATTGTTTTGCATAGTCAAACCATTTAGAAGCTGTAATATTGTTTTCAATTTGCATATTTCTCGGTTGAAGCTGCTTCCAAAATAATTTGGGCTTATTTTTCCCAAGGAAGATTAGTTCTTCTCTCCTCGAAACCATGAAATCTATCTTTTTATTTCTTAATATATGCTTGTAAGCTTTGAGCTTGATGTTATCCTTGTTTGACTCGTTCCACATTCTCCTTGCCTTTTTGCATTCCTCGTCAAACCAAGCATTGACCGGGTAACACCTTTTTTCAGATTTCTTAATTTTTGCTCTTTTGCACTCTACAAGTTCACTTTGAATTAAATTGCTAATTCGTGACTATGTAGGTCGTGAAATGAGATTTTCTCCTTCTCGAAGAGCCTCTCTAGCGCTAATTTGAATGTATTACAATTTTTTGGAGTTAAAATAATTATGTCTGTTGGAAGATTTTGTTGAACATGTTGAGTTTTTGACCCTAACTACTTCTTTCCAGTCCAAGAGAAGCTTAAATCTTGTGATCTGATTTTAAGTCCCAACGCTGATCTCCAATCAAAACTTCCTCCATTTTCTCACACAAACTCTACGAGAAAATTACATAGTCTACTACACTTGCTCCATTGTAAGTATTACAAGTGAAATTACCAGACTTTTCCTATCTAGTCAAACCATTACAAATGACTAAATTTAAAGCCCTGCATAGAGTAAGAAATTGTTCACCAAAGAAATTGTAACCCTTGTCCTATGAAATTCTTTCCCACTGATGATTATTCTCTTTTGTACGCCAGATAGGGTCATAGTCTTCTTTACAACAAAGAATGCTAGTTTGCTCACTTGTAGTCCTAACATTGAAATCACCCACTATGATGACTTCACCTAGCTGAGAATATGTTACAATATCTGCCTTTAAGGCTGTAAGGGGATCTTTGTGGTCAAGCCCTCTACTTTTGTAAATTTGTGAAACTTGCAGTGCAAAATAGCATGCTGCAATTATGATGTGATTTCCATTTTCTGATATTTTAAACCAAATGAATTGTTTATTTAAGTCTTATTTTTCTAGTTGAATGAAGCGACCTTCATTTTCTCTCTCTAATACCATGATATCCCCGTGTCCTTTATCATTCCCTGCTGCCTTGTTCCACACTACCATCTTCTAGTACCCTTCAAACAAAGTTGTCTTGCATCCTTCATGCTCATGTGTTTCTATGAGGCAAATTATGTCTCTTTCTTCCGCAATAGGCCCTAACCCAAGTCTTCGTCTCCATGTGTAACCTCTGCAGTTCCAACCAACTAAAATTAAGGAAACCTGGGTATGACTTGATTGCTATTTGTTTTGACATGCAAGACTCACATTTGAGTCTTTGTTCCTATTTGCCCATACTAATCTTGCTTCCTAATTTCCTGTTAAAGAGTTTGTTGTCTCTTTTTTATTATCATCTTGCTGCCCTGTTTTGGAAGGAGGTCCAAATCACGCTATCAGATCTTTATCCTTATAAATCCATGCTCTTTTTCCCTCATCTCTTGCTTCCCTAACCTTTGACATTTCCTCCCTCCTTTCCTTTTGTTGTCTTACATTTAAATATTCTTCTAGAAAAAAATGAGAACCCCTCGAGAGTTGCTTCTTGCTTAGAATGATATCTTTATCACGTAAACTATGCATGATGACTCTTATGGGCCTGACTCTCTCACTATTAAACTTTCCTACCCTCCATGTTTGGCATATTTGTGCTTGCCATAACAACTTGTCTTTCAAGAAGTCCCTTGCAAGGTCAAAAGTAGATTCATTTTTCCCATAGTCTTTCATCCCTTTAACAATTATGTTTGTTGCTCTATCTTGTATTTTCTTGCTTTATCTATCTTGCATATTGTTGACCCAAAAGTTTTCTTCTCCTTCCCTATTAACATAATTGCTAATAACTTCTGCCCAAGTTTTGGAAACTTTTGTGGAGCCTTCTTTCCTTTCTTCTCTTGTTGTCTCTTTATGGTTGTTTATTTGGGCAACCACTTTCCCTTTATCCTATGATAGTTTCGCATTCACCATCGGTGCACTCTCCATTACAAATTTCTTCTTGTTTTTCACATCTGCCTTCATGCGTTGCCATTATGTCTTCCCTATCAGGAGAGCTCCCTGTAGCAATGCCACTTGCTCCTTCAAAATTTTATTGCTTTCTGCTAAAACCTGGTTCTCAACTATTATTACATGAATTGTATGATCCATTTCCTGCTCTTTAGCTTCTGGAACCTCCAACCTATTTTTTTCTCTAACAATTCTGTCACATAGAGATCAGAGGACCATGCTAGAGGTGTGGATGTGGGGATGTATAAGGCTTAATCATCAATGACTTTTCCTCTAGGCCTGTTGCCATATGCTTGCAAAGGAGACTTGTTTGAATATTGCTTATTAAGAAATGGCTCGAGTACTTTGCCTTTGAGTCCCTTTTTTTCTTGGCTTGCACCCATTTTAGATGGGCTTGTCTCCGTTTTAAAATGCCCTGATACTGTTTGGCATTGACCCAAACCTACTTCCTAGCTTTGGCTGATGAGACAATTTTCACTTGTCCTAGATCATTCGTTTCCACAGGTTTTGAAATTTCTTGTCTCGTTATTATGTTTGCATGCATTAAGCTCCAATCCCTTCACTGCTGCAGTGACGAACTCCTAACCCCTTCACTGATGTAGTTTTTCCCAACTTTGGCTAATGAAGCAATTTTCACTTCTCCTAAATCATTTGTTTCCACGGGTTTTGAAATTTCTTGCCCTGTTATCATGTTTGCATGCATTAAGCTCCAACCCCTACAATGCTGTAGTGTTCCCAACTTTGGTTGATGAGACAATTTTCACTTGTCCTAAATCATGTGTTTCCACATGTTCTAAAATTTCTTGTCCAGTTATCATCTTTACATGCATTAAGCTTCTACCCCCTTCAGTGCTGCAGTGCTAAACTCCTAACCTCTTCACTCTGTTACATTCTATCCGCTGATATAAACCCAGGTAGCCTGGCTAGTAGTCTACTCGCACAGGTTAACTACTTTGCGTTCGCGTAGAAGTAATATGGGCGATGTTTGAACTAACTTGGCAACGTTCACAAAGGTTGAGATCAGAGATAAGGATGGACAGAACTACGAGAAAACAGGCACTAAGGGGGGTTGTGCGATATCTTTGGTTCTTGACATTTGTTTACACCCACTCATTCGATCTCAAGATGCAAGCGCTTCTGTTTCAGATAATATGCTGCTCATTATGCCCTCCATACTCAGGCTGTTACCTGAAAATACAATTGGAATTAGAACCCAATGAATTTAACTATTCATGAAGGATAGCCTCGGCGGCTTCCACACAAACAATGATGTATATTTAAGGAAGGAAAACGCTTCTTGTGGGAGACCTTACATCTGCTGAGCAATGGCGTCATCCCCGACGATGACATACATTTGTGAAGCAATGCCTCAGGCCACCAGGAGGAGTCAGCCAGGTGGACTTGGGTGACCGGAAAACAAGATAACCATAGAATGGATTCCACTTGTTATATTTTAATAAGACTAAGGAGAACAAAAATGAAAAATTGCTATTGATTGGTTGGGTGAACACTGTCTACTCACTTCGAACCTGCAATCAATTATTTTTCATCAATCATTTTTCATCTCATTTACAGCTCTTTCTTTCATAATTTTCATTTTCTTGTACCTAGAAACTCCGCGGAATTTATTAGTGGTGTGTATCGAAGCAGCGTTGCAGACCTCTATATGGCTCTTCCTTTCATAATTATATATTGTACCATCTAAAGGAAGCATTCAGCATACAGCAAAATAATGAACGAAATTCATAGTGTATCTCCAGACTCCACCAATTTCATTTGGCTGACCCAGTATTAAGTACCTTGCAGCTGGGTGGTTGTTAATCAAAAGTTATTGGCGGGCTGTATCGAACCAGCGTGTCTATAGAAATTTTCGGCAATTAACTCTGAGTTTGAGTACTAACACTGTTCTGGTCTATACAGTGTGGGAAATTCATTTCCTCATTCAACAATGGATTTGTTCTGGCCGGAAAGCCGATATGTTATGCACTTGTTTATTGTTTACTGCTTGGGTTGGCTGTGTGGTCTTGCATTTGGACAGGTAAGTGAAGCTTTCACAGGTTCTGCTAATTTTTCAGCTATACAACTCACATGCCTAGCCAATTTAGCGGCTTTTATTACATTTGTTTTACAAGGCAAGTATTGGTATCACTATGCCGACAAAATGGTAGACGGCTGCTATAAAGTGTTTAAGTCCCGCTACAGATGGGCGGGGGAATTGAAGGACATAAATGGGTTGAAAATACTCACCAGTAGGGGAGAACTAAGGGAATGTTCTGTTGTAATGTTATCATTCCAGATGGCCATGCCTATTTCTTCGACGAAGAGGTTTATGGGCTATATCTCCAACCTTTATAATGTGCAATTTATCTTTTTGCAGTGCCACCCTTTACAATCTGTACAGGTAGCTGTAGAGATGTGCACAGATACCTGCACAGAAAATCACATGGGTAGTTGCGGCTGCATTGTATTCAATACAGTGGAAGAAATCACGATGATGCTCGTTCGTCAGATGCCCGGAACAATGAAAAAACTGTCTGCTTCTCTGAGCCTACTCCCATCTCTGCGCTGCCTGAAAAATGGCTGCCATGGCTGCAACAGGGGACTGCTGCATGTAGAGAATGATAGATTGAGAGAGGGTAACTCCCAGGTGGAATCCCCTGCTTCGGTCTGTGAAATACTTGATCTTAAATCCATCCATAAAGTGGGTGCTTGCATCTGCATTCCAGTGCGTTCAGCCAACGATGATGAGTGGACGAATCAGCTGATAAAACTTTTGAAGCCTGACGATGAAGAATTGAGAGGAGCCGTTATCAGAAAAGGCAGAACCAACGCTTTTTCTGCCCTCGAAAATTACAAGAATGGGAATGGAGAATGCGATGCTGAAGAAAAATACAGGCTTGCTTCCTTGATTGTAGTGCGAAGGTTCACAATACCATTTATCGCGCTCGTACTAACTTTCTGGCTCAAAGTGGATGGTTTCTCCAGCCATTTGATCTCGATGTTGGCAATGAAACGTTATTTCGAAGAAACAAATTACTTTCCCCCAAATTTGTTTCTAACCGGAACCCGCGTCAAATCTAACGCGAGTAAGACCAATGTATGCCAAGTGTTGTTCTTTAGACATGCTCTTCAAACATGGCTACTCTCATACCATTCATACGTCCTTGTCAACTCGATTTGTAGCATTAGTTGGATGGTGCTGGTTGCACTGGAAGGAGGCGCGAACAAATGGTATCATACGCATTCTATGCCGCCCTCAAAACCTAGGATTGCTGTAATATTGGTGGGCATTTGCATTGCTTTGGTCATGGATGGCTTTGATTTGAATTTATGTTTGCAAATGAGAAGAATGCGTCGTTTCAGGGGAAGAAATCATAAGAAGGTTACTCTTATCATTTGTGCATCCATTGTTTTACAAATAATTTGCATTGTTGTCTGTAGCGCAGTAGCAGGAGTTTTGGGTATAATTTTTTTTGGGAGATGGATATATAGTGCTTTGCAATGCTTAGTTTGGTTGAAATGGATTATAGCGCTCGATTTTGTCTTTCCAATCCGTCCATATTCACCGGAAAGCGAACTGAACTGGTGGTATGATAGCTGTGGACTGTACCTGTCCTGTTCCGCAATCTTGCTTAATGCCATCCTAGCTGGTGTTCGAGCTAACTGGGAGTTCTGAAATTATATATATTACATCAACATGTACTACACCTTTGAATGTTCAACTTTTTGGCTGATTATTATTTATGGTTATGTTTTGTTAATCTTTTTTACTTGTAAAATGACACTAGTAATTTCAATAACTATGTGATTTTCAAAAATTTCCATTTGATTTGATCAAAATCATGCCCTGATAACCATTTTTTAGGTTTAAACTTACTTTATTTTTCTATTGAAATAGAAAATTCATTACATACCATACATTTACGCAAATATCCCCATATCCTATATTACATTCCTTTTGGATAACATCATCCTCAGTCTTCCTCTTTCCCGATAATGAGGGCATGTCTTCATCATTTAGCTCCATTATGTTTTTTTATACATTCTCATGTTGCCCCTTCCTTGCAGTAACTTGACCTTTCAGTCTCAAGCATCCCTTTTCCCACTTTCTAAAGTGATTTGTATTGCCAAAGCTTTAGTATGCGAGAAGAGCAGCAACATGGGGTCCAGGTGCTATCATAGTACTTTTCTTCTCAAGCTTTTTGGATTACAGTAGCCATCATCAGAACCCACCTATATCACAAGCATAAATATACAAATATTAAACATAAATATATAAGTATCATGTGTGTTGGAATATGTAATTCCTACTTGTCTTCAATTGTGATTTTCCCTATGTATAGAGTTTGTTTTTCTTTCATAAGTTAGTTCCTAGTTTGGTATGAGATTGAGATATTCTCTCAACCAAATTATTGTGCGTCTAAGATAGCTTCTCTATCTTGAGACTGTACCTCATGTATATATGTAACTTGATTTAATTAATGATATGTCTTGTCCTTTCAGAGAATTTTGCAGAAGGGTATGTAGGATTTATCTTGGGAATTTCTACAGAAGACGGCATGAAAGTTTGAAATATTTGGAACCTCTTGGGGAAGTCCAGATTGAGGTATAGCTGAGTGAGGGCCTCAATGGATAAAGGGATTTCATTAGGTCTGGGCTATATTTGCAGTATCTGATTGATTGACTCAACAATATGGTAAGTAAAATTTCATTTTCAGGGTTTATTATGGCTCTCTGATCAAGGAAATAGAAGGATTGACAGAGTCTAATCACTTCTGGGCATTGGAAGGTCTGTGGGAGAACATATTTTAGTAAATTAGACTCCCAGATAAAAACTTCATCAGCATGATCTATGGATTTTTCTTGGCTCCAGCAGTGGAGCTCAAGAAGGTTAAATTATGTGACTGTGTTAGTAATCTTGAAGTCTGTGTCAACCAAGGGAATGTGCTCTACATCTACAACATGGGGTTGTAGAAGATTGACAGCTACAATGCTTTTGGAAGCCATTGATTTGCTCGATTTATCAATTTATTACTCTTTTGACTTTAGAAACACTGATTTAGGCCTGTAGGAGCACCTTTGAAAGTTTATAACAGTTTGCAGAATGATTACGGATGAAATCAAGGTTTTATTTATGGTCTGCAAATGTATACTTGATCAAATGTTTAATCTTTGTGCTGAAAAACAATTGTTTAGGACCTCATAATTCTGGAAAAGGATATTTAGGATCTATAATGCACTCTTTGTGACAAAAAAAAACAATCTCAAGACCTTGGAATTTTGTAAAAGACACCTAGAGTCTACGGAAAATGGATTGAAAGGCACAGGAGGCTTTTTTAGGTCTGCAGATGGCTTCTAAATAATCCAATTAATCAAACTTTGTGTTTAAAAACAGTCTTAGATATTCGAACCCGTGCAAGTAGGTCCAGGGTTTACAGAAAAGAGCTTTAGGAAGGAAAAGGGCTTTTTTTATGTTCGAAAAAAGGCTCTAAATGATTCAATTAGTTGTATTACTTCTTTAGATCGGGAAATAGGTCTTTTCTTTTGAAAAATACCTGGGAAAAACGCAGATTTTTTGTGCAGGAGCATTTTTGAGGTAGAAAAGGGCTTTTTCTGAAGCTTCAGAGGTCTTTAAAAGCTTCAATTTGGTTCTGAAATGTTTTGCATCATCAAAGGTCTTGAATTCTAGGGATTTGTGTTCAAAATGAGGTCGACAACGTGATCTGGTTGCGTAAAAATTGGTTGGCAGTGCTTCTTCAGCGCAAAATGTAATAGAAAGGATAAAAGGGTGAAAATGGGTGGTTACATACATTTTTTGAACAAACAGTGTTTTGCATTAATGGGCGGTCATTCCAAATGAATAGGTGGTTTGCGCGTCAGGGAGAAAACCACTCAGTGGTTTTCGCAAGCTCCAGAGGTGGATAGTGGTAATGTTTGTGTTAATGCAATCCAATAAGAATCGACCACATAGCGAGGAAGGGTACTCCGCAAACCATGCTTTTCGCAAGGTTTGGGGTGTGTTAACTATCACTCTATCGAATGTGCGATAAACTATGCTTGGGTGATGATCTAATGGACGAGATGATGCGAAGGATGTATTAGGATTGATGGCCTGGGACCCGGGGCATAAACTATGTGGTAGGTTTATATGTATTGGTCAGGTTTTTGAATGATATAACCAGTAAGGTTAAGGTAAGTGTAACATATGTGTAGGCGGGGTTTAATAAGTGGGTCCGGGATAATCAACATGTGGGAAATTAAACCATAGTTTATGTAATAAATAATGGGTGGAATGATATACGAAGGAATTATATTAATACGGGGTAAAGGTTTATACAGGGATTTAATACATTAAGTTAATTTGTTAATAATGTAATGTAACTGCGGGATATGTATAATACACTAAGTATAGTGTAACAACTGATATCGGGGGTAGATTTCTTCATTGTGGGTCCTGACATATAGATTTTAACCATTTTAGACTTAGGGTTAAAGTATTTTTGGGTTTTTTGGGTATTTTTGAATAAAGGGGAATTAGTAAAAGTATTTTTTACTTTTCCAAAGGAAAAAATGTATTTTAGCTTAGGAAAAGAGATTTTTTGTAAGGGGGAAAGGAGAAAAGGGTAAAATGAAGGGGGAAAAGGTATTTTTACAAGGGAAATGATTTTGAAGGGAAATTAGTAAATGAAATGACCAATTATCTGTTATCCATGCTTGTGAAAACTGCTTCTACCTACCCATCTGCTACCCTAACATTTTTTCTTCATTTATATGGGTGCATTTGAGCTTGCAAACCATTATTCATTTTTCTTTTAAACAAAAAACTAACTAATTCTATCCTTATTTCTTCCAAGGGCTCAGATTAAACTGTTGAGCTCCTTATTATTCTCTACCTAACTACTAATCTACCAAGATTAAACTGTTTGGCTAGATCTTTATTATCTATCTAACAACATGAAATTTAAAGCATGAAGGGTCAAGATTAAGCAGTTTGACCTCCATGGATTGTGGCATTTTAACAAGTTGCACACAATCTTTATTTTGTAGTAAAAGTAAATAGTAGTGGCATTTGGATTTGTATCACTTTCATGTTTTATTTTTGTCTCTTTTTTGTTTAGGGTCCATTTTTATGTTCTTTTTTATATTTTTTCTTTCAAGTCTTTTGATTTTTCTTTGAGGACTTTTAGCATCTTTACATTTTTTAATTTTCTAATATAGGAAAACAATTGGCAAAAAGAAAAGTATGTACATATTACAAGACTATTCAAAGTCAATTCAAAATTATGAATCCTATTATTATAGGACCCTAACAGACCCAATAATGAAAACTCATCTTGAAGTGCTCTTTCGATCCATTGAACTAACCACGCAATTTGCATCTGTGAAGCCTTGCAACTTCACTCCCTTTGTCCTTCTATACTAATGACCATACTAAGTAGTGCCTTTGAGGTATCACAACACATGTTTGGTTGCCTTCCAATACAGTTTTGTTGGTTTAATCCTTGCTTGACTAAGTTGGTTAATTTCATAACACATGTTTGGTCGTGTGTTCACCAAATACATGAGTGAACCTACAAGCTTTTTGTAAATAGTGGCATCCACTTCCTCACTTGAAGTGGCATCCTCCTTCCTCTAACTGTCTGCTAGAGGAGTGTCCATGGGTTTGCTACTCTCCATGTGGAACTTCTTCAGTATCTCATTGGCATAATTTCCCCGAGAGACAAACAGTTCCCCATGTCCTTGCCATACTTCCAAATTGAGGAAATAATGAATGAGTCCCATGTCCTTCATCTCAAATTCTCTTGCAAGATCTTCTTTTCAATATTTGATCAACTTCTTATCATTGGTTGAAATCAAACCATCGACATATACTATTATAATAAAAAATTTACCTTCAATAATAATATGGTAAATATTTGCATTTGCTTCACTTTTGGTGAAGCCCAACCTGGTGAAATAGTTATCGATCCTAGTGTACCAAGCATGGGGTGCTTGTTTCAATCTATACAATGCTCACTTGAGTCTACACACATGCGAATCTTTGTTAAAGGTCTCAAATCTTTCTGGTTGTCCAATGTACACCTCCTCCTCACTCACTCCTTTGAGTAATGTTGTCCTCATATCCATTTGATGGACCTTCCATCCCATCTCTGCTGCAAGGGCTAGAGTTGATATGATAGAATAGTACCTTGCTACTAGAGAAAATTTCTCCTCGTAATAAATTCCCTCCACTTGAGATAACCCCTTGGCAAAAAATCTGGCCTTATGTTTCTTGATGCTTCCGTCTGCTGCTTGCTTCACCTTGAAGAACCACCTCGAACCTACCACTGACTTGTTCTTTGGTCTTGGGACCACTTCCAAAACACTATTTCTAACTATGGAATCATATTCCTCTACCATGGGATAAAACCATAGTGGCTTCTTCACTGCTTCCTTGAATGAGGATGGTTCTGTCTTAACTAGCTTACTCATCAGAGCCATGTACCCAATTTACCGATCTAGTGACCTCCTCTGCCTGTGTTGTGATGTGGACACTCCCACATTCTCTCTAGCATCATGCAATAATATGTTAGCTTCCTTGGTGCACTTCCTTGATTCTCTGGATGTCTCTACATGATTGGGTGCCTCCACTCTCAACTTCTTTGCTTGTGGCTGCTCCACAACATCCTAAGGTTCTTCCTTTGGAGCCACAATCTCATCATATGAATACAACTGAATCTCACTCTCAAGGGAACACCTCATTGCCTTCTCTTCATCGAACTTCACATCTCTACGAACAACTTTCACCCTGTGAGATGACAGGTACACCCTATAGTTTTGAGGAGTATCAATGCACCCCACAAATATTCCCAAATCTGATGTCATCTCTAGATTTTTCCTCGCATCATTGGAAACATGAAATAAAACTGATGAACCAAATATCTTGAAGTGTGACACATCTAGTTTCTTCCTTGGAAAATATTATTCTAGTGTACTCATCCCGGGAACCCCACGAGGACTCATGTTTTGCACACATACCACTGTGTTGCATGGTTTGACCCACGAGTGCAACAATAGGCCCTAATCATGCAACATCGCCCGTGTAGCTCCCACAATATTTCTATTTTTCCTCTCAACCACCCCATTCTACTGTGGGTTATGGGGTTCTATTAACTCTCGCCGAATGTCTTCCTTTACAAAAAAGTTCTTAAACTCATTCGACAAATATTCTCCACCATTATTGCTCCCAAGAGCCTTCACTTTCATGTCAGTTTCTTTCTCAACAAGTGATTTAAATTCAAAATTTTTTGAGAATATATGGTCTTTCTTCTTCATGAAGAAAATCCATCATTTACGTGAGAAATCATCTACAAATATAACATAATACCTGTGCTTGGTCATGGAGGTTGTCGAGAAAGGTCCACACACATCTGAGTGAACTGTTTCGAGGAGTGTTTAAAATCTACTATCCTTATCATGAAAGGTGGCTTTGTTGTACTTCCCTACTGTACACCCTTTGTATGTATCTCGCTGCTCTAGTGCACCCTTGTGATGTCTTGTCAAAATCTGTTGCATGATCTTCAAATCTCCATGGTGCAAATGACCAAGTCTCTTATGTCATAATTCACCGATGTCTCGGCTCTACACCTTCTCTGCTTTCATGCTCAATGCCACACAATTTTCTTCATCTAATTTGTAGAGGTTCTTCACTCGAACCCTAATCCGCTTCACTTGTCCCATGGAAATGTGTTTAAGGAAAGCCTTCCCTTTGTTAAATATCACATCGTAGCCACGATCTTCCAATATAGCAATTGAAACTAAATTCTTCTTCAAACCTGGAACATACATGACATCTCTTAATTTGAGAGGGGAGCCAAACTCCCTCTGAAAAGTAAAAGTATCGATACCGGTCGCGTTATACCTTCCATCATCTCTCATATCGATGTGCATTTGGAGGTCTTTCTCCTCCAAGTCACTGAAAAAATCTTTGTTTCCCGTCATATGGAATGAGGCTCCACTATCCACATACCACATACTACCCATCACCTATGTCACCATGCATGCAATGAGGGTGAAATCCAACTCGAATTGTGAAGCTAAACCGTACCACTCCTCCTGAGGTCTTATTGTTTGATATGAAATTGATTGTTAGTTATTGTTGTGCTAATATCAATTTCAGATTTATAATGAAAGTGCTTATGTTTGCTTTTTGTACAAGATTTTATACATGTTCTCATGATTGATAAACAAACAAACTTGATGAGATTAAGTGTAATTCATGAACATAAAAGCATGGAAACTAAATGCTAAAAAACATCATATAAACACACAACAAACACAAACAATTGAGTCAAATACACATGGTTTTGATGAAGGAGTTCACCCCTCCTGGGCTACATCTCCTTGGTCCAACTTCCATGGCATGGGCCTTTGTATTAGCTTCAATTGTGCAAAAGTGTTGTTTACAGTCTCCTGTTGCCTCTATAACCTACTGCAATGGCTCCAAAACATCAAAATCTACCAAGAATGACTCTTCCTGAGCCAAAATTGGTCGAAACTTGCCTTAGTTATGGCAAAAACCAATTTTCCTATAATTTTGCCTCCAATTCTAGAAACTAGCCAGATAACTCCACTAAAATTGGAGCTCTGCCGCATTTGGCGGACTCCACCAACTCTGCTGCCATGTTAATCACGCCATTAGCTTAAGATAAGCACGTATTAAGTGTTAATAAATTTGGAGTTAGCGCTAAGCGCACTTAACTCTTAAACGCGGGTGAGGTTGGGTTAATCCCGGATTAGTGGCATTTAACCGTGTTTAACAATTTGAATGTTCTCCGCTCTCGAGCATATGGGAGGGGGATGGCCCGCAGGGCTGGCCCCCTTTGGACCCCCAACTCTGATGCGTATAAACCTTAAGTATAAGAAATATCCCTATGGGTTAAGACCCACGGTGTATGGTATGATGGTTGTGTTGGCGTTTGTATGGGGGAGGTCACGGGGTCGACTCCGACCTCCGCCCCTCCTCGGTCATAAAATTTTGTTGAACGCAAAACCTTAATACTTGAACTTTGGATATAAATAATGCGCTTATTGACTTTGGTTATAAAACATGCATTCGACCTTGGTTATAAAATAATGCAACATCCTTCAATGCCATGGGGGAGGGCATGTGGCAGCCCTTGGCTGCGCCACATGTCCCTTCTACATTGGCTCAATTTCACCATAATTAAAAAGTAATAATTCACCCATATAATTAAAATTTCAACCTTAGAATAGGAAGAAAAATTCAATTTCCCAAACAACATTGACGAATATGACTGTGACACTTGTCATAGTGTCATTGGGTGAAAATTGGAGAATATTCCCTGGATATTCCTGAGGTGCTGACTGGATTGCCAAGTCATCAGTCTGTCACTATTCTACACATTTTTTACTTGTTTGAGAAAACGAACAACAGATCATAACTTAAACATACGAACTCAGATTTTGATGAAACGAGTTGCGTTGGAATTTTGGTGACGAGCCCTATTCAGTCGTTCTGGTTTGAAGAATTTCTGAGCACTTTCATTTTTGAGCTAAATACTGAGTCTCTGATCATTCCTCCCCATTAGAAGCCTTTTGGACCCCAAAAGATACTATCAATTATTCAACAGGTGAGGGTACAACTCCCTCACCCTTTCACTCTCCATCCATTTGGCCTTGGAAGGATTTTGTCCGTTGAATCCCACTCTAAGGTATTTGACATTTCCTCTCCTTGAAGTTCTGGTTCTTCTGTCAAGTATGATATCTTGCTAAAGTTCATCAAGATATTCTAGCAAGAAACTATATATTGATGGCAGCTGAACATGCTCTCCTTGATCATCAATCAAAGGAGGCTCAAACAATCTCAAATTCTCAACATTAACGACAGAATATATTTTCATATAAGGAGGAAAATCTACTTAAATGCATTGCTACCATTCTTTTCCAGAATTTTAAATGGAACATAATGGATTGGCTTAAGATTTTTACCTTCCCCTTGCAATATTTATTTTCTTATATATAAAAAAACTTCATCTCCCACCTGGAATTTATGATCAACACGGTGTTTATCATGCCTTGCCTTGTAGCTGCTTTGACTCTTTTCAAGTTGTTCTTTCACTGTGCGATGTACCAACTGAATTTGCTCAATGAGATTCCTTGTCTTGTCTATGTGACTATGACCATCTATAGCAACATATTTCTCAAATATGAAGTCCAAAGGCGATCTTGGCAAGTACCCAAGACATGCCTCAAATGGTGATGTGTTTGTGGAAGAATGTTGTTCCCTATTGTATGCATGCTGAATGTAATGCAACTGTTCATCCCACAACTTGGGATGTTTGCTACAATAACCTCTAAGAAGATGAATGACTACCCTGTTTACCACCTCGGTCTGACCATCTATTTGCAAATGAAATGTTGTACTCTTCTTCAACTTTGTGTCCATCATGTCCGATAATTTTGACCAAAAATTCCCGACAAACAAAGAATCTTGATCACTTACAATAGAAGTAGGAAGACCAAAATGAACCCATACATTAGCAATGTCTTTATTTCTACAACTTTGACTATGATTGTAAGTACTGCGATGGATGATGGTCGGTATGGATAATGGTCTCTTCCCCCATCAAATAGTGCTTCCATTTCTTTACACTTTGTACCAATGCATATAACTCTTTGTCATAGGTGGGATAGTTAGTCACAACTCCATTACAAATTTCAGAATGAAATGAAATAGGCTTACCATGCTGCATGAGAATTGATTCCATGGCGTAATCACTTGCATATGTTTGGATCTCAAATGGTTGTCTAAGATCCGGAAGAGCCAATAACGGTGTTGAACTTATCTTTTTCTTTAAAGCATAAAATTATTTTTGCCGCATATCTCCCCAATGGAATACTTTCTTGACACTTGTCAATGCATGTAACGAATGGAAGAAAAATTAGCAATGAATTTCCTACAATACTGTGCCGTACCAAGAAAGCTTCTTAAATTTGTAACTATATTGGGCTTGGGCCAATTCAGAATGACTACTACTTTGCAAGGGTCTATCTTTAACTCATCTCCTCCAAAAAAGTGTCCCAAATACACTAAAGAAGTCTTGCCAAACTCACACTTCGACATCTTTAAGAATAAATGCTCTTTTTTCAAGACATCAAGTACCTTGTTCACATGCATGATACATTCATCTCTTGATTTGCTGAATATCAAAATATCATCTAAGTAAACAATGACGAAGTCATCTATAAATGGTCTTATTACATCATTCATAACTCTCATGAAAGTAGCTAGAGCATTTGTTAGACCGAATGGCATAACTAGCCACTCAAACAATCCTTGTCTAGTTTTAAATGCAGTTTTCCAAATGTCCTCCTCAGCTATTATAACTTGATGATAACCACTTCGTAAGTCTAGCTTAGTGAAATATTTTTCATACTTTAATTGATCAATCAAATCATCAATGCATGGGAGTGGGTACCGATTCTTTACCGTGATTTTATTCAGTGCACGAAAATTGATACACATGCGCCAAGTCCCATATTTCTTTGGTACCAAAACAATCAGTGAACCACATGGTGAAGTAGATGGGCATATGATACCTTTGTTCAACAATTATTGGATTTTATTCTTGATTTAAAAACTCTCCATAATTGACATATGATACATACCAGTGTTTGGAAGTGGAACATCCTACGACAGTTGAATCTCATGCTGAACTCCCCTCTTGGGAGGTAACCCACTTGGTTCTTGAAACATCTCGCCATGCTGAAATACCACATCAAACAAATCATATTTTAATTTATCATCACATCCCTCAAAAGATTCATAGTCGACATCATCCTTTTTCTTGATCATGAGAAGCAAAAAACTTTTACTTGCATTAACTAGCCTCTTCATTTGCCCTGCATTAACTAAATAAATATTCAGATTTTTGCGATGAGATCTCACAATATACTCCAACCCCATCCTTAAGAAAATGATATTTGTTCTCATGGAAATAAAACACCACTTTCCTGTCATACAAATATGGACTTCCCAAGATAATCCCAAAAATGTCAAGTGGAACCATATCTAACTCGACTTCATCAACAAAGTTTGTAGTAATAGAAAATCGAAATATGAATTTCCTTGTAACCTATAAATTGAAATTCTTAACTATCCAACCAAAAGGGTATGGTTTATGATGTGGTACGATTTCAAGGTTAAGATTTTTGACCAAGTCTTCTGAAATCAGGTTTGCTTGTGACCCACTATCAAACAATGCATCAATCTTTGTATGATTTTAAATCACTCTCACATGGAACAATTCTATCCTTGTGTCTTCATTTGGAGTGTTGTTGTGACTATTTGAGTAACTAGTACTTGTTATGGTTTCCTTTCCCTTGTTGACCATGGCTACGATCTTGTTCTCATCTCCAGAATCGGATCCAAGATCATGTTGTGTGGTGGTAGTCAGCTTTTGTTTCCTCTTGTTATTTGGTTTCTTAGGCCTTAGTCTGGGATGCATTTTCCAACAGTGGGCTTCATCGTGCCCCTCTTTGGAAAATGTTTGCAGGTAGTTTTCTCCCCTTATTTATTGATGCTTGCATTCTTCTTTCCCTTCCATTTTCCTCCCTTCTATTTTCCCTTACCCTTGAATGGCTTCTTCTTACTACCCTCTTCCTGAATGTTCTTTCCCCTTGCTTCAAGATGCGTGGCTTGCACACATACTTCATCTAAGTTCTTTGGGTTAAACATAAGGATAGTATGTTTCAAATAGGAATTTAAACCCCCAATGTATTTCAAGGGCGTGTCTTGAGAATTCAAGTTTACTCCTAACAACAAAGCCCTCTTTCTAAACTCCTGGGTGTACTCTTGAACTGTTTGGCCCTTGAGTTGCCTAAATTTTTGCCAACTCATATTTTCTTTTTGCATATAGTCTAATGGATAAAACTGTCTTTTAATGGAAGAAATGAATTCAACCCAAGAAATGGATATCTCACCATGGATTCACATCTCCTCTTAGTCTTTGCCTCCCACCAAACTAGTGCTACTCCTTCTAGGCTTAATGAATCCAACTGAATCTTTATGTCGTCCTCTTGTAGATTCTGAATTCTACAGTATACTTCCAATTGACAGATCCAATTGGCCAACTTCTCTGCATTTACCTCACCATTGTACATGAGAAGTTCAAACTTAATGTCCAACTTGAGTAATGGAGTTTTTTCCGTTTGGGGTTTTTAATGAGTGTGGGTGGTTTTTGTGGTGGAAGTGGAAGATGACACTGATGAAGATGATGAGGATGAGGATGGTGGATATGGAGGCGGATTTCCTCCACTGCCTTTCGAACTCTTCTCTTCATCCTTCTTATCATCTGAAGTTCCTTCTCCATATGGAGGGTTAGAACCTTCTCCTGCTCTTTCTGCAGTGAATGCATCAAACATGATTTTAACCATTATCTTAAGGTCATTGAAGTCTCTCTTGAAATATTCCTCTTCTAAATGTCCTTGAGTCTCTCCAACACCTGAAATAATGGCTAAGGATTCAAGCTCAAATTCTGATGCTTATACCTTTTCAATCAGCTCAGCTTGTTGTGCAATTTGTACCTCTTCAATCTCAACTGCTGGAGATAGAACTTGAGGTGCTTCAAGTGCATCTATAATGTGGAACTTTGGGTGAAGATGATGCACTCTCAACTCTCTTTCTTCTGGTCCAAACCTCAGGACTAACAACCAATTGCTTCCCTTCTCCTCTCTGCAACTTCAACCTTGTAAGCATCACAAAATTGCAACTATTGAAACCCTTCTTGCAATATATCAAGCAAAGCAAGAAAATAAACTTTGCTTTGATACCAACCTAATCTGAAATTGATTTTTAGTTATTGTTGTGCTAATATCAGTTTTAGATTTATAATGAAAGTGCTTATGTTTTCTTCTTGTACAAGGGTTTATACATGTGCTTATGATTGATAAACAAACAAACTTGATGAGATTAAGTGTACTTCATAAACATAAAAGCATGGAAACTAAATTTTGAACAAAAACATAGAGACACACAACAAACACAGACAAATGAGTCAAATACACATGGTTTTTATGAAGGAGTTCACCCCTCTTGGGCTACATCTCCTTGGTCCAGCTTCCATGGACCTTTGTATTAGCTTAAATTGTGAAAAGTGTTGTTTATAGTCTCCTCGTTTTTCCTTTGCAACCTACTCCAATAGCTCCAAAACTCAAAATCTACCAAGAATGACTCTTCCTAAGCCAAAATTGGTCAAAAATCGCCTCATTATGGAAAACCAATTTTCCTACAATTTTGCCTCCAAATCTAGAACCGGCCGTATAACTCCACAAATTTTGAGCTCCGCCACATTTGGGTTGAATTCCACCAATCCTCGCCACCATGTTATAATCATGCCACAGTTTAAGATAAGTGTGTTTTAAGTGTTAATAAATTTGGAGTTAGCGTTAATGATGCATGAAATCGATAATACGGTGTTAATATGGGTGAATTGATGCAATGGCTTAAGGCGTCAGCCGGTGAATGGGTAAGATGTGTTGAATAGCCACAAGAGCTATAGTTGCTGGTTAATAAAGTGCAATATATATTTTGATGTGTAAGATGCATAGCGATAGAGCATAGTTGAGACTTGAACAAAGATATTTGTTGTTAACATTTAGATATTTGAGAGTTTATTTGGGAATGGTGAGCCCATTTAAAATTTAATTAAAAGATGAGGGTTTAAATAAAACCATTGGGTTTTAAAAGTCCTTTCCTAGGGCTTTTGGGAAAGGTTTTCATTTGAGAATTCACTGGGTTGTGCATGGTTCCATAACCATGTATTAAAATTGAAGTGTGAAATTTTTAAGCTTCCGCAAATGATAGTGTATGTAATTGCTCGAACTTGAATTTTTATTTGGCAGTTGTTGAGATGCATTCTTATATGCATAGTATTGGGAAGATTCTGGGTTTGCAGGGTTTACCGGCATAATTTTGGTATCAAAGCGGGAAAAGCTCTATGTGAATATTCAAGTTTTTTTAAATTGAGTTAATTACATGTGGTGAATAAATATCAGATTTTGAAACTGATGAATATTGCAGCACAGGGATGCAGTGCAGTTGAAGAAGTGAAGCGAGATCAACAGGATCTTGAAGGTGAGCTCACAAAATATTATTTAACTCTGGTTTGAAGGTTATGCTTGAAGAAATTGGTTGCAGGCATATTGAAGAAAGTCTCAGCAAGAATGAAGCAGATCATAGCTGGAGAGCAGTGATGAAAAAGTCCAGCGAGGGATTCTAAGAGAGAGTGGCAGAACCTGAAGATTCAACATAGGTTGAATAAAGTTGCAGATGAGTGAAGCCTGAAGGAGCAGTGGATAAATGCTCAAAAGGTTCCAGCAGAGGACCGGTGATTACCAAAAGACATGATCTGGAGGAAGGGATTGGTGAGGTAAGTGGCAGCAGGAGAGTTGTTGTTGTAGAGGCTTGGTGCAACTCATGAGTGAGAAACTCATGGCGAGGAAAATGACTGTTGAAAGTCATAAAGGAGAGAGCATAGGTTCAGAGAGAGGCCACAGTAGAAAGAGGGAGAAAGAAGATGCCAAGGCAAATGGCATGAGACAACAGTTGACTGATGAAGAGTATGATAAAGAGAAAGCTGAGATAACAGTTCATCTTGAGTTATTGATGGAATTGTTACAGGAAAGTATGAAGGACCAGAGACATGGTTGGACCATGAGAAAGACAGTGAAGTGGCAGAGACTACAACAGAAAAGAGATCGACAGATAAACATGCAGTTAACAGAAGAGTTGAAGAAGCTCGAGCAGATGATGAGTTATTGGGAAAATCTAGATCAGTTGGATAATGTGAAATCTTGTATTTGTAGCTAACAATTGTGATGTGATTACGGATGTGATTAATGTGATGTGATTCTGAGTTGTTGAGATATTTGGGGGTTTGTTGAATCCCTAAGGATCCTCTCTCACCCAAAATTAATGAAACTAATTTCTAAATTAAAATCTCTCATCCCTTTACATCCTCAACTAACCATATTCTCTCATATTTGAGAATTATTTACAATATTTTATTAAAAATACATAAAACCCACTCAAATTATTTATAAAAATCTAGCTCTATTAAAAACTTAAACACCCCTAAGTTTTAATAAATACAAAGTATTTTCGACTCCCGATGCTCCCTTTACCGCCTCGCGGCACCAAATCTTAAATGTGGGTTAGGTTGGCTTAGTCCTGGATTAGTGGCATATAACTGTGTTTAATAGTTTGAATTTCCACCGTGATAAGCACTTGGTTCTCCACTCTCAAGCATATGGGAGGGGGCTGGCCCCCTCCGGACCCCCAACTCTGGCACGTATAAAACTTAAGTATAAGTGGGATCCTTATGGGTTAAGACCCACGGTGTATGGTATGATGGTTGGTGTTGGCGCTTGTATGGGGGAGGTGGTGGGGTCAAACTTGACCTCCACCCCTCCTCGGTCATAAAATTGTGTTGAACGCGGAATCTTGATACTTGAACTTTGGATATAAATAATGTGCCCTTTAACTTTGGTTATAAAACATGCATTCGACCTTCGTTATACAATAATGTGCCATCCTTCAATGCCATGGGGGAGGGCACGTGGAAGCCCCTGGTTTCTCCACATGCCCTTCTCCATTGGCTCAATTCCAACATAATTAAAAAATAATAATACACCCATATAATTAAAATTTCAACCTTAGAATAGGAAGAAAATTTCAATTTCCCAAGCAACATTGGCAAATTTGACTATGACACTTGTCACAATGTCATTGGCTGAAAATTGGAGAATATTCCTTGGATATTGCTGAGGTGCTGATTGGACTTCCAAGTCATTAGTCTGTCACTGTTCTGCACATTTTTTACCTGTTTGAGAAAACGAACATCAAATCATAACTTACTCATAAGAACTCGGATTTTGATGAAACAAGTTGCATTGGAATCCTAGTGATGATCTCTATCCATTCATTCTGGTTTGGAGCATTTTTGAGCAATTTAATTTTTGAGCTAAATACTAAGCCTTTGATCATTGTTGGCCTTCTTGTGTGGACACTTCATGGCATAGTGTATCATCTCATGACAATGAAAGAACTTTATTTTTGACAAATATTTCTTCTTTCCTACCTGACCAGTTTTGACTTTGGATTGGGATTTATTCCCTTTCCTTTTCTTTTCCTTTCTAGCCAAGGCACAATTCTCCTCATCCTCAACCATGGATGAAGTTTCGTCTCTGTTTCTCTGCTTTATTTCTTCATGTACTAGATCGTACCATAACCGCTCCCAACCTGGTAGTTAGTCTCTACCATTTACATAAAATCTTGATAACTATGTCAGCTATTGGTAAGACCCAAAAGAGCTAGAGCTACGAAATCTTCTTTTGGAACAGTAAATCTGACCCCACCAAGTTCATCATGACACTGTGTAAACTTGCTCAGTTACTATGAAATTGATTCAACCTTTTTCATTTGAATGCTCCGAAGCTTGTCTGTGAGTGCCATTTTCCTATGGTCACTATTTTTCTCGAAGAAATGGATCAGTGTTTTCCACATTGCGAATGGAGTTTCTTTCCCATGGAGATTCGAGACAATATGATCCTCCTCTCTTTAGCCACATTCTTCTTCCACTGAGAGAGATCCTAGGCATCAGATGCTAGGGTTTTACTACATCTGTCTTGATGTAATATAGTAGACCGTTGTCATCCAATACTACCTCAATGCAGATCTTTTATGCCACAGAATTTGTGGTTCCTTCCAAATCATACTCAAGCCTAAGTCTGGGGGAATTCATCTTCTTAGTCTCGGATAAAACTTGCAACACTGATCTCGAAATTCGAACCTCCTGCAAATACAACTTCAAATTCTCTTCTCTATTGTGAATATAGCTCTGATACAATGTAGAAATTAATTTTAGATTCAATACTTCGCATGTAATATTCTAAAATATAAGACTCAAATCTACTCTACTCATTTGCAGAAAACAATTCGCAATTGAGAAGTTATATCAAAAGCATGCATTAAAATTTCACACACATACACGAGGATATATTTAGGGGAAAACAACTGCTCAAAACCCCTTCCTATATGTATCGCATTAATAAGAAAATAGAGAACAAATACAATGCTTGCACAAGCCTAAGAAATTTTTGCATAAGTATAATCTATCTCAGTGCCTCACAAGCTGACTCTGGCCAGTACAACCAATTATGTTGTCTGCCAAGCTCCTATTTCCTTGCATTTTTTATTAAGGAATTAGCCCATGATTAATTAGGGAAATACCTATCCAGAACTATGCAATCCCTATAAGTCCTTTTATGACTACATGCACCATCTGTACAACTTGGATGATTATACAACTGATAGTACACTTCCCTTGAACACCAATCTCAACTGGGTAACTCATATTTCATGCATGCATGAGTTAATTATTACCTGATTGATCAATTAATTGGTTGAACACTGAAGTTGCACCCTATTGCTAGAACTCCTGCTAGTTCCTCCCATAGTTAGAACTAGTTTAACTGACTTTACCTCAATTTTACTAAATTAAATGGTTACAACTGAAATTAAACTCAACCTAGGCTCCTTTAATTCATGAATCACTTTACATAACTCAAGTAAAGCCCATAACTCTAATTAAGGAATCACTTTACATAACTCAAGTGAATCCCACAACTCGAATTAACTAAGAAAACTGAGTGACTTAACTCATTCAACTTGTCTTGTGATGTGGAATTTTGATTTTCACCTAATTTAATTGGAGGGAAAATTAAATCAGGATTTTCTTGTTTCCATTTTTCAATGGGAAGACGACTACCTCTTCCCATAGCCCTTCTTGGGTCTTTCCTAACTGTCCTCTAACTGTCTCAAATGTGAAATTATCTTTAGCAACTTTCCCCGCCATAATTTCAAGGTTGACCATATATAATATTTTATTAATATAAAAGTAAATCAACCTAGATCCATCTAAACTCCAGATATACCAAGCCTGTAGAGGGATCAAATTTATTTTCACTCTAAAAGAGGTCCTAGTTCCTCCCATAGTTTTTTTTTTTTTTTTTGTAAATTTCGTAGAGCCTTTCTATTTTCTATTTTTCAAAAAGAAATTTGCTATAAATATTCTGTTTCATGTGGTAGCCTCAACCTGACTGAAGGAAACCCGGTCTGTTGGCCACCTCAGAGAGTTAAAAGCCAACCAAAACTGAAATTATTTTTTCTTTCTACTTGCTGCTTTGACTACTTTACTATGTCCATAAAGTTGCAATTGAAACAAAAACTATTAACCTTAGCCGCAAAGGACATTTAAAACTATTACAAGCTAATATTTTCCATCAGAAGAATCAAATGGAGTTGGATCCTTTGCAGTGGAACCCGACATCTCTACTCACTGCATTCTTGGAGTTGGCACTCAATCCGCCCAATTCGTGTCATTGCTTGAAACTGTGACTTGGCCATCTCGCGAATGTCCTGTTTGATATGCTGTAATTCAGAAACCACTGCCGGGTTGCCTCCCATTTCTTGCATTCGACATTGCTTTTGCTAAGACACATTTTAGTTTCCAATACGTGTTGACTGATTGATGAAACAGAGATACCTGTCCTCTTGTATTTCCCGGGTCACAAATGAAATCCATTGTTGCCTCCTGCTGTTTGATGTCCTCCTCTTCATCATTACTCTCTTTCTCCCAGCCCTGGATGGTATTACGAATATGTACTGGGTTTCTTGATTCATAAAGAGCAGATATATTTTCTAGAACTTTCTTAGTACTCTTCCTTCCTCGCTTGCTTGGTCCTTCACTTTGTATTGTTTGCTTTTGTTTTCCTTTGCATGTGCCTTTTCTTTTTCCTGCTTGACCTTTGGCCATAATACCTTGGCAGAAAAATCCCCCTGTAAAAATGTATAATAGTCCTGTATATAGTAGAGATTGATTAGTAAAATAATGCTTATGAGCTTTGGTGGCTTCCTCGGGAATTACCGTGTGCACAGTAGTTTGAGCAGACAGAGTTTGTGCTCCACAATCCAGTTTAACACAAGGGATTTGCATTTGCCTCTGGTTACAAATTGTGAACCACAAATAACAGTTTAACCAAAATAGAAATTGAGGGGAAACACAACTCAGACTATGGCTAGACCTACCATGAATTTGATAGAAAGCATTCAAACTATCCTGACGATGCATCCAGGCCTGTTCATAAACCCAAAGGTTTTTACCCTTGATAGTTTTCCAGGCTTCGGTTCCCCTAAACTGACATTTCATATAATTGAAATAAAAAAACCATAAATTAAGACCATACAACTTGACTCCTAAATCAGACTGTAGAGTTTGACATTGATACCAGCCTGATTTTAATTTGGGATGAATGGAATGAAACTAGGCTGGAGGGCTTCGAAAACAAGGTTCAATATCCTGAGCTCGATAGAAAAATGAAGCATGCAAGCCTCACCTACGACCTATAAAATTACCTTAAAACCAAAAGAACAGAAGACTCTACAAGAGTGGTAATATATTCCATTAAAGACAGAACATAGCACAAACTCCATTACAACCATTATCTTCAACTTCCGAATTTAGAGTTGGAATAATGAATTGGGAGGCAAGGGTCATAAGAGCCATAACACATTAATGATCCCAACATCGGCATTGCTGTAGTCCTTCCTCCGTGTCTTCGAACTGAACTCCTAACTGGTTTGCAATGACATTCCTTTGTTGCAAATACATTTTATACCTTGCACCTTCCCGCATCCAGCGTAGTTTCCCATTCACTCCTGACATGCTTTGCTGGCTGAGGATGACTGTATTCATTTGCATTAATGCGGATCGTGGTAAGGACGACCTTCTCCGCTCATTAAAACTTAACCATGATGGATGGTCAGGTGCACACCTCCATGTGGCACTGACCTCCTCCCATCCCTCTCCTCGTGGCACCCTGATCGGGGTCCTCCCATAGTTAGAACTAGTTTAACTGAATTTACCTCAATTTTACTAATGGTTACAACTGAAATTAAAGTCAACCTAGGCTCCTTTAGTTTAGGAATCACTTTACATAACTCAAATTAAGCCCACAACTTGAATTAACTAATAAAACCTAGTGATAATAACTCAGTTAACTCATTCAACTTGTCTTGTGATGTGGAATTTCGATTTTCACCTAATTTAATTTTCCCTAATTTAATTAAAGGGAAAATTAAATTAGGATTTTCTTGTTTCCATTTTTCAACAAAGAGGAATTTGGGAAGGCAACTACCTCTTCCCATAGCCCTTCTTGGGTTTTCCCAAAGTGTCCTCTAACTATCTCAAATGTGAAATTATCTTTAGCAACATTCCCCACCATAATTTCAAGGTTGACCATATATAATATTTTATTAATATAAAAATAAATTAGCCTAGATCTATCTAAACTCTAGATATACCAAGCCTGCAGAGGGATCAAATTTATTTTCAATCTAAAAGAGGTTTACATCCTGCAGGGTGCTTGGTAGATCCTTGATCCTACAGGGTGCTTGGTAGATCGCGAGTTAAGATGGATTTACCCTGAAATTTTTATTATTAATTATATTAATTTTATTTTATATTATTTAATTTTTAGTTTTATGTAATTTGACCTTGTCAAATTGTTTGCACAACATTACAACATCTCTCAATACCTTTCTGATTTAGTTTAAAAAATGTTGTAAAATAAAATAAAAATAAACTAGCAATTGCACCATATGCTGCAAAGGAAACGCTGTAAAGCAGTAACATAGGAAAAAATAGTATAGAGGAAATGCTCTCACATGAATCATGTAGGTAGGAAAGAGCAGTATAGAGGAAATGCTCAACTACAAGTCAGTTACATAATTTGGTTACAACAACATATGTTAATATCATTTTTAGATAAGTATGAGTTCTTTGGTCCTAAGATGAAATATCATCATTCAAGAAGTTTAAAAAATGAGGTGTTTTATTAGTATAAGCCTTTTTTCTCTAAGAACCATAAGTATCTAAGTACCAAAAAATAGATTTTCAATGGGAAGAAAAGAGATTACATCAAACCCACAAAGAATAACAACTCATCTATGGTACAACTTAGGTATTTAATGATATAACTTACAAAATCTCTTGATAAACACATAAATAATTTCATCATTTTTCCTCTTGAGCAACCATACATTTTTCATTTTTCAAAAATTTCAAAAAAAAAAAACTAATTACATCATTTAAATAATCCAACATAAACCTCAATGTGTAATTATAATCTTTACCTCATATCATTGAAAATAAATGAACATTAATTTACATCATAACATTAAAAAGACAAGAACATCCTCAATGGCTACTCAAAAGAAATGAACATTAATTTTTGTGACAACAATAAAAATACATGAACATTAATGGGTTACTAAAAGAAATTATATTTTTTCCTTTTTTGACCAATTACTAAAAATATGCCCAAAAAAAACACCTCTTTATACCCATATAAATTGCTTAAGATAAAAATAACAATATAGATTAAAAGATGATAATGTTTTATTGTTTAAATTGTATTTTTCACTACATAAAATGGATTTAAACCCTTACAAAAGCTCCACAACATTTAAATTATAGATATTCAACAACTTAAAATTAGATATATATATATATATATATATATATATATTTATTTATTTATTTATTTTTTATCAATTACTAAAAATACTGCCTAAAACCAGCTTTTTATACTACTTCCATATACAATCTAAAAACAACTCTTTATACTATTTTCATATAAATTATATAAAATTATATTTTTTCTATTTTTCACCAATTACTAAAAAACTGCAATGAAACACCTATTTATACTACTAACATATAAATTGTTTAAGATAACAATAACAATAACAATATAGATTAAAAAATAAACATTTAAAAGTTTAAATTGCTTAAAATAAAAATAACTTTATTAATTAAAATATGATAATATTTTATTATTTAAATTATATTTTAACTAAGTAAAATAAATTTAATTAATCTGAATAAAATCTCCAAAACATTCAAATGGTTGCTATTCATCCAATTAAAATTACAATTTCCTAACCTATGAAAACTATTAAAAATCTGCTCAATAGAGGGCAAAGAAGTCATCCCATTAAACCAACTAAATTAAACTAATCGATAAGTCAACTCATTAAACTAAACTCTGGAATACTAATTGCTTAAGATCAGAATAACATTTGCAGATTCAAGGAAGGTCTTATTATCGTTGTACCAAGATAAGTACATATGACTGAGAGTCTGGGTTATTATCCATTAATTTAAGAAAATGATTGTTGCTTGGTGATTTGAATATTTCCATGGAAGGCATGTTTAGATTGGAGAGACCAATTTGGTTTTTATTTTCAAAATCGTTGGTACACCATCATTCACAATTACTAGTTGTCCCAATAAGGGTGCTTGTTATTTAATATATATGGAAGCCTAATTTGACAAGAAAACTTTTAAATCTAAAAAAACACTCACCAATCCAATCATAACAATGATTTCACTCAAATTTGGCATGCAATATTATTTTAAAATCGATGAACTCATTTGAAACCTATTCAGACAAACTAATCTTGTTTTCCATCAATCAAATATTAAGATCTAAATACAAATCAGTTAATGCAGATCAATGAAAACATATGAGAAAAATCTTAGATCATTATCCTACAGGCACAAAGCATTACTCTAATTTTAACACTGAAAAAAGCTACAGATTGCCCAAAATTTGCATAGCTATCTAATGAATATTCATCAATAATTAGGGCACATGCATTAAAATACTACTATTAAATACACAGATTTCCAACCAGCAAGCAATGCACATATAATGGAACTCTCGTTTTAGTAATGTAAAGATGTCATTATAATGCATTCACTGTTGAAATAAATCTATGTCACACTTCAAGAGGATACAATAAACCCAATAATGTAAATGAATGCGCTTGATACGCTTCATTCCATGCTCTTGATACACTTTTGTGGAACATGACAAAATCCTCACATGGTTTTGACGCAGAATACTCCTTCATAAACGTTGCAAACAAATACTCTCAACCTTCACACCTTTATCAGAAAATAAACTTACGGTCTTAATAAATTCCAAAGAAGTTTTGACGCAAAATACTCCTTCATAAACATTGCAAACAAATACTCTCAACCTTCACACCTTTATCAGAAAATAAACTTACGGTCTTAATAAATTCCAGAGAAAATTAACTTACGGTCTTAATGAATTCCAGAGAAATTCGATTTTCCGACCGCGGAGTCACGTAACAATACAATTTTGAAAAGATAATCTTCACTTTGCTCATTGTTTGCATAGGCCATTTTGGGTTCGAATCAGGGCAGACAGACAGGAATATTGCTAGCTGAACTTAACATGGCAAAATTAAATTGCAAATTAATTCACAAGACATATTATTAACAATTAACAATTTCTTTAATAATAATTATCAACTAAAATACCATAAATTAGACAAATTTCCTATTGATCCTTCAAATGACAAAATGTCTTCGAGCAGCAGCTAGCAGTCACGAAAAGGTCGCTCAACATTTATTAATACGCATTCCTTCCACCAATAAACCAAGAACATGACTTTTGGTGTCTTACCTTCTGGTGCAGTCTCCAGTTCTCTCCCGTTAAAAACTAAGAGGGGCCGCGAGCATTTTATATCAGTTTTTTTGAATGTAGGTAAACAATTCAATATATTTTAGGTGCTTTTATAATTATGTGAAAAAAAATTAGATTTCATTTATTTTTATCTACATGTAGAGATTTGCGACATGTGTCTCGCATGTTTAAATGTTTCTCTCCAAAAAGTATGCATTATATTTGAAGTTGGGGAGAACTATATTTTAAGTTGTTTATGCTTCTTATTTGAGAAATCATTTTCAAATGTTTCTGCTAAGTCTATCAAGGCATACATACTCTACCACCCTTTGGTTTTGAACCTGTAACCTCTTAGGAGGAAATACAACTTCTTAATCATAAGACCCACTCAAGTTGTATATATATATATATATATATAATATGTTTAATATTTTGAAAATTTTATAAATTTAAAATTATTTTCTTAGAATATAGAGAAAAAATTTCATATTTTATATAAATTTCTATTAAAGCTTTTTTATTTTAAATAATTTGGTGTTTGACATATATCATTTCAACCAAATAAACTAACAATTATATGCACACAATTTGTTTATACAAATAAATAGTAAGTAACATGCTTATATATTTATTGATAAAAAATCATAAACATGTTAAAATATGTTATATTCTAACCATTTAGATTTGAATATGATAAACAAATTAAAGCATTAATAATATAAATATTATAAAAAATAAATGTAAAATGACCCTTTTTCTCAAAACTGAAATTATATATATTTTTAATGGTTTAAAATATATAAATGAATTTGACAACGTACACTCAATCAAAACGCAACACTGTACTACACTCTAATTAAAATTAAATAAATAAATTAATTAATTAAATATACTGCACTGTAATTAACATTAAACAACTTAAACTTGTAATTTTTAACTACAACACTGCAATACAAATTAATAACTTGAAGTATAAATTAATATTTTAAGCGTAATGTTTATGAATTTGAGCAAAATTGGAAACTAAAAAAATAATATAGATAAATGTTAAAAGAACAAAAATTAAATTGACATGTAGATTACTCTTCTTTTAAGTCCTGTACGGTTAATCCGATTGCAGTCCATATATCATCGGGGCATCTTCAGGGCCAGAAAAAGCAGAGTATCTTGCCACTTGTAGTGCATCGTACATTTGAGGATAAGAGCGGCCATTGCAAGGTGCGAACATTCCTGTAAATCGTTTCGCGAAAAACCAAAATAAAATGACATTTATGAGGTCCTCATTGCATTCCAGGTTAATGCAATTTCCGTGGGTAAATTCTCAAGGAACAAAGTAGAATATGCCGGAGGTGACCCTCACTTGAAGACGCTTCTTTCAACTTCAATTCGAATCCTTAGTCTGCATTCACAATTATAATACCAGCTTGTACTGTCGACATTGCTTCTTCAATTTACTGTAATAAGAGTAGAGGGATGTATAGAATAAGCCGCGAGGACAGCAGGAACATCATAGTTCTGGAGCAGAAAATGGTGATGGCTAATCGGAGTAGAGGGATGTATAGAATAAGCCGTGAGGACAACAGGAACATCACAGTTCTGGAGCAGAAAATGGTGATGGCTTGACGAGCCTGACTTTTACTGAACAATGCAAATATAGGTAGGGATCTTGGGGACTCTGGCGGAAGATTGTACCCTACATGTCATTTCACGCGCAGGAACACCACGGTTCTGGAGCAGAAAATGGTGATGGGTTGATGAGCCTGGTCACCAAAAAGGCTTCGGGGACATTTCATGACAGTTTTTCCAATTTGATGAAGAATCTAAAACTGTTTTTTGTAACCGATTAATAATAAATTTCAATCGAAAAGTAAATATTATTTGAATCGTCTAACACTAAAATCAAGAGTACATAATGTTACACGTAGCCATTTAGGAAAGTTGTTTTCAAATAAATACGCTTTACAACGTAAAATATTTATAAAATATTTTGATTTTGGAAAGAGTTATGGTTTTTGGGCATGTAGTATTGATAACCGATGGTATTGAACCATGGTATTATAACAAAACCTATTTACAAGTTTGGTTTTTGGGCATGTAGTATTGATAACCGATGGTACTGGCCCACAGTATTATAACAAAACCTAATATCCATGGTTATAAATCTTGTTATACTGTAAGTATTAAATTTTTATGTGCTTATTAATTAAATTTAATTATTTTAGGGAATCATTATTTTAGACCACTAAATCTCCTCCTATTTTCTTTAAATTTAAATTAAAATAAAATTCTGAAAAAATGTTGACATACAATCACCTAAATTTAATTTAAAAAATTCAAAAAATTAAATTAAAATAAATTATTTAAAAAAATGTTGACATACAATCACCTTCCATATTGGATTGTAAAACAAATATCATTTATATACATCTTATACACATGCACCTTAACATATTAAAAATTTAAAAAATTAAATTAAAATAAAATATTAAAAAATGTTGACATACAATCACATAACGCCTATAGCCTACACATCTCTTCCATATTGGGTTGTAAAACACCTCTAGGGGAAGATATCATTTATATACATCTTATACTCATGCCTCACCCTTAACATGGGCCCATAGTATGTAAAAGTAAATTCAACAAGAATGTAAATAAAATAGGGACCAAATCTCTTGAAGGGAAAATTTCTTTTAGAGTGAAAAATGATTTGATCCCTCTAGGGACTTGGTAGAGATAAAGTTATGATGGATCTAAGTTGGTTTTTTAGATATTTTATTGGTAAAAAAATTAAAAAATAAACCAATTTAAACTTTTTAATTACTCACAAAAATAAGAATGTCATATTTTAAAATATTTGCAGTATAAAATATTAATATACTGGTACAACCACATTAAAAATATTGGTGTAGCTGATATAGCCAAAGACTTCATAAATGTAACCCAAAAAAATATTGCAATGGGAAGAAAGAAAAAAAAATTACACATCTTATTGCAAAATGAACCATTTTGCTAAATAAATTTCGATTATATATAAATGAATGCTATAAATAATAATGAAGAACCTATCGTGGAGGAACTTATTAGAATTGGAATAATCTCAAATCTCTAGGAAATTGGTGGGTAGAGAACCATGTGGCAAGAATCTAATTTTTTAAATTTATTAAAAGTAAAGGGCCATTTTGCTAAATAATTTTTTCTTATATATAAATGAATGTTATAAATAATAGTGTGGAACTTATCATGGGTGAACTTACTAGAATTGGAATAATCTCAAATCGCTAGGAATTTGGTGGGCGAGGGGCCACGAATCTAATTTTTAAAATTTATTAATAATTAATGCAACATAGCAAACTCTATAATACACTAGAACCATTGATAAACATTAAGACTAAACATGTGGTGGGCATATTCCCTTGAGAATCACATATAGGCCCTTAATTAAAAAACCATTGAGAATCACTTCCAGGCCCTTAATTAAAAAAAAATCCACAAATCTTCATATAAGAAGAAGCCTTCCACAAATATATAATATTTTAAATTATGATAAAATATTTCTTTTTTCAGAAATAAAAAAAATTATATATCACATTGCTTTGGTTAAGAAAAAATATTATCTCCAAAATGACACGAACTTATCATAAAAGTTTGATTGTGTGGAGAGACTTTACAACGTAAAATTACATAACAATACAAATAAATTAAAATACAATTGAAAAATAAATAAAATATAAAAATAAAATAAAATAAATAACTATAATTATCAATTATTAATAATTAAACGAGCTTAGATTCATTTTTAATTCCGATATTCCTCTAAAAGAAGTCTGCACTTCAAGAGATTTGATCCCCCTTTTCCCTTGATAAATCTAGAGTTAAGATGGATATAGTCTAATATTATTATAAAACATAAAACATATGAAAATCTAAAAATGGTTAGATAATTAAAGCATGCATTTGTGAGTTACATATATTGACTTAATCCCACATAATTTTTAGCATTGTTTAATTATTTTATGTTTTGGAGTTTTTGATTGAAATTTGATATATATATATATATATATATATATATATATATATATATATATATATATATATTCAAAACATTGGGAAATATATGAGCCATTTAAATTATGCTATGTTTATAAATCAAACTTGTAATTCCAACAAATTCTTTTCCAATTTAAAACAAATTAAAAAAAAATATTAATAAAAAACTCAAAAAAAAATTAAACAACAAAATAAGTTTAACTTCAATTTAACTCTTCTCACAATCTTCATATCAATTTAAAATAAAAAAAACTATCATCACTTTATCTTTCTTTTATATAAACGAGCTTGCAATAGAAAATTTTAAAGATTTACTATTCAAAACAAAATCTCCACTTAGAACTTTTCCTATAATCGATTTTAAAAGTAAAGTGATTTTTTTTTTCTTTTTTAAATTGAATTTATTTTTAAAATTTGAAATAGTAATTTATTGTTTTTATTTAAAAAATAAAAATAAATTATTGTGATATCAAAACTCATCAAGGTTGTGATATTGTGATAACAATATGTTCAGAAAACTGGTTTCTTAAAAACAATTAATGTCAAAAAAATATAAGCAATCTCTAACACAGAAATGCAACCATAAAATAGGTTCTGAAAACTGGTTTCTTAAAGGCAATTAATGTTAAAAAATATAAGCAGTCTCTAACATAGAAATGCAACAATAAAATATTGAGGAAGAATAACAAATTTTTTTTTTAATTAAAAAGCCTCCCACTGTATGTGAGAACACTCTAATATCACAAACGCTAATCAAAAAATGCAACAATAAAATAAAATATTGAGGAAGAATAACACTTATTTTTTTCATTAAAAAGCCTCCCATTGTATGTGAGAACACTCTAATATCACAAACGCTAATCCAAACTGGAGTCGTCGCGTCTAAACAAGTAAAGGGCGGGGGAGTTATAAAAGGTGGAGTTGTTAAACGAGAATAATTTTATTTTGATTGAAATATTTTTTTAAATTTGGTGAAAAAAAAAAAAATTATTTTAAGATTGTTGGAATTGTTTGTTAGGTGGAAATGGATTTAACATCATCAAAAATATTTGGGCGCTCATAATCTTTAAGTTTGATAGCTATAACTAAAATTTCCAAAATTTCCACTAAATTTTCTCAAAATTATGTCATACTTTTCATTATTTTCTGAGCGAAATTGTGTACAAATTAGACTACGGCTTAAGGGTGGGTGATGCGTGACTCAATTATATCCTCGCTCTTGGACTTAGGCAAAAATTAATAACCTTTTACAAAAATCATGAACTACAAAAATGCATTTGAGTTGCTACTGATTCAACCGAAGGTGTGATAAAATGTTGAAGCATATTTAATTGACAAAACATTGTACAATGGGCATTTTGCCATGTCAAATTCCAAACTACAGTGTAATTTTTTTGTAAGTCAAGATCTTATTAATTTATGAAAAAAAAGTATATAGAGGCTGTGCCAAAATAGGTGGTCTCACCTCGACTGGGTTTGTTGACCAAAAAGTTCACCAGATGACAAAAATACAAAAGTGCCGCTAAGGGCAACATCCAAAAACGATTGGGCCATAGGCACCAGAATACAACGAAAACAAAAAAGACACCAGAAATCATATTAATCACTAGATGTAATAGATGCAGGGTTGTTTGGGGTCGTCCCTGGAGGCGGTGGAGGGCGGAAGTCACACTAAACATGCCCTTCATAGTGCGCCATCCCTGTCTCTAGATTTTTGACTTTCTCCGAGAGCTGATTTTGTCCTCTCCAAACCACCGCCAGTCTTTCCCAAAGTTGGCTTTGAAAGTAATGTAGCTGCTCAAAAGAGGCCATCTGCACCGCATGCTCCTCTCGCAAGAAGCGCTCAGCGGCATCCACCCTGTCCATTAGACTGAAAATGAGAACCTGACAATTCTCCAAGCAACAGTGTTGGAGACCTTGCCCTTCCTTAGCTATAGGAGCAACCGGCCCACGCTTCGCCTTGCCACCACAGTTGCTGCCGTCCTACGACTCTGACTACAGCCATGCACCCCTCCACCACAACTTACCACACACTTTCCTCCACTGCGCAATCCTCTATCACGACACACCCCCAACCTGCTACCACCTCGGCTCCCTCTCGAACCAATAGCACCTCGCCGCGCACACCCTGCCGTCTTGCCACCATGGCTAGGCAAAACGGTGACCAGGGCTTGAGCAGATGTCCCCTCAGAAGCTAGAGGGGCGAAGGAGCTAACCTTTTGCATCAGTGGCTTCATAGTTTCCAGAGATGGTAAAACACTGCGCATAGACACCAGAGAGAGACTTCTCCACTCTATAGAGCACTCCAAGCAACACGACATAGCTAAAACCACAACCTTTCTGGCCACCGCCGAGAATGGAGTGCCACCGTGAGAGACCGAGGTTATTTCCAAACCGGGACATGCATGCAGAAGGCACACACCCACCAATTTCGACGAAGAGGAGCCACAAACGAACCCTCTAGGCTGCCTCCCTCCAAGGCACTGTAATACCAAGAAGGCGGACAAGTTCCCAGTGCCAAGAGTGGAGTTTCTAGTCTGGCAAACCTTGCCACTCGACGAAACAGAGGCAGGACCAATGGCCCCCTGGTTGCGATGTTTTGACCTTCCGCACCCACACTTGCCAGAATAACTTGAGTTCTCAGACCATTAAACTAGCCAAACACTCGACCCCTATCAAAAATCCCTGGGTGCAACCACAATTCACTACCAACGAACAACAATTTCCTCCGCTTCCCTCACCTACATGGCAACCATCTAGTCTCCCATCGCCATGGTCAAGCGCAAAGACATATACAAATGCTTGGAGTGTACATTGCATGAAGTTTTAACGTTTCGCCACCCTTACCTGCTACCTCGATGTTAGACCTCGCACACACCATTACCATAATGACGATACCACTCTTGTCACATATTACGATACCACTCTTGTCACATATTAATGTGTGAAAAGACCACGAGGCCCTTCCCATCGGCGTGCCTTATTTCCCAGTCCATCAGCCCATAAATGCACCGAGGCAAGAAATGGCCACCGCAACATAATGCACTAGTTTAATCTGATGGTGGGCATTTCCTCCTTCAGTGCATTTATGCGCTGATGGATTGGAAAATAAGGCTTGCCCTTCCCACCGAGAAGCGAGACCACGTGTGTTCATTCATGTGAATTCTCCTCACGTGTCGCCAATACGCACCCCATCTCGGACAAACTACAATATATTAATGACTCTTTTCTTAATGACTCTTTTCTTGATATTGTACGGATCTTCTTCCCTTGAACACCTCCATCAATAAATTTAATAGGGCACGGGATTATTTTGCCATTTGGTCCAATTGAGATCAATATCCACAGTGTGCGGATGCTGGATGAAGATTGGTGGAGACTTTGTGTAAGGGAGATTTTTTTATTGGTGGTCTGTATTAGAGGGTGTTGTTTTGTTTAATTATTTTATGTATAGGTGTTTCTATAAGAATTTGATTAAATAATTGTTGGTCAAAATGTGTTTAAAATGTTGAACCGTTTTTGATATGTTGAATCACATTTGCAAAACGCGGTACGATGGCCATTTTTCCGTGTCAAATTCCAGACTGCCGTATGTGACTCTTTCTCTTGATATTGTACCCATTTTTCCTGAAACATTTCCATCAATGAATTTAATGTGACATTGGAATTTTTTGGCATTTAGTTGAATGACGATCAATATCCACTATCTTGCCGATGTTAGATGGGCATTGGTGGAGAGAAGTACACATGGAGACTTTTTTTAGGAAGGTAGGTTTTTAATTGGTGGTTTGTATGGCTGAGAAACTTGCGCGTACATAAGTCAGAGTTTAACTACTAACAGTAGTCTGTGTCGAAGCAACGTGAGTTTGACTACTAATAACGGTAGTCTCTATCGAAGCAGTATGAGTTTGACTAGTAACAATGGTCTGTATCGAAGCAGCGTGATTATAGAAATTTGAGGCATACCGATGTCACAATTTTGCCCTGCAAAATTTTCATGAAAAAAATTTAATAAAACTAATGTAACGAGTGTTATAACCTAAATTTCTTTAAAAAACTTAACATACTTTTTTTTTTGGGGTGTTCCAGCAAAATTTTACGCTGTTAGATAGTCTAACAGCTAAATTTGCATGCTCCTTAAGTCAAAGTTTGACTACTAACATTGTTCTGGTCTATAAAGTTCAAGAAATTTATTTCGTTCTTTAATTTGGATGTTATTTAAGAATTTACTTGAATTTCATGATGAATGGAGTTACCATCAAAATGTTGAATGGATCACAAATATTACATAATGTTATAAAGTCTAAAAAATTTGTTTCGTTATTTAATTTGGATCTTATTTAAAAATGGATTTGAGCAAATATTACATAATGCTATAAATTCTAAAAAAATTGTTTCATTATTTAATTTGGATCTTATTTAAAAATGAACTTGAGTTCCATGGATGAAGTTACCATCAAAATGTTGGAAGAATCACAAATATTACATAGTGTTATTGAGGGAATTTCCAACAATATGAATAATTGTGTAAGTCTAGAAATATTATTATAAATAAAAAATGTTTAACATTATTTCTTATTTTGTTTAGAAGGTTCATTTTATTCAAAAATTCATATAACATTGGTAGAGAATTCCGGAAGGAGTTCTTGAATTTTTGAAGGTTTTTCTGGTGGATTTTTCCGGTCTAATTTCTTTAAAATCCGGCAAGAATTTATTGAAAATAGAAATTTGATAGGTAACTTGCACAATCCAAGTGTCCTAGGGGTTTTTTAGGGTGTTGAATCTAAATTTACAGTAAAAAAACTAGTTTAAATAGCAGAAATCAAGACTACTCCGGCACTGGAAACTCCAAAAAGTCACACTAAAGACTACTCCATTCCGGAATAGAACTGTGTAGACGTGTGATCCTAAATTTTGGTAACTCCATCCATCATCAAGGACCAAAGCGAGCTTTGAGAATAAACTAGTGCTGTAAAGCCTATTAATAAGAAGATTTTTGGGTGATAGATAACTGTAGAAAAAAAAAATTGTAATATTTGACCAATTGGTTAATATTTGAAAAGAACAATTTAAATGAGATTTGTATTCACTCTTAGATTTGAGAATTATATTATCAATTTTGACCAAGTGGGGAAAAAACTAGATATAGTTAAAGGTGTTAATTAGATTGTATTAAATTAATAAAATTAATAACTAATATAACTGAATTGTATCAAATAATAACTCACTTTAAGGTCACTTGTTGGAATTAGCTTATAATAACTTATTAAATTACTAAAAAATATAAATAAATTATATAAACTAATGACAACCCATTTAAAATATATTTGATGAGATAAATTAGTTGAAATGAATAGAATTTTATAATATAAGAAGGGGGTGGGGATTTTAATATTATAAAATTATGTTCATTTCAACTAATTTATCCCATCAATCTCAACTAATATATCTTAAATTGGTTGTCATTAGTTTATATAATTTATTTGTATTTGTTATTAATTTAATAAGTTATTATAAGCTAATTCCAATCAATTGATCTTAAAATTGTGGTCATTATTTTATACAATTCAGTTATATTTGTTATTAATTCAATACAATCTAATCAACGTCCTTAACTGTTTTTATCCATTTTCATCTCATTTTTCCTTCTTTTTGGTCAAAATTGATAATCTAATTCCCAAATCTAACACTGAATAAAAATCCCATTTAAATTATTCTTTTTAAATATTAATCAATTGGTCAAATATTGCTATTTTTTATTTTTATTTATTTTTACCAATATCCATCACCCAATTTTTTTATTTTATTTTTTACTGATATCCATCACCCAAAATTTTTCTTATTAATAGGCTCTCCAGCACTAGTTTACTTTTAAGACTCGCTTTAGTCCCTCGTGATGAATGGAATTGGACAGATCACAAGTTGGGAAGTCTCCAATCACTCATTCATATAACAATTTAATATTTTATTTATAAATTTTATTAAATATATATATATTTAAATATTGGTTAATTTGACATCAACTGTTTTCAAAATATATAAATAATGGAACAACATGCTGTGTAAGAAACTAACCCAAAGAAACACCGAATTTTGTTGGCCACCTCCACAAAAATTGGCAACAGAGAGCACCTGATGTGGAAAAGATGTCGGTTAGGTGCGATATCGATTATTTGTTCCCTCTCATATATCTATGCTATATCAAAATAAGAATCGTTATGTGCGAAATTTTCCATATACCTAAAGCTCGCCTGCCACTTGGCTTGACGTGCAGATCTGAATCTGATGGAAGGATGAAGGATCTCTCACAAACTTCAATCCTTTCCAATCCTCAATGATATCATATTTCTTGCCTCTTTATCAACTGGGCCACAGGTATTGTAGGTATTTTTTTTCAATTGTTTCTCTCCTAATATGATTTGGTTAAATGCATGTAAACATGGATAGAGGGACTACACAATTTTGTTCTTTATCATTGTGAATGAGTGATATTTTACACTCAGAAATCCAACTTGCCACAGTTATTAGTGAACCTGTTTCTTTCTTAGAAAGGGGAGTCCTGTTTACACTGTGGCTAAGATATACTGAATGAATCTTGTTATAGCTCAGCTGAGAATGTAATTGATGTTTTAATGAACTGTTATATATAATATGCAGTGGTTTTTTTTCTTTTGAAAAAAAAAAATAATAATCATGAGGATGATTGTCACGGCTACATATTTCTGAGGATTTACCAACAAAGGGTGTTGTTCCTCCCATCACCTATATTATTTCTGACCAAGTAATTTCTTTTCTACAGAAAACTGCTCGGAAATTGGGATATCAGAAGTGGCTTTTGGATGCATAGAGGTTGTGGCTTTTGGGCTTATTTCTTCATGCCTCTTCTTGTCGATAAAGACTATATACCTTTCAAAGGTTTGGCAGCGCTTGATCTCTGCTACATCTTCATGAAAGAAGAGATATCGATCCTAGGGATATACAGGGATTGCACTGGGTTGCATTGGGTGTAGCTGCAAAGAGGGATGGTGCCAACACCGGTACACAAAAGACTGAGCTTATCTCTTTTTTTTTCAGAGAAGAAAAAGGGCTATTTATATTATAGCTGAAACAATACATGATCTCATTATAGCTACTAACATTATAGCCACTAGATAGTAGGTTCAACAAACATAGGCCCATAAAAATGCTTGTAGTGTCATATGTCATTTCTCATCATAGTTACACCATATAAAAGATCATAAGGATGAGAAAGAAAATCCCATCCATCCATCCATGACACAATAACAAGCAGAAAGAGTGCGCCATTACCATAGAGAAGATTATGTACATGACATATCTATATTGTAAATAAAAAAAAAAAGCATAAAAACTCTCAATCATAGCACACTTGTCAAAATTGAGAGATGAGTGACTTGTCAAATGAAAGGGATTGGGTCCGTATGTAAAGAGGTAGACTCACTTGTTGTAGAGGCGAGAAGCCATAACATCATGCAACATGAGGAGCATATAAAAACAACAAAACAACCCCCCACGATAAAAAATACAAGATTGCATACCCCCGCACGATAATAAATGAGTGTGGCTCACTTGACAGGATTTCTTGATGTAGAGGCGGGGATCTGAAATAGAAAAAGAAATGGAGAGAAAAAAGAAAACACTGTACAAACCCCCACGATTAGAATGACAGGATCACATATTCCTGCAACAATATTGGGCCTTTTTATCTTGCAATATAGAAGTTGTCGGGAGAGTCAGTGAGCCCTTTCTTGGACAACAGATCAGCACGAGTATTGCACTCACGATATATGTGATTCAAGGGTGGGTTGTTGAGCTTGGCAAGGAGAGTTTTAATTCTTTGAATCCACCCCAACAACCCTCTTTGCCGTAGGATAGCCCTACCAGATAGTCCATCCAAAACTACCTTAGCGTCACCATATATATTGATAGGATGTAAATGTAAATTGAATGCCATCCGTAAGTTGCTCCATAAGGCAAGAAGTTACGCCTTGATATTGGATCCCCTACCCCCATTCCAATGGATCTAAAATATTTCTAGATTATCAAGCTTAATCCAGGCACCACATCCGCACAAGCCTCCCTATTGTGCACCAGGGAAATAGGATGCGGCCTGATCCAGTGAGAAAGATCCCTCACAATAGGGGTCGATACTAACCGAGCATTAATCCATGCCATGATGGCTCCATATACATGTTCAATAATAACAGGCCTTCCATAAAAATAGCTTGATTCCGAGCCAGCCATATCTCCCAGAAGAAGAAGAAAGGCAGAGCTTTGTATTTCCCTTTGAGCGCTCCCCAAGTAGAGAAGGTATTGATAATATTTTCTAGTCTCCATCTCAGATCAATAAGAAAATCAAAGAACAGAGATCGTATTTTGAATACAATCGAACAATCAAGAAATAAGTGGGCAATCGATTCATCATGATTACTACAGTAAATGCACCTATTGGGTCCATGAATGCCCCTTTTAATGAGGTTTTCCCAAGTCAACACCCTCTCCTTCGAAACCAACCACCCAAATAATAGGACTTTGTAAGGAATGTTCCAATGCTAATACACCCAGAAAGGAGATAGAGTAGTGGCACCAATCTGATTTTTGATTATGAAAAGGTATATTTCCTGCACAACCAAACCATCAACTTTCATTAGGCCATCCCATACAATCTAATCCCCACCAGGATGGAAGATGAACCCTCTAGAACGTAATTCATCAACATATTTCTGCCAGGACTGAACATCCTAATCTAGCAAACCAAGTTGCATCATTGTTTTCCACTTGGGACATCCTTGATGCCAAGAGGCAACTGATTGTGATATGAAGAAGATCCCCTTGTGAGACAAAGAATGGATCAACCTATCATCAATTTGTTGTCCTGCCAATAGACCCAGGATCCTGTCACTGCCCAACACAATTCGCCCACCATTCCCCAGTCTCCAATCCAGGCGCAAAGCGAATTGGTCCATAACTTTCCGGAATCCCTTCCAAATGGAGGAATCGTGTCTTTTCCAAGCCAAAGAGCCTCTATAAATCTACACAAGAGGCTCTCCCTCTAAGTATTTTATCTGACATATGTCCGACCAAATGGCACCACTATTTAAAACTCTCCATAGCGATTTGATTAAGAGGGAAACTGCAAAAGAGCGGACGTGCAAAAGGCCCCAACCCACAAATTCCTTAGGCACAATTATCCTATCAAGCTTGCAAAGGTGGAACTTATTTCCTTTCGATGCCCCTGTCCATATGAACTATGAGACTATGGCGTTTATAAGAGAAATCGTGCGAGCAAGAAGGAAAAATAGATGGGCCCAATATACCACAAATTGTTGTAAAACTTCTTGGGCCAAGATGAATCTCCCGCCCAGGGACAACCATCTATGGGAGCACTTATGAATTCTGTATTTAAATTTTTCTACTAACCAGGTCCAGTTTTTCGATCTATATCCACATGGTTTCAATTTAAAGCCCAGGTAAGTAATGCCCTCCGAGATGTGCTTTGTTTGAACTCCAAGAAACTGATAATGAATTTGATCTCATTGGCATCACCTTCTGCGTGTATGAGAAAGGATTTGCATTTATTGATGTGGAACCCTATTGTAGCTCCAAACCGAGTGAGGAGGAAGTGCAAATAAAACCATTGATTCCTGATAAGCCTGCCAATAACAAGTAAATCGTCTATAAACAAGGAATGTGAAATACATAAAAATGAGGAAAAAGATATGCCCTGAAAGAATCCAGCCTGCATTTCCATTTTCATAAGATTGTTAAATCCATCCAAAACATGAATAAAATTAAGGGAGAGAGAGCACATCCGAGCACATACCTGGCGTAGACCATGCCCTGCCCCAAAGAAATACGATGGCAGTCCATTAATGATAACTACATATTTTACTGAGTTAATGCAGGCCATGATCCATCTTATATTATGCAGTGAAATTCCAATCCTAAGAAGGACCATTCTAATATAGGACCAACCCACGCAGTCGTATGCTTTGAGAAAATCCACCTTCATAATGAGCGCCTCCATATTCTGGGACTGTATAGAGTGTAAAACCTCCTGAGCAGATGCCACTGCATCATGTATCAAGCATCCTTGAAGAAAACCATATTGGTCAGTAGATATATTTGAAGATAGTACCCCTTTTATCCTCAAGGCAATGATTTTGGAGGTTATTTTGTACAGGACATTACATAATGAGATCGGCCTGAAATTAGAGAAGGTCTAAGGGCACAATGATTTGGGAAACATCACGATAAATGTTGAGTTTATGTCCCCAGGTATAAACCCCAATAGCCTGGACCACTCTATAAGCTTATGAAGATCATCCCCCATGAGCTCAAAAAAATGCAAAAAGAAATCTGCAGGCCAACCATTCGGCCCAGGGCTCTTATCATGAGTGAATGATTTAAGAACCATATCGATTTTGTCTTTAGTAATGACTTCCGCCAACTTGTCATTTGTGCTAAAATCAAACATAGTAGGCATGTGGTCCAACACCCCTCTTTGGCAAGTATGATCAATACCTAGTTCTTATTTGTAAAAATAAAAGAAATATGAGAAGGCTTCCTTCTGTATGTCCTCCGTAGAGTAGACCATGTGGCCTTCTTTTGATACAATGCTCCAAATCAAATTCATATTTCTCCTGCCATCTGCCACTTGGTGGAAGTATTTTGTATTCCTATCCCCCTCTTTCAGCCATAGAGCTTGACTCTTTAGTTTCCAAGTCACCTCGTGAATGTTTAAAATCTCCATTTTCCTTTTCTTCAGGCTCTCCAGAAGATCATATGTTTACTGAGTCGGGGTAGTGGCAAGCATGCCCTCATAAATGAGTGCCACCTTTTCGGATATATATCTCATCTCCCACCGAAGTATTTCCTTTTTTTTCCTCTCCCACCTTTTTGTGAGTATTTTCAGTTTCCTTGATTTCATTGAAAACCTCTTCCACTCCTCTCTAGCAGGATAGAGAACTTCGTCCTTCCATACCTTAGACACTAATTGATTATACGCAAGATCGTTTAACCAAATCTCGTTAAAATTGAAAGTAATCCCCCTTCTAGCCTGTTCCAAGCGCCAAGAGAGGGTGATAATCATATGGGCCAAGAGGGTATCCGCAACCACCCGTGCTCGGGTGTTTCCAAAAATATCAGTGATGCTCTCATCAGCCATAACTATGTCCAAAACCTTCCCAATGAACTCCACACCCGAACACTGATTGGTCCATTTTGGCAAAAGGGGTGCAGGCCGAATGTCAACCATGTGGTTTTCAAGGAACATTTGAGCAATGCGATTCGCCAGGGGGTCCATTCGGGCCCTCTGTCCCCAATTTTCCTCCATTGCCCATGTAGAGTTAAATTCCCCCATAACAATGATATTACTAATGCTTAGAATAGTTGAGGAGTTAAGATGATCCCAAAAAGACGATTGACGATGGCATGGGGCATACAAGTTAATGACATGGATAATCTCAGAGGTACCCCTGAATATCCCTTCGAGAATAATACCCCCAAAGAAACGGTATGCTTGGAAACTGACCACCTTTGGATTCCACATGGCCATCATACCCCCCGCTTTGCCAATAGAGTCAATACCCACCGCAATCCATCCCGACCGGATTTTTAAAAATATGATGAGAGATTTTGTCCGTGAACACATGGTTTCTTAAAATAAGGCAATACATGGCTGATTCTACATAAATACATCCTTAAGGCGAAGGTTCATTGAGGGGTCACTTATCCCCCTAATATTAAGAGATATAATAGAGTTCATTTTGACACCTTGACAGGGCTGCATGCTCTAAGTGCCCAAAGATTATCAACCGATGAAATTGGAACATCCCTAAAATCATTCAACTCCTCCTAGAATAGGGATTTGGTTTTAAGTCGACCCCTAAAATGTCTAGACCTGGATTTAGACTTCTTTCTAACAGTGATATTGAACGCCGAAACAGGGGAGATGGTAATAGGAGAATCATATGGAGGCTTATCGAAAATAGTTAATGCCATTATGTTGAGGGCCAAGTTGCCCATAAGTGACTCAATATCACTCCCAACAATGTTTCTCGGGGAGTTAGGGGGGGGCTCTTGCTTAAAAATCTTGAGGAGGCAATGGGGATGCCCATTCGAGAGGGGGCATCGAAGGAGGCAGAGACAATAGACTTGCATTATCCAGGGCATTTATGGCCACATCAAAATCATTAGAGGGTTTGGATACATCCTCATTGAGAGAGTGGGGGGACGACCGATTGATGAGGAGTGGAGACACAATCATACCCATGAGAGGTGGATCCTCGGCATGGGGGGGCACTTGGGATAGCTTATGTATATTTCCTTCAGAGTCATCAGAGGGCCGATGATCATTCCTATATACAGACGGGGGGGGGGGACATGACGAGTCAGATGCAAGAGGAGGGGCACATGAGCCATGGATAGGAGGGTTTGCGATATGAGAAGTATACATATGAGGCGATTGTAACCTTTCAGACTCAGAAGCATTAGATATAGTGAGATCATGATTAGAAGAAGGATGATACAACTTACCCGTTGGGAGACGATCCTTCAAGCAGTGTTCTGGATTCCCGCCTTGGCCAAATCAAAACCTTGTTCTATTTCGTCTCGCTTACTGATTCCGAGAAGGACATTTATTCATGAGATGACCCATATGGTGACAAAACAAGCACTTGAACGATATTCCCAAATAATAAACCCTTTGTCTATGACATCACTGGCCCCATTGTAGATCCACATTTCTAGGTAGCCCACCAACAAAACTGACTTCAACTAATAACCATGCAATATGCTTGTCATTAGCACCCAAAATTTTGGGGTCAACATACTTTATGCATTCGATAGAATTACCAATTGTTGCAAGAGCCTTGAGTGTCCAGAATTCAAGTGGAAGTACAGGAAGCTTTACCCATACCAAGTTATTCCTCAGCGATTCCATAACCTGGTTGAAACCAAAATACCAGGGCAGGAGTTGCATAAAACTTCTGCCTTTCACCTAGGTGCATCAGAGGATTTTGATACAGTCTTCCTCGTGCAAGAAATGGATATTGGACCATGTGTTCATCATTAAATTGACTTTGGGGGCATAGCCTAGGATGAGGCTCGAAGATGCCTTTACCCACACGACCATGTCAACCTCAGAAATTTCCGAGAATAACCATCTGCCTATAAAATCTCTTTTATAGATGCTAGCCACCCTCCCCCACAAATCTTCATATTTCAAAATCACCTGTTTAATTTCTGGTGCCGGCTTGTAGCACTTATTCCTGGACAAACCCTTGCGGTTTTTGTTTTTGTTTTTGGTCTCCTTTCCCCATCAATGCCCTTAATTCCATCTGGATTTTCTGATAATACCTTAACCCCATCCACATCGTCGTTGCATGGAGTCCACCTTCAATTTCATGAAGGGGGGCCCATATCCAAGCCCAGATCAACCTTTCGTGCCCGCTCCACTTCTAACGTGGCTGAAATTAAGGCTTCATGCACTGAGGTGTTCGATGATAGGATATCATACCCATCAGCCATCACCATCCACCAACAAGTCCAATATTCGTTAGACAAGACACCGAAAAATATCTTCACCAACCCGAAATAAATCTCGTACTAGCCATGTAGCCCAAAATGGCTTGGTAAGGTGAAACTGTTAGGGAAATAAAAATTCCTTAATTAGAAGCCACAATCCCAAAGAGGAAACAACCTGGCTTGGGCATCCTCACGTCAAGTGTGCCTCGAGAAAGTACCTACTAAACCACTAACCAAGGCAGGTTAGATAAAGACCCAAAACCTGATAATGACAGAGTGACAAAGACGTGATGGGAGCAGCTAGAGAATAAAAAGTGTTGCCAGGTTATGTCAGGGACATCAATGAAGAGGTGTGGAAGCGACAAGAGTAGGTGGAATAAAAATAGTCTGATCATCGGTAAATAAATGAAGAGGGTGGTATCCAGGAAATGGTAACGGGAAAACCAGAGGGATGAGTTATTGCAGAGCTAGGTCACAGATGACAACAACAACAACAAGAACACCAAGTATAATGCCACCAACAAAAACTGAATTGGAACCTGAAGTATTTACAAGGTCTAGAAATAATGAATGAGTCTGTCCATTTTTTCCATAAGTAAGTAAACCTCGACTGGTTTAGAGGAAAGGGGGGCTCAGAGCTCTTAGATGGTTCGTGAGAGGATAACCTAACCCCCCTATTTTGCATGGGGATGACTGTATGGAGTTCCCCTATGAGTCTTCACAAAGGCCTTCAATATAACCAACATAATGATTGCTAATAACCATATCTATATAATGACAATATTAAAGGTTGGAAACATAATGTTCACTCCATACAACCCTCAACATAGCGAGTTCATTAAGAGGACAGACACCTACAATGGGAATTCTAGAAACATGTCACTTTCTAGAGTAAAAAAAACCCAAAAACTTCCTTTACTGTATTGTTGCATAGTGAATCCCTTCTTATACCACGTTCAAAACTATACCATATTAAAACTTGACAATGAAAACATTATGTTAAGGGGAGCATGTAAAATCATCTATCGACCCCTGCTAACTGATAGATTTGTGACCAGTTCGTAAAAATTTTCTTCCACTAGATACAACCCAGAAACTAGCACTCTAACATGCCCATATGCATCACCATGCATACAATAAGTTGCCAATGTGGATATCTTAATGGACCTAATTAAGCAACTTCATTCCCCTTAAGACACAAGAGACACCATAGCCTAACCATAAAACCCAAGTGACACCAGAATCTAACCAGAAATCCCACAAGCTTTCATGTCCAACTACACACACACACTTTCAAAATTCGTTGTGTAATCATACCAGGATAGAGTGGTGAAGTCTTTCACGCATCTACATTCAACAAAATCTAAATCCCTCACTCTGCTCATCACCTGCAACTTTATACAAATAGAATTGGTCAAGTCCAGAATATTATTAGTAAGCGACTGAGCTTATCATCCAAGGCAAAAATGAAACGAAGAACCATAGCGTCGCTATTCAACAAGATGGAAAAAATGAAACCAAGAACCATAGCATCCCTATTCAACAAGCTGATGCAGAAATGTCTCCAGTTCATTTCAATTTTTAAAATATCGGGGGTGGCAAGTTCGAAATGCTGTAGTGTAATAGCTTGTAAAATTGCTCTGAAAGTCATGGAAATTTCGTAAATTTTTCATAAAATTCGGCAGGGGTTTTTGTAAATTCAGGTTATTCAAATTTTAAGATTTTGGTTGCTCAAAACTTGTTTTAGATGGTGCTGAATCTATTTCCATTATCAAAAAACATGATTCAAAACATGATTTTGTTCGAAAATTAATCTCAACCACCACATTAAATTTTCATACCTCAAGTAAATGTTTTGCATGTTGATTTTGTTCGAAAATTAATCTCAACAACCGCATTAAATTGCCATACCTTAAGTAAATTTTTTGCATGTTTTGCATGTTGAGGATTTAGTAAATGTTTTGCAGGTTAAAGGACATGGTGTAAATGAAGTTTTGTGCATAATACATGGAAATGGAAATTTAAATGGTTGGTATAAACTATTAAACTATTAAAGTCGAATGGAAATTTATTAATGGTTGGTATAATATCATAGGAAGCTTTTACTTCACAACTTACTTACTGTCTGCAAAGTTTCGATAGTGGAGCAAATTTTGGTGGGTGTGTGAAAACAATATGTTACTGCGTTTTACTGTGTGTTGATTCAAAAACCCCTGGTGAATGTAAATATTAGTAATAACTCATGTTTTACTGTGAAGGAGTCGCAACCTCCATATGAATTACTTCTAGTGTTTTTGAATCATAATATAAAGTATTTTTAGTTGCGATATGGTTTTGGAAATTTCACCTATGATTTTTACTGCAACCACTGTGTGTTACTCTATTCTACCATAAGTAATTTGTTTGATTCCGTTTGCTCCATTATAGTTTCCCAAGTCAACATGTTTTGATCTCGGCCACCCTGTATTACAAGGAAGACCCATATGATTTAGTTTCTGCAACTGTGTTGTTTGATTAAGACCTCTCTGCAACTCTGTGTGTTGAGGAAAATAAATTGTACTATCTTAAAAATCCTAACATGGTATGAGAGCGGGTTTAAAATTTTATTACTGAAAGTGTTTTTACTGCAAGTTAAAATTTGTTTTTGAAGACATTCTGTTGGGAGCCTTCACTAGCAAGGAGAAAGTTTTTACACAGTGAGAAAGTCTTTTTTACATAGTTAAAATGGTGGCAAAAAGCACAAGCTTGACTAATCCAAAAATACCTTAGTTTAATGGAAAGAATTATGGTTATGGGGCTATTACAATGAAGACTCTGTTTTCTTCACAAGACATTTGGGAATTGGCAGAGAATGGTTTCCAAGAACCAAAAAATGCAGTAGCATACAATTATTTGACACAAACAGAAAGATATTTTTTGAGAGACAACAGGAAGAAGGACTCAAAAGTCATCTTCTACATTTTTCAAGAAATTCATGAAAGTATCTTCCCAAGGATTGCAGCAGCGACGAAGGCCAAGTAAGCATGGGATACCCTCCAGACATCTTACCAAGGTATGTCAAAGGTGAAGACAACAAAAATACAAATGTTGGGAAGAAATTTTGAGACAATTTTTATGAAAGAGTCTAAGAATGTAGACTCATTTTTTACACATGTAATGGGCTGGTTACTCAAATTAGGTCTCATGGTGATACACTTGAAGAAAGGAGAATAGTGGAGAAAATTCTAAGAAGTTTTCCAACAAGGTTTGATGCCATAGTTGTGGCCATAGAAGAGAAAAATAATCTCTCATTGTTTTCAGTGAATGAGCTTCATGCATCACTGATCTCTCATGAAGATATACTGAACAGAGAAACAAAATCCTCATTGGAGCATGCTTTCAAGACACATGTTTCATTTGGTCGAGGTAGAGGTCGAGGAAAATCAAATTATATAGGAAGAGTCAAAAGCACACACAGAGGTGGAAGAAGCAGCTCTTCAAGTTCAAGTGAAAGGGGCAGCAACCATATCCAAGTCAAGGCACAAGCTAGAATCAAGCACAAGGTCAGAGGGATGATAAATATCAAGTTCAATATCATTATTGTAAGAAGTATGCTCATTATGCAAATGAATGTAGAAAGAAGCAATATGACATAAGTAAAAAATTAAGTGCAAATTTCACAAAGGAAAATCAGAACCATGATATCATGTTTTTAGCTTGTAATGTAGCACAAGAAAAAAAAGGAGATGTATGGTTTCTAGATTCAGGGTGTAGCAACCACATGACAGGGAACATTGGAATTTTTTCCAATTTAGATGAAAGTGTAAAATCTGAAGTGACATTAAGGACTAATAGCAAATTCTCTATAATGGGCAAAGGAAGAGTTGAAATTCTTACTAATAAGGGAGAGAAGAAATACATTTTAGTTTTTTATTTTGTTCTTGGTTTGAAACATAACCTCATAAGCATTGGAAAAATCATGCAAAAGGGCTACAATGTATTTTTTAAAAATGATGTGTGCATAATCTTGGATAAGTCTCCAAGCAAACAAATTATTGAAAAAGTTCATATGGAAAAAAAAAATGTTTCCTCTCAAGTTAAAATCAGATTTGAAGGAAGAAGGTTCTCAAGCACAACTATCAATGAATTCACAAGTGGAATGAAAAGAGAAATTTGGAGCTGTCACACAAGTAAACTTTCAAGCAAAGCATGTAAAAGATGAAAATTGATTATGACACTTCGAGATTTAGTCATCTCAACTCTTTGGAGGTTTGAATTTTCAAGCATAGCAGAGCGCATGGGTGAAAGGGATTCCCACTCATGGGGACCTCGACGCTCTATGTGAAGGATGCATCTTGAAACAACATGTGAGAGACCACTTTCCAAAGCAGGGAAATTAACAAGAAAAGGTGCCTTTCGATATTGTCCACTCGCAATTATGTGGACCAATGCAAACACTCATCAATTGGTGCGGCAGCCTAATATATTTTGAATTTCAAAAGACGATTATAAAAGGAAGACATGGGTCTACTTCCTAAAACAAAAAAGTGAAGTGTTTGAGAACTTCCCACCAATACAGAGCTCTTGTTGAGAAGCAACGGTGCACTACATAAAAGTGTTGAGGACTCATGAGGTGGTGAATACATATCAAGTGACTTCCATGTTCTTTGCAGGGATGGGAATTCATAAGAGTTCTTACAACAATGTATACACCTCAGCAGAAATGGCAGCCACAAGAAGAAGGAATATGACTCTATTTGGAAATGGCATGGAGTATGTTGAAGAATAATTTTCCAAATGATTATTGCGAAGTTGTCTCTTTGTGAAACATATATCATTAATAGGTGCCCAACCAAAAGTGCTATGAATATTTTTCATGAAGAGGCGGGAGTGGAAGAAAGCATAGTGTTACTCATCATGATATTGTTTGGATGTGTGGCGATGCACATGTCTCAGGATGAGTTGAGGAAGCAGTTGGACAACAAGGGAGAAATTTATATTTGCTTGGATATAGTGATGAATCCAAGGCATGTACAAGCTCTACAATCCATCAACCAAGAAAGCCATATATCAACAGAGATCTTCAGTCCATGTGAACAGCAGGCATGGGATGGAATTTTAGAGAAGACAATCATATGCGACGACATGTATACCACATGGAAGACAAAGAGGAATTGGCCGTAACAAGCAATTTCCTCAACGATGACTCCTCCTGTCGCTACACAGTGCTCAACAACAATCACCAGTGACATCATTAGCAAATAATAGGACAACATTGTGCAACAAGCAAGTGCTTATCCAAGCACACCATAAATATCATCAACTCCATCTACTTTCAATCGCAACACCAAGTGACATGTCAAGTCCATCTTTTTGTAACATAAGAACACAAAAATTCAGAAATTTATGAAATATATAAGCAAAATGAAATTTTATAGTAACGTCTGGTCCGAATTCCTTATTTACATTACTTTTTCATGTATATGACCCAATTCACTCTGAGCGCAGTCAAATATGAAAAATGTGTTGTGAAATGGATGAAGCCATAGGAGTGATAGAAAATAATGACACATGGGATTTAGTGAAGCTCAACATGCAAAAGAAGTCACTGAGTGAAGCGGTCTATGAAAGACCAAGAACAACATTGAAGGAAAAGATTGAAAGTGCAGTAAATAAAGGCTAGTTTTCAAAGCGATACAGGTAGCATCATGGAAGATACTATGTGGAGACATTTGCGCTGGGCGAAAGGATGGACACGTCGCTCAATGTTGTCAATAACAACGCAACATGAAATGGAAAGTGTATCAAATGGACATAAAATCATCGCTTTCTGAATGGAGTGTCAAAGAGGAGGTATGGTGTGCTGGCAACCTCCTAGTTATGAGGTAGAAGGACAAGAAGGCAAGGTTTGTAGCTGAGGAAAGCTCTCTATGGGCCGAAGTGCACCAGCATGCATGGTATAGTGCTGTGATAGCATGCTTACCGGATGGACAATGGGGTTCGGCAAATGTGATGGTGAACCTACATCTGTGCGTCAAAGAAAGTGATGGTAAACTTCTATTGTTGTTTTCAGGATGCAGATGATTTTATTTACAGTAGTGATGATTTCCTCATTGCTGATTTTCAAATCGCCTAAAAGTGAGCTTTGAAATGGACTCGACTTGTTGTTAAGATAATTCTGGGCATAGAAGTGAAACAAAGCATGGCATTTATATTTCAAGCAGATGTGTGCGTGGAAATTTTTAGAGAGGTTTAATATGCATAACAACAAGCTAAAGAAACTCCAGAATCGTCATGTATGATAGCAGAAGGAAGAATGCGCGACAATGTCAATCCGACATTATACAAAATTATGGTGGAAGCCTAATGTAATTTGACCACAAATACGCATCGATATAATGTATGAAGTGAGTTTGGTGTCAAGGTTCATGGAGATCACCCAAGGAGACATCATCGACAAGCAAACCAAAAATAATTTTGAAAGTATGTCAATGGGACAAAGGGATGTACAGCTTTGTACACCGCAACAAAGGATTTTAGTCCGTGGTTACAGCGACCGACAATGATTGGGCAGAAGTGTTGATGATAGAGAGAGCACTTCAAAGATATCTTTTTCATTTCTGCTTTGGGAGCCATTCCATGGCCCTAGTTAGTAGGTTATAGTTTCATTTTCAAGAACATAAGTTGAATATGTCGCCACAATAGCAACAACTTGTCAATCAATTCTTAGATGAGAAGAATGCTCGAGGGATTTATGCCATGAACAAGTTGGAACAATCACTATTTTCTTTGCGACAACAGACTTTCTAGCTAAATTTCACTATCAAAGCACTATGTTTTTCACAAGCAGGGCAAAGCACATTGATGCTAAATATCATTTCATAAAGAAAATTAGTTAACAATGGTGATATTGTGTTGCAAACGCTGCAGGCCGAAGAGACTTGTGCAGACATCTTCACGAAATCGCATCGGCACATGGAAATTTTGTTTATCTCAGAGATAATTGTTCCGGGAATGGTCAATGGTGATGCTTACGAGCTAAGAGTGCTGGAGAAATTAATCTCAACCACCGCATTGAAATTTACTAACGTAGAAACCATACCTTAAGTACGTTCAGTAGGCTGCGCATTTAGTTTGCAGGTTAAAGGACATGGTGTAAATGAAGTCCTAAGTAGCGTACATAAACCATTCCACAACATATTAAACTATTAAATTCAAAATGGAAATTTATTAATCGGTTGGTAGAAATGCATGTGGGCAAGATTTGCTCTCACAACTTATTTACTTTCTCGCAATCGTTCGCATGATTTCTCGCTCATCCTCGCATCTTAAAATATTTTATTTCATGAATTAATGTACTAGGAAATATATCTTTTGAATATAAGCATGTACGTAGTTTAGATTATGCATTGGTGGCGTATGTAAGTCCGGGAGAGTGTCTGTGCAGATTTTGGAGAAAATTTTGGTGGGCGGTAGGAAACAATAGATTTACTCGGGGTTTTACTTCGTGTTAATTCCACAACCTCTTGGTGAATGTAAATATTAGTAAGAACTCTTGTTTTACCGGTGCAGGAGTCACAACTCTCCATATGAATTACTTCTAGTGTTTTTGAATCATAATGTAAAATTATTAGTTGCGCATATGGCCATGGAAATTTCCACGTTGTGATGTTTTTACACCGTGGGCGGTGTGTCATTTCCATTTCACCCCCGAGTTTGACTCCACTTCTCTATTGGTAGCCAAGTGCTTTATGTAAACAATGCTTGCACTGCCACTCCTATGTTACAAGTGAAGAACTATATGATTTCAGTTTTCGCACCTAGATGTTTATTACATTTCGATGCAATTTATAAAGTAGAGGAAAATAATTTCTGTCTCAAAAATTTATTAGATCTAAACATTTTTATTTGGGGATTTTTTAAATTTTTTTTTTTTATGGATAGTCGATGGTCAAAAGTGATCAAAATAGGTTGTAAAAAAAATTTAAAAATCTTTAAGTAGAAATGTTTGAATCTATTAGGTAAAGACAGGAGGAAATTATTTTCCTCAACACATAGAGTTGCGTAGAGGTCTTAATAGAGACAATACGAGTTTCGAAAACTAAATCATATGGTTCTTCCTTGTAATATAGGGTGGCGGAGATCAAAACGTGTTTACTTGCGCAACTATAATAGAGAAAATGGAATCAAACCAAAACTACTCACGGTAGAATAGAGTAACACACACCGGTTGCGGTAAAAATCACACGTGAAATTTCCATAACCATATCGCAACTAACAATAATTTACATTATGATTCAAAAACACTAGAAGTAATTCATATGGAAGTTGTGACTCCTTCACGATGAAAACAAGAGTTCTTACTAATATTTACATTCACCGGGAGGGTTGTGGAATTAACACGAAGTAAAACACGAGTAATATATTGTTTTCACACGCCCACCAAAATTTTCTCCAAAATTTTCTCCATAGACTTCTCGGACTTACATACGCTATAATGCATAATCTAAACTACATACATGTATATTCAAAAGATATATTTCCTAATACATTAATTCATGAAATAAAATATTTTAAGACACGGGATGAGCGAAAATCATTTTACGAACATTGCGAGAAAATAAATAAGTTGCGGAGTAAAATCTTGGTCATGCGTTTCTACCAACCAATAATAAATTTCCATTTGAATTTAATAGTTTAATATGTTGAGGAATGGGTTATGTACTCTACTGAGAACTTCATTTACACCATGTCCTTTAACCTACAAACTAAATCGCAACCTACTGAACATTTACTTAAGGTATGGTTTGCATTAGTAAATTTAATACGGTGGTTGAGATTAATTTTCCAACACTCCCCCTTAATCGCAACTTTGTCACCATTGACCATTCCCGGACAATCTACTGAGATAAACAAAATTTCCATGTGCCAATGGATTTGTGAAGATGTGCTGCCAAATTTTTCTTCGGCCTGCAGCGTTTGCAACACAATATCACCATTGTTAACTAATTTTCTTATGAAATGATATTTAGCATCAATGTGCTTTGCCCTCTTGTGAAAAACATAATTCTTTGATAGTGAAATTGCTAAAGCTGTTGTCACAAAAAATAGTGATTGTTCCAACTTGTTCATGGCATAAATCCCTCAACATTCTTCTCATCTAAATTGATTGACAAGTTGTTGCTATTGTGGCGACATATTCAACTTATGTTCTTGAAAATGAAACTATAGCCTACTTCTTAGAGGCCATGGAATGGCTCCCAAACAGAAAATGAAAAAAGATATCTCTGAAGTGCTCTTTCTATCATCAACACTTCCTGCCCAATCATTGTCGGGGTGTAACCACCAGGACTAAAATCCTTTGTTGCGGTGTACAAAGCTTCATACTCCCTTTGTCCCATTGACATACTTTAAAATTATTTTTGGTTGCTTGTCGATGTGTCTCCTTGGGTGTCTCCATGAACCTTGACACCAAACTCACTTCATACATTATATCGATCGTATTTGTGGTCAAATACATTAGGCTTCCCACCATAATTTTGTATAATGTCGGATTGACATTGTTGCTGCAATCTTCCTTCTCAACTTCAACCCCATGACGAGTTGGAGTTTTTGTTAGCTTGTTGTTATGCATATTAAACCTCTCTAAAATTTCCACACCATACTTTGCTTGAAATATAAATGCCATTTTTTGTTTGTTTCACTTCTATGCCCAAAAATTATCTTAACAACCCCAAAGTCAGTCATTTCAAACTCACTTTTTAGGGATTGATTTGAAATCAGCAATGAGGAAATCATCACTACTGTAAAAAATAAAATCATCTACATACAAAACAACAATAAGAAGTTTACCATCACTTTCTTTGATGTATAGAGTAGGTTCACCATCACATTTTTCGAACCCATTGTCCATCCGGTGAGCATCTATCCTGCTATACCATGCATGCGGTGCTTGCTTCCACCCTATGAGAGCTTTCCTCAACCTATAAACCTTGCCTTCTTGTCCTTCTACCTCATAACTAGGAGGTTGCGCAACATATACCTCCTCTTTCGGCACTCCATTCAAAAACGATGATTTTATGTCCATTTGATACACTTTCCATTTATGTTGCGTTGTTATTGACAACATTGAACGCATTGTCTCCATCCTTGCAAGCTCAGCGCAAATGTCTCCACATAATATCTTCCATGATGCTACTTGTATCCTTTGAAAACTAGCCTTTATTTACACCTTTCAATCTTTCCTTCAATGTTGTTCTTGGTCTTATAGACCCACTTCACTCCAGTGACTTCTTTTCCATGTTGAGCTTCACTAAATCCCATGTGTCATTATTTTCTATCACTCCTATTTCTTCATCCATTTCCGCAACACATTTTTCATATTTGACTTTGCATCCTCAAAGTGAATTGGGTCATATACATGAAAAAAATAATGTAAATAAGAATTCGAGACCAACGTTACTATAAAATTCATTTTGCTTATAAATTTCACTTAAATTTCTGAATTTTTGTGTTCTTATGGTTACAAAAGATGGACTTGACATGTCACTTGGTGTTGCGATTGAAGTAGATGGAGTTGATGATATTTATGGTGTGCTTGGATAAGCACTTGCTTGGTTGCACAATGTTGTCCTATTATTTGTTAATGATGTCACTTGGTGATTGTTTTGTTGAGCTTGTGTAGGTGTAGGAGGAGTCATCCTTGAGGAATTGCTTGTTGCGGCCAATTCCTCTTTGTCTTCATGTGGTATACATGTCTTCACATTGATTGTCTTCTCTAAAATTTCCATCCCATGCTTCTGTTCTATAAGTAGAAGATCTCTGTTGATTATGGCTTTCTTGGTTGATGGATTGTAGAGCTTGTATGCCTTGGATTCATCACTATATCCAACAAATATAAATTTCTCCCCCTTGTTGTCCAACTTCTTCCTCAACTCATCCTGGACATGTGCATCGCCCACACATCCAAACAATATCATGTGAGTAACACTATGCTTTCTTCCACTCCACGCCTCTTCATGAAAAATATTCATAACACTTTTGGTTGGACACCTATTAATGATATATGTTTCACAAAGAGACAACTTCAACCCAATAATCATTTGGAAAATTATTTTTCTTCAACATACTCCATGCCATTTCCAAATGGTCATATTCCTCTTCTTTGTGGCACCATTTTGCTGAGAGTGTATACATTGTTGTAAAAATTCTTATGAATTCCCGCTCCACTGCAAAAACATAGGAAGTCACTTGATATGTATTCACCACCTCTGTTAGTCCTCAACACTTTTATGTAGTGTCCACGTTGCTTCTCAACAAGAACTTTGTATTGGTGGAAGTTCTCAAACACTTCACTTTTTCTGTTTTAGGAAGTAGACCCATGTCTTCCTTTTATAATCATCTTTGAAATTCAAAATATAATAGGTGCCACCAATTGATGGTGTTTTCATTGGTCCACATAATTACGAATGGACAATATCCAAAGGCACATTTTCCCTTATTGAATTTCCCTCTGGAAATGATTCTCTATGTTGTTTTCCCAAGATGCATCCTTCACATAGGTTGTCAAGTTTTTTTCTATGAGTGGAAATCCCTTTCACCATGCATCCGCTATGCGAGAAAATTCAAACCTCCAAAGTTGAGATGACTAAATCTCAAGTGTCATAATCAATTTTCATCTTTTTACATCCGCTTGAAAGTTTACTTGTGTGACGAGCTCCAAATTTTCCTTTCATCCACTTGTGAATTCATTGATAGTTGTGCTTGAGAACCTTCTTCCTTCAAATCTGATTTTAACTTGAGAGGAAACATTTTTTTTTTCCATATGAACTTTTTCAATAATTTGTTTGCTTGGAGACTTATCCAAGATTATGCACACATCATTTTTAAAAAATACATTGTAGCCCTTTTGCATGATTTTTCCAATGCTTATGAGGTTATGTTTCAAACCAAGAACAAAATAAAAAACTAAAATGTATTTCTTCTCTCCCTTATTAGTAAGAATTTCAACTCTTCCTTTGCCCATTATAGAGAATTTGCTATTAGTCCTTAATGTCACTTCAGATTTTACACTTTCATCTAAATTGGAAAAAATTCCAATGTTCCCTGTCATGTGGTTGCTACACCCTGAATCTAGAAACCATACATCTCCTTTTTTTTCTTGTGCTACATTACAAGCTAAAAACATGATATCATGGTTCTGATTTTCCTTTGTGAAATTTGCACTTAATTTTTTACTTATGTCATATTGCTTCTTTCTACATTCATTTGCATAATGAGCATACTTCTTACAATAATGATATTGAACTTGATATTTATCATCCCTCTGACCTTGTGCTTGATTCTAGCTTGTGCCTTGACTTGGATATGGTTGCTGCCCCTTTCACTTGAACTTGAAGAGCTGCTTCTTCCACCTCTGTGTGTGCTTTTGACTCTTCCTATATAATTTGATTTTCCTCGACCTCTACCTCGACCAAATGAAACATGTGTCTTGAAAGCATGCTCCAATGAGGATTTTGTTTCTCTGTTCAGTATATCTTCATGAGAGATCAGTGATGCATGAAGCTCATTCACTGAAAACAATGAGAGATTATTTTTCTCTTCTATGGCCACAACTATGGCATCAAACCTTGTTGGAAAACTTCTTAGAATTTTCTCCACTATTCTCCTTTCTTCAAGTGTATCACCATGAGACCTAATTTGAGTAACCAGCCCATTACATGTGTAAAAAATGAGTCTACATTCTTAGACTCTTTCATAAAAATTGTCTCAAAATTTCTTCCCAACATTTGTATTTTTGTTGTCTTCACCTTTGACATACCTTGGTAAGATGTCTGGAGGGTATCCCATGCTTACTTGGCCTTCGTCGCTGCTGCAATCCTTGGGAAGATACTTTCATGAATTTCTTGAAAAATGTAGAAGATGACTTTTGAGTCCTTCTTCCTGTTGTCTCTCAAAAAATATCTTTCTGTTTGTGTCAAATAATTGTATGCTACTGCATTTTTTGGTTCTTGGAAACCATTCTCTGCCAATTCCCAAATGTCTTGTGAAGAAAACAGAGTCTTCATTGTAATAGCCCCATAACCATAATTCTTTCCATTAAACTAAGGTATTTTTGGATTAGTCAAGCTTGTGCTTTTTGCCACCATTTTAACTATGTAAAAAAGACTTTCTCACTGTGTAAAAACTTTCTCCTTGCTAGTGAAGGCTCCCAACAGAATGTCTTCAAAAACAAATTTTAACTTGCAGTAAAAACACTTTCAGTAATAAAATTTTAAACCCGCTCTCATACCATGTTAGGATTTTTAAGATAGTACAATTTATTTTCCTCAACACACAGAGTTGCAGAGAGGTCTTAATCAAACAACACAGTTGCAGAAACTAAATCATATGGGTCTTCCTTGTAATACAGGGTGGCCGAGATCAAAACATGTTGACTTGGGAAACTATAATGGAGCAAACGGAATCAAACAAATTACTTATGGTAGAATAGAGTAACACACAGTGGTTGCAGTAAAAATCATAGGTGAAATTTCCAAAACCATATCGCAACTAAAAATACTTTATATTATGATTCAAAAACACTAGAAGTAATTCATATGGAGGTTGCGACTCCTTCACAGTAAAACATGAGTTATTACTAATATTTACATTCACCAGGGGTTTTTGAATCAACACACAGTAAAACGCAGTAACATATTGTTTTCACACACCCACCAAAATTTGCTCCACTATCGAAACTTTGCAGACAGTAAGTAAGTTGTGAAGTAAAAGCTTCCTATGATATTATACCAACCATTAATAAATTTCCATTCGACTTTAATAGTTTAATAGTTTATACCAACCATTTAAATTTCCATTTCCATGTATTATGCACAAAACTTCATTTACACCATGTCCTTTAACCTGCAAAACATTTACTAAATCCTCAACATGCAAAACATGCAAAAAATTTACTTAAGGTATGGCAATTTAATGCGGTTGTTGAGATTAATTTTCGAACAAAATCAACATGCAAAACATTTACTTGAGGTATGAAAATTTAATGTGGTGGTTGAGATTAATTTTCGAACAAAATCATGTTTTGAATCATGTTTTTTGATAATGGAAATAGATTCAGCACCATCTAAAACAAGTTTTGAGCAACCAAAATCTTAAAATTTGAATAACCTGAATTTACAAAAACCCCTGCCGAATTTTATGAAAAATTTACGAAATTTCCATGACTTTCAGAGCAATTTTACAAGCTATTACACTACAGCATTTCGAACTTGCCACCCCCGATATTTTAAAAATTGAAATGAACTGGAGACATTTCTGCATCAGCTTGTTGAATAGGGATGCTATGGTTCTTGGTTTCATTTTTTCCATCTTGTTGAATAGCGACGCTATGGTTCTTCGTTTCATTTTTGCCTTGGATGATAAGCTCAGTCGCTTACTAATAATATTCTGGACTTGACCAATTCTATTTGTATAAAGTTGCAGGTGATGAGCAGAGTGAGGGATTTAGATTTTGTTGAATGTAGATGCGTGAAAGACTTCACCACTCTATCCTGGTATGATTACACAACGAATTTTGAAAGTGTGTGTGTGTAGTTGGACATGAAAGCTTGTGGGATTTCTGGTTAGATTCTGGTGTCACTTGGGTTTTATGGTTAGGCTATGGTGTCTCTTGTGTCTTAAGGGGAATGAAGTTGCTTAATTAGGTCCATTAAGATATCCACATTGGCAACTTATTGTATGCATGGTGATGCATATGGGCATGTTAGAGTGCTAGTTTCTGGGTTGTATCTAGTGGAAGAAAATTTTTACGAACTGGTCACAAATCTATCAGTTAGCAGGGGTCGATAGATGATTTTACATGCTCCCCTTAACATAATGTTTTCATTGTCAAGTTTTAATATGGTATAGTTTTGAACGTGGTATAAGAAGGGATTCACTATGCAACAATACAGTAAAGGAAGTTTTTGGGTTTTTTTTACTCTAGAAAGTGACATGTTTCTAGAATTCCCATTGTAGGTGTCTGTCCTCTTAATGAACTCGCTATGTTGAGGGTTGTATGGAGTGAACATTATGTTTCCAACCTTTAATATTGTCATTATATAGATATGGTTATTAGCAATCATTATGTTGGTTATATTGAAGGCCTTTGTGAAGACTCATAGGGGAACTCCATACAGTCATCCCCATGCAAAATAGGGGGGTTAGGTTATCCTCTCACGAACCATCTAAGAGCTCTGAGCCCCCCTTTCCTCTAAACCAGTCGAGGTTTACTTACTTATGGAAAAAATGGACAGACTCATTCATTATTTCTAGACCTTGTAAATACTTCAGGTTCCAATTCAGTTTTTGTTGGTGGCATTATACTTGGTGTTCTTGTTGTTGTTGTTGTCATCTGTGACCTAGCTCTGCAATAACTCATCCCTCTGGTTTTCCCGTTACCATTTCCTGGATACCACCCTCTTCATTTATTTACCGATGATCAGACTATTTTTATTCCACCTACTCTTGTCGCTTCCACACCTCTTCATTGATGTCCCTGACATAACCTGGCAACACTTTTTATTCTCTAGCTGCTCCCATCACGTCTTTGTCACTCTGTCATTATCAGGTTTTGGGTCTTTATCTAACCTGCCTTGGTTAGTGGTTTAGTAGGTACTTTCTCGAGGCACACTTGACGTGAGGATGCCCAAGCCAGGTTGTTTCCTCTTTGGGATTGTGGCTTCTAATTAAGGAATTTTTATTTCCCTAACAGTTTCACCTTACCAAGCCATTTTGGGCTACATGGCTAGTACGAGATTTATTTCGGGTTGGTGAAGATATTTTTCGGTGTCTTGTCTAACGAATATTGGACTTGTTGGTGGATGGTGATGGCTGATGGGTATGATATCCTATCATCGAACACCTCAGTGCATGAAGCCTTAATTTCAGCCACGTTAGAAGTGGAGCGGGCACGAAAGGTTGATCTGGGCTTGGATATGGGCCCCCCTTCATGAAATTGAAGGTGGACTCCATGCAACGACGATGTGGATGGGGTTAAGGTATTATCAGAAAATCCAGATGGAATTAAGGGCATTGATGGGGAAAGGAGACCAAAAACAAAAACAAAAACCGCAAGGGTTTGTCCAGGAATAAGTGCTACAAGCCGGCACCAGAAATTAAACAGGTGATTTTGAAATATGAAGATTTGTGGGGGAGGGTGGCTAGCATCTATAAAAGAGATTTTATAGGCAGATGGTTATTCTCGGAAATTTCTGAGGTTGACATGGTCGTGTGGGTAAAGGCATCTTCGAGCCTCATCCTAGGCTATGCCCCCAAAGTCAATTTAATGATGAACACATGGTCCAATATCCATTTCTTGCACGAGGAAGACTGTATCAAAATCCTCTGATGCACCTAGGTGAAAGGCAGAAGTTTTATGCAACTCCTGCCCTGGTATTTTGGTTTCAACCAGGTTATGGAATCGCTGAGGAATAACTTGGTATGGGTAAAGCTTCCTGTACTTCCACTTGAATTCTGGACACTCAAGGCTCTTGCAACAATTGGTAATTCTATCGAATGCATAAAGTATGTTGACCCCAAAATTTTGGGTGCTAATGACAAGCATATTGCATGGTTATTAGTTGAAGTCAGTTTTGTTGGTGGGCTACCTAGAAATGTGGATCTACAATGGGGCCAGTGATGTCATAGACAAAGGGTTTATTATTTGGGAATATCGTTCAAGTGCTTGTTTTGTCACCATATGGGTCATCTCATGAATAAATGTCCTTCTCGGAATCAGTAAGCGAGACGAAATAGAACAAGGTTTTGATTTGGCCAAGGCGGGAATCCAGAACACTGCTTGAAGGATCGTCTCCCAACGGGTAAGTTGTATCATCCTTCTTCTAATCATGATCTCACTATATCTAATGCTTCTGAGTCTGAAAGGTTACAATCGCCTCATATGTATACTTCTCATATCGCAAACCCTCCTATCCATGGCTCATGTGCCCCTCCTCTTGCATCTGACTCGTCATGTCCCCCCCCCCCGTCTGTATATAGGAATGATCATCGGCCCTCTGATGACTCTGAAGGAAATATACATAAGCTATCCCAAGTGCCCCCCCATGCCGAGGATCCACCTCTCATGGGTATGATTGTGTCTCCACTCCTCATCAATCGGTCGTCCCCCCACTCTCTCAATGAGGATGTATCCAAACCCTCTAATGATTTTGATGTGGCCATAAATGCCCTGGATAATGCAAGTCTATTGTCTCTGCCTCCTTCGATGCCCCCTCTCGAATGGGCATCCCCATTGCCTCCTCAAGATTTTTAAGCAAGAGCCCCCCCCTAACTCCCCGAGAAACATTGTTGGGAGTGATATTGAGTCACTTATGGGCAACTTGGCCCTCAACATAATGGCATTAACTATTTTCGATAAGCCTCCATATGATTCTCCTATTACCATCTCCCCTGTTTCGGCGTTCAATATCACTGTTAGAAAGAAGTCTAAATCCAGGTCTAGACATTTTAGGGGTCGACTTAAAACCAAATCCCTATTCTAGGAGGAGTTGAATGATTTTAGGGATGTTCCAATTTCATCGGTTGATAATCTTTGGGCACTTAGAGCATGCAGCCCTGTCAAGGTGTCAAAATGAACTCTATTATATCTCTTAATATTAGGGGGATAAGTGACCCCTCAATGAACCTTCGCCTTAAGGATGTATTTATGTAGAATCAGCCATGTATTGCCTTATTTTAAGAAACCATGTGTTCACGGACAAAATCTCTCATCATATTTTTAAAAATCCGGTCGGGATGGATTGCGGTGGGTATTGACTCTATTGGCAAAGCGGGGGGTATGATGGCCATGTGGAATCCAAAGGTGGTCAGTTTCCAAGCATACCGTTTCTTTGGGGGTATTATTCTCGAAGGGATATTCAGGGGTACCTCTGAGATTATCCATGTCATTAACTTGTATGCCCCATGCCATCGTCAATCGTCTTTTTGGGATCATCTTAACTCCTCAACTATTCTAAGCATTAGTAATATCATTGTTATGGGGGAATTTAACTCTACATGGGCAATGGAGGAAAATTGGGGACAGAGGGCCCGAATGGACCCCCTGGCGAATCGCATTGCTCAAATGTTCCTTGAAAACCACATGGTTGACATTCGGCCTGCACCCCTTTTGCCAAAATGGACCAATCAGTGTTCGGGTGTGGAGTTCATTGGGAAGGTTTTGGACATAGTTATGGCTGATGAGAGCATCACTGATATTTTTGGAAACACCCGAGCACGGGTGGTTGCGGATACCCTCTTGGCCCATATGATTATCACCCTCTCTTGGCGCTTGGAACAGGCTAGAAGGGGGATTACTTTCAATTTTAACGAGATTTGGTTAAACGATCTTGCGTATAATCAATTAGTGTCTAAGGTATGGAAGGACGAAGTTCTCTATCCTGCTAGAGAGGAGTGGAAGAGGTTTTCAATGAAATCAAGGAAACTGAAAATACTCACAAAAAGGTGGGAGAGGAAAAAAAAGGAAATACTTCGGTGGGAGATGAGATATATATCCGAAAAGGTGGCACTCATTTATGAGGGCATGCTTGCCACTACCCCGACTCAGTAAACATATGATCTTCTGGAGAGCCTGAAGAAAAGGAAAATGGAGATTTTAAACATTCACGAGGTGACTTGGAAACTAAAGAGTCAAGCTCTATGGCTGAAAGAGGGGGATAGGAATACAAAATACTTCCACCAAGTGGCAGATGGCAGGAGAAATATGAATTTGATTTGGAGCATTGTATCAAAAGAAGGCCACATGGTCTACTCTACGGAGGACATACAGAAGGAAGCCTTCTCATATTTCTTTTATTTTTACAAATAAGAACTAGGTATTGATCATACTTGCCAAAGAGGGGTGTTGGACCACATGCCTACTATGTTTGATTTTAGCACAAATGACAAGTTGGCGGAAGTCATTACTAAAGACAAAATCGATATGGTTCTTAAATCATTCACTCATGATAAGAGCCCTGGGCCGAATGGTTGGCCTGCAGATTTCTTTTTGCATTTTTTTGAGCTCATGGGGGATGATCTTCATAAGCTTATAGAGTGGTCCAGGCTATTGGGGTTTATACCTGGGGACATAAACTCAACATTTATCGTGATGTTTCCCAAATCATTGTGCCCTTAGACCTTCTCTAATTTCAGGCCGATCTCATTATGTAATGTCCTGTACAAAATAACCTCCAAAATCATTGCCTTGAGGATAAAAGGGGTACTATCTTCAAATATATCTACTGACCAATATGGTTTTCTTCAAGGATGCTTGATACATGATGCAGTGGCATCTGCTCAGGAGGTTTTACACTCTATACAGTCCCAGAATATGGAGGCGCTCATTATGAAGGTGGATTTTCTCAAAGCATACGACTGCGTGGGTTGGTCCTATATTAGAATGGTCCTTCTTAGGATTGGAATTTCACTGCATAATATAAGATGGATCATGGCCTGCATTAACTCAGTAAAATATGTAGTTATCATTAATGGACTGCCATCGTATTTCTTTGGGGCAGGGCATGGTCTACGCCAGGTATGTGCTCGGATGTGCTCTCTCTCCCTTAATTTTATTCATGTTTTGGATGGATTTAACAATCTTATGAAAATGGAAATGCAGGCTGGATTCTTTCAGGGCATATCTTTTTCCTCATTTTTATGTATTTCACATTCCTTGTTTATAGACGATTTACTTGTTATTGGCAGGCTTATCAGGAATCAATGGTTTTATTTGCACTTCCTCCTCACTCGGTTTGGAGCTACAATAGGGTTCCACATCAATAAATGCAAATCCTTTCTCATACACGCAGAAGGTGATGCCAATGAGATCAAATTCATTATCAGTTTCTTGGAGTTCAAACAAAGCACATCTCGGAGGGCATTACTTACCTGGGCTTTAAATTGAAACCATGTGGATATAGATCGAAAAACTGGACCTGGTTAGTAGAAAAATTTAAATACAGAATTCATAAGTGCTCCCATAGATGGTTGTCCCTGGGCGGGAGATTCATCTTGGCCCAAGAAGTTTTACAACAATTTGTGGTATATTGGGCCCATCTATTTTTCCTTCTTGCTCGCACGATTTCTCTTATAAACGCCATAGTCTCATAGTTCATATGGACAGGGGCATCGAAAGGAAATAAGTTCCACCTTTGCAAGCTTGATAGGATAATTGTGCCTAAGGAATTTGTGGGTTGGGGCCTTTTGCACGTCCGCTCTTTTGCAGTTTCCCTCTTAATCAAATCGCTATGGAGAGTTTTAAATAGTGGTGCCATTTGGTCGGACATATGTCAGATAAAATACTTAGAGGGAGAGCCTCTTGTGTAGATTTATAGAGGCTCTTTGGCTTGGAAAAGACACGATTCCTCCATTTGGAAGGGATTCCGGAAAGTTATGGACCAATTCGCTTTGCGCCTGGATTGGAGACTGGGGAATGGTGGGCGAATTGTGTTGGGCAGTGACAGGATCCTGGGTCTATTGGCAGGACAACAAATTGATGATAGGTTGATCCATTCTTTGTCTCACAAGGGGATCTTCTTCATATCACAATCAGTTGCCTCTTGGCATCAAGGATGTCCCAAGTGGAAAACAATGATGCAACTTGGTTTGCTAGATTAGGATGTTCAGTCCTGGCAGAAATATGTTGATGAATTACGTTCTAGAGGGTTCATCTTCCATCCTGGTGGGGATTAGATTGTATGGGATGGCCTAATGAAAGTTGATGGTTTGGTTGTGCAGGAAATATACCTTTTCATAATCAAAAATCAGATTGGTGCCACTACTCTATCTCCTTTCTGGGTGTATTAGCATTGGAACATTCCTTACAAAGTCCTATTATTTGGGTGGTTGGTTTCGAAGGAGAGGGTGTTGACTTGGGAAAACCTCATTAAAAGGGGCATTCATGGACCCAATAGGTGCATTTACTGTAGTAATCATGATGAATCGATTGCCCACTTATTTCTTGATTGTTCGATTGTATTCAAAATACGATCTCTGTTCTTTGATTTTCTTATTGATCTGAGATGGAGACTAGAAAATATTATCAATACCTTCTCTACTTGGGGAGCGCTCAAAGGGAAATACAAAGCTCTGCCTTTCTTCTTCTTCTGGGAGATATGGCTGGCTCGGAATCAAGCTATTTTTATGGAAGGCCTGTTATTATTGAACATGTATATGGAGCCATCATGGCATGGATTAATGCTCGGTTAGTATCGACCCCTATTGTGAGGGATCTTTCTCACTGGATCAGGCCGCATCCTATTTCCCTGGTGCACAATAGGGAGGCTTGTGCGGATGTGGTGCCTGGATTAAGCTTGATAATCTAGAAATATTTTAGATCCATTGGAATGGGGGTAGGGGATCCAATATCAAGGCGTAACTTCTTGCCTTATGGAGCAACTTACGGATGGCATTCAATTTACATTTACATCCTATCAATATATATGGTGACGCTAAGGTAGTTTTGGATGGACTATCTGGTAGGGCTATCCTACGGCAAAGAGGGTTGTTGGGGTGGATTCAAAGAATTAAAACTCTCCTTGCCAAGCTCAACAACCCACCCTTGAATCACATATATCGTGAGTGCAATACTCGTGCTGATCTGTTGTCCAAGAAAGGGCTCACTGACTCTCCCGACAACTTCTATATTGCAAGATAAAAAGGCCCAATATTGTTGCAGGAATATGTGATCCTGTCATTCTAATCGTGGGGGTTTGTACAGTGTTTTCTTTTTTCTCTCCATTTCTTTTTCTATTTCAGATCCCCGCCTCTACATCAAGAAATCCTGTCAAGTGAGCCACACTCATTTATTATCGTGCGGGGGTATGCAATCTTGTATTTTTTATCGTGGGGGGTTGTTTTGTTGTTTTTATATGCTCCTCATGTTGCATGATGTTATGGCTTCTCGCCTCTACAACAAGTGAGTCTACCTCTTTACATACGGACCCAATCCCTTTCATTTGACAAGTCACTCATCTCTCAATTTTGACAAGTGTGCTATGATTGAGAGTTTTTATGCTTTTTTTTTTTATTTACAATATAGATATGTCATGTACATAATCTTCTCTATGGTAATGGCGCACTCTTTCTGCTTGTTATTGTGTCATGGATGGATGGATGGGATTTTCTTTCTCATCCTTATGATCTTTTATATGGTGTAACTATGATGAGAAATGACATATGACACTACAAGCATTTTTATGGGCCTATGTTTGTTGAACCTACTATCTAGTGGCTATAATGTTAGTAGCTATAATGAGATCATGTATTGTTTCAGCTATAATATAAATAGCCCTTTTTCTTCTCTGAAAAAAAAAGAGATAAGCTCAGTCTTTTGTGTACCGGTGTTGGCACCATCCCTCTTTGCAGCTACACCCAATGCAACCCAGTGCAATCCCTGTATATCCCTAGGATCGATATCTCTTCTTTCATGAAGATGTAGCAGAGATCAAGCGCTGCCAAACCTTTGAAAGGTATATAGTCTTTATCGACAAGAAGAGGCATGAAGAAATAAGCCCAAAAGCCACAACCTCTATGCATCCAAAAGCCACTTCTGATATCCCAATTTCCGAGCAGTTTTCTGTAGAAAAGAAATTACTTGGTCAGAAATAATATAGGTGATGGGAGGAACAACACCCTTTGTTGGTAAATCCTCAGAAATATGTAGCCGTGACAATCATCCTCATGATTATTATTTTTTTTTTTCAAAAGAAAAAAAACCACTGCATATTATATATAACAGTTCATTAAAACATCAATTACATTCTCAGCTGAGCTATAACAAGATTCATTCAGTATATCTTAGCCACAGTGTAAACAGGACTCCCCTTTCTAAGAAAGAAACAGGTTCACTAATAACTGTGGCAAGTTGGATTTCTGAGTGTAAAATATCACTCATTCACAATGATAAAGAACAAAATTGTGTAGTCCCTCTATCCATGTTTACATGCATTTAACCAAATCATATTAGGAGAGAAACAATTGAAAAAAAATACCTACAATACCTGTGGCCCAGTTGATAAAGAGGCAAGAAATATGATATCATTGAGGATTGGAAAGGATTGAAGTTTGTGAGAGATCCTTCATCCTTCCATCAGATTCAGATCTGCACGTCAAGCCAAGTGGCAGGCGAGCTTTAGGTATATGGAAAATTTCGCACATAACGATTCTTATTTTGATATAGCATAGATATATGAGAGGGAACAAATAATCGATATCGCACCTAACCGACATCTTTTCCACATCAGGTGCTCTCTGTTGCCAATTTTTGTGGAGGTGGCCAACAAAATTCGGTGTTTCTTTGGGTTAGTTTCTTACACAGCATGTTGTTCCATTATTTATATATTTTGAAAACAGTTGATGTCAAATTAACCAATATTTAAATATATATATATTTAATAAAATTTATAAATAAAATATTAAATTGTTATATGAATGAGTGATTGGAGACTTCCCAACTTGTGATCTGTCCAATTCCATTCATCACGAGGGACTAAAGCGAGTCTTAAAAGTAAACTAGTGCTGGAGAGCCTATTAATAAGAAAAATTTTGGGTGATGGATATCAGTAAAAAATAAAATAAAAAAATTGGGTGATGGATATTGGTAAAAATAAATAAAAATAAAAAATAGCAATATTTGACCAATTGATTAATATTTAAAAAGAATAATTTAAATGGGATTTTTATTCAGTGTTAGATTTGGGAATTAGATTATCAATTTTGACCAAAAAGAAGGAAAAATGAGATGAAAATGGATAAAAACAGTTAAGGACGTTGATTAGATTGTATTGAATTAATAACAAATATAACTGAATTGTATAAAATAATGACCACAATTTTAAGATCAATTGATTGGAATTAGCTTATAATAACTTATTAAATTAATAACAAATACAAATAAATTATATAAACTAATGACAACCAATTTAAGATATATTAGTTGAGATTGATGGGATAAATTAGTTGAAATGAACATAATTTTATAATATTAAAATCCCCACCCCCTTCTTATATTATAAAATTCTATTCATTTCAACTAATTTATCTCATCAAATATATTTTAAATGGGTTGTCATTAGTTTATATAATTTATTTATATTTTTTAGTAATTTAATAAGTTATTATAAGCTAATTCCAACAAGTGACCTTAAAGTGAGTTATTATTTGATACAATTCAGTTATATTAGTTATTAATTTTATTAATTTAATACAATCTAATTAACACCTTTAACTATATCTAGTTTTTTCCCCACTTGGTCAAAATTGATAATATAATTCTCAAATCTAAGAGTGAATACAAATCTCATTTAAATTGTTCTTTTCAAATATTAACCAATTGGTCAAATATTACAATTTTTTTTTTCTACAGTTATCTATCACCCAAAAATCTTCTTATTAATAGGCTTTACAGCACTAGTTTATTCTCAAAGCTCGCTTTGGTCCTTGATGATGGATGGAGTTACCAAAATTTAGGATCACACGTCTACACAGTTCTATTCCGGAATGGAGTAGTCTTTAGTGTGACTTTTTGGAGTTTCCAGTGCCGGAGTAGTCTTGATTTCTGCTATTTAAACTAGTTTTTTTACTGTAAATTTAGATTCAACACCCTAAAAAACCCCTAGGACACTTGGATTGTGCAAGTTACCTATCAAATTTCTATTTTCAATAAATTCTTGCCGGATTTTAAAGAAATTAGACCGGAAAAATCCACCAGAAAAACCTTCAAAAATTCAAGAACTCCTTCCGGAATTCTCTACCAATGTTATATGAATTTTTGAATAAAATGAACCTTCTAAACAAAATAAGAAATAATGTTAAACATTTTTTATTTATAATAATATTTCTAGACTTACACAATTATTCATATTGTTGGAAATTCCCTCAATAACACTATGTAATATTTGTGATTCTTCCAACATTTTGATGGTAACTTCATCCATGGAACTCAAGTTCATTTTTAAATAAGATCCAAATTAAATAATGAAACAATTTTTTTAGAATTTATAGCATTATGTAATATTTGCTCAAATCCATTTTTAAATAAGATCCAAATTAAATAACGAAACAAATTTTTTAGACTTTATAACATTATGTAATATTTGTGATCCATTCAACATTTTGATGGTAACTCCATTCATCATGAAATTCAAGTAAATTCTTAAATAACATCCAAATTAAAGAACGAAATAAATTTCTTGAACTTTATAGACCAGAACAATGTTAGTAGTCAAACTTTGACTTAAGGAGCATGCAAATTTAGCTGTTAGACTATCTAACAGCGTAAAATTTTGCTGGAACACCCCAAAAAAAAAAGTATGTTAAGTTTTTTAAAGAAATTTAGGTTATAACACTCGTTACATTAGTTTTATTAAATTTTTTTCATGAAAATTTTGCAGGGCAAAATTGTGACATCGGTATGCCTCAAATTTCTATAATCACGCTGCTTCGATACAGACCATTGTTACTAGTCAAACTCATACTGCTTCGATAGAGACTACCGTTATTAGTAGTCAAACTCACGTTGCTTCGACACAGACTACTGTTAGTAGTTAAACTCTGACTTATGTACGCGCAAGTTTCTCAGCCATACAAACCACCAATTAAAAACCTACCTTCCTAAAAAAAGTCTCCATGTGTACTTCTCTCCACCAATGCCCATCTAACATCGGCAAGATAGTGGATATTGATCGTCATTCAACTAAATGCCAAAAAATTCCAATGTCACATTAAATTCATTGATGGAAATGTTTCAGGAAAAATGGGTACAATATCAAGAGAAAGAGTCACATACGGCAGTCTGGAATTTGACACGGAAAAATGGCCATCGTACCGCGTTTTGCAAATGTGATTCAACATATCAAAAACGGTTCAACATTTTAAACACATTTTGACCAACAATTATTTAATCAAATTCTTATAGAAACACCTATACATAAAATAATTAAACAAAACAACACCCTCTAATACAGACCACCAATAAAAAAATCTCCCTTACACAAAGTCTCCACCAATCTTCATCCAGCATCCGCACACTGTGGATATTGATCTCAATTGGACCAAATGGCAAAATAATCCCGTGCCCTATTAAATTTATTGATGGAGGTGTTCAAGGGAAGAAGATCCGTACAATATCAAGAAAAGAGTCATTAAGAAAAGAGTCATTAATATATTGTAGTTTGTCCGAGATGGGGTGCGTATTGGCGACACGTGAGGAGAATTCACATGAATGAACACACGTGGTCTCGCTTCTCGGTGGGAAGGGCAAGCCTTATTTTCCAATCCATCAGCGCATAAATGCACTGAAGGAGGAAATGCCCACCATCAGATTAAACTAGTGCATTATGTTGCGGTGGCCATTTCTTGCCTCGGTGCATTTATGGGCTGATGGACTGGGAAATAAGGCACGCCGATGGGAAGGGCCTCGTGGTCTTTTCACACATTAATATGTGACAAGAGTGGTATCGTAATATGTGACAAGAGTGGTATCGTCATTATGGTAATGGTGTGTGCGAGGTCTAACATCGAGGTAGCAGGTAAGGGTGGCGAAACGTTAAAACTTCATGCAATGTACACTCCAAGCATTTGTATATGTCTTTGCGCTTGACCATGGCGATGGGAGACTAGATGGTTGCCATGTAGGTGAGGGAAGCGGAGGAAATTGTTGTTCGTTGGTAGTGAATTGTGGTTGCACCCAGGGATTTTTGATAGGGGTCGAGTGTTTGGCTAGTTTAATGGTCTGAGAACTCAAGTTATTCTGGCAAGTGTGGGTGCGGAAGGTCAAAACATCGCAACCAGGGGGCCATTGGTCCTGCCTCTGTTTCGTCGAGTGGCAAGGTTTGCCAGACTAGAAACTCCACTCTTGGCACTGGGAACTTGTCCGCCTTCTTGGTATTACAGTGCCTTGGAGGGAGGCAGCCTAGAGGGTTCGTTTGTGGCTCCTCTTCGTCGAAATTGGTGGGTGTGTGCCTTCTGCATGCATGTCCCGGTTTGGAAATAACCTCGGTCTCTCACGGTGGCACTCCATTCTCGGCGGTGGCCAGAAAGGTTGTGGTTTTAGCTATGTCGTGTTGCTTGGAGTGCTCTATAGAGTGGAGAAGTCTCTCTCTGGTGTCTATGCGCAGTGTTTTACCATCTCTGGAAACTATGAAGCCACTGATGCAAAAGGTTAGCTCCTTCGCCCCTCTAGCTTCTGAGGGGACATCTGCTCAAGCCCTGGTCACCGTTTTGCCTAGCCATGGTGGCAAGACGGCAGGGTGTGCGCGGCGAGGTGCTATTGGTTCGAGAGGGAGCCGAGGTGGTAGCAGGTTGGGGGTGTGTCGTGATAGAGGATTGCGCAGTGGAGGAAAGTGTGTGGTAAGTTGTGGTGGAGGGGTGCATGGCTGTAGTCAGAGTCGTAGGACGGCAGCAACTGTGGTGGCAAGGCGAAGCGTGGGCCGGTTGCTCCTATAGCTAAGGAAGGGCAAGGTCTCCAACACTGTTGCTTGGAGAATTGTCAGGTTCTCATTTTCAGTCTAATGGACAGGGTGGATGCCGCTGAGCGCTTCTTGCGAGAGGAGCATGCGGTGCAGATGGCCTCTTTTGAGCAGCTACATTACTTTCAAAGCCAACTTTGGGAAAGACTGGCGGTGGTTTGGAGAGGACAAAATCAGCTCTCGGAGAAAGTCAAAAATCTAGAGACAGGGATGGCGCACTATGAAGGGCATGTTTAGTGTGACTTCCGCCCTCCACCGCCTCCAGGGACGACCCCAAACAACCCTGCATCTATTACATCTAGTGATTAATATGATTTCTGGTGTCTTTTTTGTTTTCGTTGTATTCTGGTGCCTATGGCCCAATCGTTTTTGGATGTTGCCCTTAGCGGCACTTTTGTATTTTTGTCATCTGGTGAACTTTTTGGTCAACAAACCCAGTCGAGGTGAGACCACCTATTTTGGCACAGCCTCTATATACTTTTTTTTCATAAATTAATAAGATCTTGACTTACAAAAAAATTACACTGTAGTTTGGAATTTGACATGGCAAAATGCCCATTGTACAATGTTTTGTCAATTAAATATGCTTCAACATTTTATCACACCTTCGGTTGAATCAGTAGCAACTCAAATGCATTTTTGTAGTTCATGATTTTTGTAAAAGGTTATTAATTTTTGCCTAAGTCCAAGAGCGAGGATATAATTGAGTCACGCATCACCCACCCTTAAGCCGTAGTCTAATTTGTACACAATTTCGCTCAGAAAATAATGAAAAGTATGACATAATTTTGAGAAAATTTAGTGGAAATTTTGGAAATTTTAGTTATAGCTATCAAACTTAAAGATTATGAGCGCCCAAATATTTTTGATGATGTTAAATCCATTTCCACCTAACAAACAATTCCAACAATCTTAAAATAATTTTTTTTTTTTTCACCAAATTTAAAAAAATATTTCAATCAAAATAAAATTATTCTCGTTTAACAACTCCACCTTTTATAACTCCCCCGCCCTTTACTTGTTTAGACGCGACGACTCCAGTTTGGATTAGCGTTTGTGATATTAGAGTGTTCTCACATACAATGGGAGGCTTTTTAATGAAAAAAATAAGTGTTATTCTTCCTCAATATTTTATTTTATTGTTGCATTTTTTGATTAGCGTTTGTGATATTAGAGTGTTCTCACATACAGTGGGAGGCTTTTTAATTAAAAAAAAAATTTGTTATTCTTCCTCAATATTTTATTGTTGCATTTCTATGTTAGAGACTGCTTATATTTTTTAACATTAATTGCCTTTAAGAAACCAGTTTTCAGAACCTATTTTATGGTTGCATTTCTGTGTTAGAGATTGCTTATATTTTTTTGACATTAATTGTTTTTAAGAAACCAGTTTTCTGAACATATTGTTATCACAATATCACAACCTTGATGAGTTTTGATATCACAATAATTTATTTTTATTTTTTAAATAAAAACAATAAATTACTATTTCAAATTTTAAAAATAAATTCAATTTAAAAAAGAAAAAAAAAATCACTTTACTTTTAAAATCGATTATAGGAAAAGTTCTAAGTGGAGATTTTGTTTTGAATAGTAAATCTTTAAAATTTTCTATTGCAAGCTCGTTTATATAAAAGAAAGATAAAGTGATGATAGTTTTTTTTATTTTAAATTGATATGAAGATTGTGAGAAGAGTTAAATTGAAGTTAAACTTATTTTGTTGTTTAATTTTTTTTTGAGTTTTTTATTAATATTTTTTTTTAATTTGTTTTAAATTGGAAAAGAATTTGTTGGAATTACAAGTTTGATTTATAAACATAGCATAATTTAAATGGCTCATATATTTCCCAATGTTTTGAATATATATATATATATATATATATATATATATATATATATATATATATATATATCAAATTTCAATCAAAAACTCCAAAACATAAAATAATTAAACAATGCTAAAAATTATGTGGGATTAAGTCAATATATGTAACTCACAAATGCATGCTTTAATTATCTAACCATTTTTAGATTTTCATATGTTTTATGTTTTATAATAATATTAGACTATATCCATCTTAACTCTAGATTTATCAAGGGAAAAGGGGGATCAAATCTCTTGAAGTGCAGACTTCTTTTAGAGGAATATCGGAATTAAAAATGAATCTAAGCTCGTTTAATTATTAATAATTGATAATTATAGTTATTTATTTTATTTTATTTTTATATTTTATTTATTTTTCAATTGTATTTTAATTTATTTGTATTGTTATGTAATTTTACGTTGTAAAGTCTCTCCACACAATCAAACTTTTATGATAAGTTCGTGTCATTTTGGAGATAATATTTTTTCTTAACCAAAGCAATGTGATATATAATTTTTTTTATTTCTGAAAAAAGAAATATTTTATCATAATTTAAAATATTATATATTTGTGGAAGGCTTCTTCTTATATGAAGATTTGTGGATTTTTTTTTAATTAAGGGCCTGGAAGTGATTCTCAATGGTTTTTTAATTAAGGGCCTATATGTGATTCTCAAGGGAATATGCCCACCACATGTTTAGTCTTAATGTTTATCAATGGTTCTAGTGTATTATAGAGTTTGCTATGTTGCATTAATTATTAATAAATTTTAAAAATTAGATTCGTGGCCCCTCGCCCACCAAATTCCTAGCGATTTGAGATTATTCCAATTCTAGTAAGTTCACCCATGATAAGTTCCACACTATTATTTATAACATTCATTTATATATAAGAAAAAATTATTTAGCAAAATGGCCCTTTACTTTTAATAAATTTAAAAAATTAGATTCTTGCCACATGGTTCTCTACCCACCAATTTCCTAGAGATTTGAGATTATTCCAATTCTAATAAGTTCCTCCACGATAGGTTCTTCATTATTATTTATAGCATTCATTTATATATAATCGAAATTTATTTAGCAAAATGGTTCATTTTGCAATAAGATGTGTAATTTTTTTTTCTTTCTTCCCATTGCAATATTTTTTTGGGTTACATTTATGAAGTCTTTGGCTATATCAGCTACACCAATATTTTTAATGTGGTTGTACCAGTATATTAATATTTTATACTGCAAATATTTTAAAATATGACATTCTTATTTTTGTGAGTAATTAAAAAGTTTAAATTGGTTTATTTTTTAATTTTTTTACCAATAAAATATCTAAAAAACCAACTTAGATCCATCATAACTTTATCTCTACCAAGTCCCTAGAGGGATCAAATCATTTTTCACTCTAAAAGAAATTTTCCCTTCAAGAGATTTGGTCCCTATTTTATTTACATTCTTGTTGAATTTACTTTTACATACTATGGGCCCATGTTAAGGGTGAGGCATGAGTATAAGATGTATATAAATGATATCTTCCCCTAGAGGTGTTTTACAACCCAATATGGAAGAGATGTGTAGGCTATAGGCGTTATGTGATTGTATGTCAACATTTTTTAATATTTTATTTTAATTTAATTTTTTAAATTTTTAATATGTTAAGGTGCATGTGTATAAGATGTATATAAATGATATTTGTTTTACAATCCAATATGGAAGGTGATTGTATGTCAACATTTTTTTAAATAATTTATTTTAATTTAATTTTTTGAATTTTTTAAATTAAATTTAGGTGATTGTATGTCAACATTTTTTCAGAATTTTATTTTAATTTAAATTTAAAGAAAATAGGAGGAGATTTAGTGGTCTAAAATAATGATTCCCTAAAATAATTAAATTTAATTAATAAGCACATAAAAATTTAATACTTACAGTATAACAAGATTTATAACCATGGATATTAGGTTTTGTTATAATACTGTGGGCCAGTACCATCGGTTATCAATACTACATGCCCAAAAACCAAACTTGTAAATAGGTTTTGTTATAATACCATGGTTCAATACCATCGGTTATCAATACTACATGCCCAAAAACCATAACTCTTTCCAAAATCAAAATATTTTATAAATATTTTACGCTGTAAAGCGTATTTATTTGAAAACAACTTTCCTAAATGGCTACGTGTAACATTATGTACTCTTGATTTTAGTGTTAGACGATTCAAATAATATTTACTTTTCGATTGAAATTTATTATTAATCGGTTACAAAAAACAGTTTTAGATTCTTCATCAAATTGGAAAAAATGTCATGAAATGTCCCCGAAGCCTTTTTGGTGACAAGGCTCATCAACCCATCACCATTTTCTGCTCCAGAACCGTGGTGTTCCTGCGCGTGAAATGACATGTAGGGTACAATCTTCCGCCAGAGTCCCCAAGATCCCTACCTATATTTGCATTGTTCAGTAAAAGTCAGGCTCGTCAAGCCATCACCATTTTCTGCTCCAGAACTGTGATGTTCCTGTTGTCCTCACGGCTTATTCTATACATCCCTCTACTCCGATTAGCCATCACCATTTTCTGCTCCAGAACTATGATGTTCCTGCTGTCCTCGCGGCTTATTCTATACATCCCTCTACTCTTATTACAGTAAATTGAAGAAGCAATGTCGACAGTACAAGCTGGTATTATAATTGTGAATGCAGACTAAGGATTCGAATTGAAGTTGAAAGAAGCGTCTTCAAGTGAGGGTCACCTCCGGCATATTCTACTTTGTTCCTTGAGAATTTACCCACGGAAATTGCATTAACCTGGAATGCAATGAGGACCTCATAAATGTCATTTTATTTTGGTTTTTCGCGAAACGATTTACAGGAATGTTCGCACCTTGCAATGGCCGCTCTTATCCTCAAATGTACGATGCACTACAAGTGGCAAGATACTCTGCTTTTTCTGGCCCTGAAGATGCCCCGATGATATATGGACTGCAATCGGATTAACCGTACAGGACTTAAAAGAAGAGTAATCTACATGTCAATTTAATTTTTGTTCTTTTAACATTTATCTATATTATTTTTTTAGTTTCCAATTTTGCTCGAATTCATAAACGTTACGCTTAAAATATTAATTTATACTTCAAGTTATTAATTTGTATTGCAGTGTTGTAGTTAAAAATTACAAGTTTAATTTGTTTAATGTTAATTACAGTGCAGTATATTTAATTAATTAATTTATTTATTTAATTTTAATTAGAGTGCAGTACAGTGTTGCGTTTTGATTGAGTGTACGTTGTCAAATTCATTTATATATTTTAAACCATTAAAAAAAATATAATTTCAGTTTTGAGAAAAAGGGTCATTTTACATTTATTTTTTATAATATTTATATTATTAATGCTTTAATTTGTTTATCATATTCAAATCTAAATGGTTAAAATATAACATATTTTAACATATTTATGATTTTTTATCAATAAATATATAAGCATGTTACTTACTATTTATTTGTATAAACAAATTGTGTGCATATAATTGTTAGTTTATTTGGTTGAAATGATATATGTCAAACACCAAATTATTTAAAATAAAAAAGCTTTAGTAGAAATTTATATAAAATATGGAATTTTTTCTTTCTTTATATTCTAAGAAAATAATTTTAAATTTATAAAATTTTCAAAATATTAAACATTATATATATATATATATATATATATATATATATATACAGCTTGAGTGGGTCTTATGATTAAGAAGTTGTATTTCCTCCTAAGAGATTACAGGTTCAAAACCAAAGGGTGGTAGAGTATGTATGCCTTGATAGACTTAGCAGAAACATTTGAAAATGATTTCTCAAATAAGAAGCATAAACAACTTAAAATATAGTTCTCCCCAACTTCAAATATAATGCATACTTTTTGGAGAGAAACATTTAAACATGCGAGACACATGTCGCAAATCTCTACATGTAGATAAAAATAAATGAAATCTAATTTTTTTTCACATAATTATAAAAGCACCTAAAATATATTGAATTGTTTACCTACATTCAAAAAAACTGATATAAAATGCTCGCGGCCCCTCTTAGTTTTTAACGGGAGAGAACTGGAGACTGCACCAGAAGGTAAGACACCAAAAGTCATGTTCTTGGTTTATTGGTGGAAGGAATGCGTATTAATAAATGTTGAGCGACCTTTTCGTGACTGCTAGCTGCTGCTCGAAGACATTTTGTCATTTGAAGGATCAATAGGAAATTTGTCTAATTTATGGTATTTTAGTTGATAATTATTATTAAAGAAATTGTTAATTGTTAATAATATGTCTTGTGAATTAATTTGCAATTTAATTTTGCCATGTTAAGTTCAGCTAGCAATATTCCTGTCTGTCTGCCCTGATTCGAACCCAAAATGGCCTATGCAAACAATGAGCAAAGTGAAGATTATCTTTTCAAAATTGTATTGTTACGTGACTCCGCGGTCGGAAAATCGAATTTCTCTGGAATTCATTAAGACCGTAAGTTAATTTTCTCTGGAATTTATTAAGACCGTAAGTTTATTTTCTGATAAAGGTGTGAAGGTTGAGAGTATTTGTTTGCAATGTTTATGAAGGAGTATTTTGCGTCAAAACTTCTTTGGAATTTATTAAGACCGTAAGTTTATTTTCTGATAAAGGTGTGAAGGTTGAGAGTATTTGTTTGCAACGTTTATGAAGGAGTATTCTGCGTCAAAACCATGTGAGGATTTTGTCATGTTCCACAAAAGTGTATCAAGAGCATGGAATGAAGCGTATCAAGCGCATTCATTTACATTATTGGGTTTATTGTATCCTCTTGAAGTGTGACATAGATTTATTTCAACAGTGAATGCATTATAATGACATCTTTACATTACTAAAACGAGAGTTCCATTATATGTGCATTGCTTGCTGGTTGGAAATCTGTGTATTTAATAGTAGTATTTTAATGCATGTGCCCTAATTATTGATGAATATTCATTAGATAGCTATGCAAATTTTGGGCAATCTGTAGCTTTTTTCAGTGTTAAAATTAGAGTAATGCTTTGTGCCTGTAGGATAATGATCTAAGATTTTTCTCATATGTTTTCATTGATCTGCATTAACTGATTTGTATTTAGATCTTAATATTTGATTGATGGAAAACAAGATTAGTTTGTCTGAATAGGTTTCAAATGAGTTCATCGATTTTAAAATAATATTGCATGCCAAATTTGAGTGAAATCATTGTTATGATTGGATTGGTGAGTGTTTTTTTAGATTTAAAAGTTTTCTTGTCAAATTAGGCTTCCATATATATTAAATAACAAGCACCCTTATTGGGACAACTAGTAATTGTGAATGATGGTGTACCAACGATTTTGAAAATAAAAACCAAATTGGTCTCTCCAATCTAAACATGCCTTCCATGGAAATATTCAAATCACCAAGCAACAATCATTTTCTTAAATTAATGGATAATAACCCAGACTCTCAGTCATATGTACTTATCTTGGTACAACGATAATAAGACCTTCCTTGAATCTGCAAATGTTATTCTGATCTTAAGCAATTAGTATTCCAGAGTTTAGTTTAATGAGTTGACTTATCGATTAGTTTAATTTAGTTGGTTTAATGGGATGACTTCTTTGCCCTCTATTGAGCAGATTTTTAATAGTTTTCATAGGTTAGGAAATTGTAATTTTAATTGGATGAATAGCAACCATTTGAATGTTTTGGAGATTTTATTCAGATTAATTAAATTTATTTTACTTAGTTAAAATATAATTTAAATAATAAAATATTATCATATTTTAATTAATAAAGTTATTTTTATTTTAAGCAATTTAAACTTTTAAATGTTTATTTTTTAATCTATATTGTTATTGTTATTGTTATCTTAAACAATTTATATGTTAGTAGTATAAATAGGTGTTTCATTGCAGTTTTTTAGTAATTGGTGAAAAATAGAAAAAATATAATTTTATATAATTTATATGAAAATAGTATAAAGAGTTGTTTTTAGATTGTATATGGAAGTAGTATAAAAAGCTGGTTTTAGGCAGTATTTTTAGTAATTGATAAAAAATAAATAAATAAATAAATATATATATATATATATATATATATATATCTAATTTTAAGTTGTTGAATATCTATAATTTAAATGTTGTGGAGCTTTTGTAAGGGTTTAAATCCATTTTATGTAGTGAAAAATACAATTTAAACAATAAAACATTATCATCTTTTAATCTATATTGTTATTTTTATCTTAAGCAATTTATATGGGTATAAAGAGGTGTTTTTTTTGGGCATATTTTTAGTAATTGGTCAAAAAAGGAAAAAATATAATTTCTTTTAGTAACCCATTAATGTTCATGTATTTTTATTGTTGTCACAAAAATTAATGTTCATTTCTTTTGAGTAGCCATTGAGGATGTTCTTGTCTTTTTAATGTTATGATGTAAATTAATGTTCATTTATTTTCAATGATATGAGGTAAAGATTATAATTACACATTGAGGTTTATGTTGGATTATTTAAATGATGTAATTAGTTTTTTTTTTTTGAAATTTTTGAAAAATGAAAAATGTATGGTTGCTCAAGAGGAAAAATGATGAAATTATTTATGTGTTTATCAAGAGATTTTGTAAGTTATATCATTAAATACCTAAGTTGTACCATAGATGAGTTGTTATTCTTTGTGGGTTTGATGTAATCTCTTTTCTTCCCATTGAAAATCTATTTTTTGGTACTTAGATACTTATGGTTCTTAGAGAAAAAAGGCTTATACTAATAAAACACCTCATTTTTTAAACTTCTTGAATGATGATATTTCATCTTAGGACCAAAGAACTCATACTTATCTAAAAATGATATTAACATATGTTGTTGTAACCAAATTATGTAACTGACTTGTAGTTGAGCATTTCCTCTATACTGCTCTTTCCTACCTACATGATTCATGTGAGAGCATTTCCTCTATACTATTTTTTCCTATGTTACTGCTTTACAGCGTTTCCTTTGCAGCATATGGTGCAATTGCTAGTTTATTTTTATTTTATTTTACAACATTTTTTAAACTAAATCAGAAAGGTATTGAGAGATGTTGTAATGTTGTGCAAACAATTTGACAAGGTCAAATTACATAAAACTAAAAATTAAATAATATAAAATAAAATTAATATAATTAATAATAAAAATTTCAGGGTAAATCCATCTTAACTCGCGATCTACCAAGCACCCTGTAGGATCAAGGATCTACCAAGCACCCTGCAGGATGTAAACCTCTTTTAGATTGAAAATAAATTTGATCCCTCTGCAGGCTTGGTATATCTAGAGTTTAGATAGATCTAGGCTAATTTATTTTTATATTAATAAAATATTATATATGGTCAACCTTGAAATTATGGTGGGGAATGTTGCTAAAGATAATTTCACATTTGAGATAGTTAGAGGACACTTTGGGAAAACCCAAGAAGGGCTATGGGAAGAGGTAGTTGCCTTCCCAAATTCCTCTTTGTTGAAAAATGGAAACAAGAAAATCCTAATTTAATTTTCCCTTTAATTAAATTAGGGAAAATTAAATTAGGTGAAAATCGAAATTCCACATCACAAGACAAGTTGAATGAGTTAACTGAGTTATTATCACTAGGTTTTATTAGTTAATTCAAGTTGTGGGCTTAATTTGAGTTATGTAAAGTGATTCCTAAACTAAAGGAGCCTAGGTTGACTTTAATTTCAGTTGTAACCATTAGTAAAATTGAGGTAAATTCAGTTAAACTAGTTCTAACTATGGGAGGACCCCGATCAGGGTGCCACGAGGAGAGGGATGGGAGGAGGTCAGTGCCACATGGAGGTGTGCACCTGACCATCCATCATGGTTAAGTTTTAATGAGCGGAGAAGGTCGTCCTTACCACGATCCGCATTAATGCAAATGAATACAGTCATCCTCAGCCAGCAAAGCATGTCAGGAGTGAATGGGAAACTACGCTGGATGCGGGAAGGTGCAAGGTATAAAATGTATTTGCAACAAAGGAATGTCATTGCAAACCAGTTAGGAGTTCAGTTCGAAGACACGGAGGAAGGACTACAGCAATGCCGATGTTGGGATCATTAATGTGTTATGGCTCTTATGACCCTTGCCTCCCAATTCATTATTCCAACTCTAAATTCGGAAGTTGAAGATAATGGTTGTAATGGAGTTTGTGCTATGTTCTGTCTTTAATGGAATATATTACCACTCTTGTAGAGTCTTCTGTTCTTTTGGTTTTAAGGTAATTTTATAGGTCGTAGGTGAGGCTTGCATGCTTCATTTTTCTATCGAGCTCAGGATATTGAACCTTGTTTTCGAAGCCCTCCAGCCTAGTTTCATTCCATTCATCCCAAATTAAAATCAGGCTGGTATCAATGTCAAACTCTACAGTCTGATTTAGGAGTCAAGTTGTATGGTCTTAATTTATGGTTTTTTTATTTCAATTATATGAAATGTCAGTTTAGGGGAACCGAAGCCTGGAAAACTATCAAGGGTAAAAACCTTTGGGTTTATGAACAGGCCTGGATGCATCGTCAGGATAGTTTGAATGCTTTCTATCAAATTCATGGTAGGTCTAGCCATAGTCTGAGTTGTGTTTCCCCTCAATTTCTATTTTGGTTAAACTGTTATTTGTGGTTCACAATTTGTAACCAGAGGCAAATGCAAATCCCTTGTGTTAAACTGGATTGTGGAGCACAAACTCTGTCTGCTCAAACTACTGTGCACACGGTAATTCCCGAGGAAGCCACCAAAGCTCATAAGCATTATTTTACTAATCAATCTCTACTATATACAGGACTATTATACATTTTTACAGGGGGATTTTTCTGCCAAGGTATTATGGCCAAAGGTCAAGCAGGAAAAAGAAAAGGCACATGCAAAGGAAAACAAAAGCAAACAATACAAAGTGAAGGACCAAGCAAGCGAGGAAGGAAGAGTACTAAGAAAGTTCTAGAAAATATATCTGCTCTTTATGAATCAAGAAACCCAGTACATATTCGTAATACCATCCAGGGCTGGGAGAAAGAGAGTAATGATGAAGAGGAGGACATCAAACAGCAGGAGGCAACAATGGATTTCATTTGTGACCCGGGAAATACAAGAGGACAGGTATCTCTGTTTCATCAATCAGTCAACACGTATTGGAAACTAAAATGTGTCTTAGCAAAAGCAATGTCGAATGCAAGAAATGGGAGGCAACCCGGCAGTGGTTTCTGAATTACAGCATATCAAACAGGACATTCGCGAGATGGCCAAGTCACAGTTTCAAGCAATGACACGAATTGGGCGGATTGAGTGCCAACTCCAAGAATGCAGTGAGTAGAGATGTCGGGTTCCACTGCAAAGGATCCAACTCCATTTGATTCTTCTGATGGAAAATATTAGCTTGTAATAGTTTTAAATGTCCTTTGCGGCTAAGGTTAATAGTTTTTGTTTCAATTGCAACTTTATGGACATAGTAAAGTAGTCAAAGCAGCAAGTAGAAAGAAAAAATAATTTCAGTTTTGGTTGGCTTTTAACTCTCTGAGGTGGCCAACAGACCGGGTTTCCTTCAGTCAGGTTGAGGCTACCACATGAAACAGAATATTTATAGCAAATTTCTTTTTGAAAAATAGAAAATAGAAAGGCTCTACGAAATTTACAAAAAAAAAAAAAAAAACTATGGGAGGAACTAGGACCTCTTTTAGAGTGAAAATAAATTTGATCCCTCTACAGGCTTGGTATATCTGGAGTTTAGATGGATCTAGGTTGATTTACTTTTATATTAATAAAATATTATATATGGTCAACCTTGAAATTATGGCGGGGAAAGTTGCTAAAGATAATTTCACATTTGAGACAGTTAGAGGACAGTTAGGAAAGACCCAAGAAGGGCTATGGGAAGAGGTAGTCGTCTTCCCATTGAAAAATGGAAACAAGAAAATCCTGATTTAATTTTCCCTCCAATTAAATTAGGTGAAAATCAAAATTCCACATCACAAGACAAGTTGAATGAGTTAAGTCACTCAGTTTTCTTAGTTAATTCGAGTTGTGGGATTCACTTGAGTTATGTAAAGTGATTCCTTAATTAGAGTTATGGGCTTTACTTGAGTTATGTAAAGTGATTCATGAATTAAAGGAGCCTAGGTTGAGTTTAATTTCAGTTGTAACCATTTAATTTAGTAAAATTGAGGTAAAGTCAGTTAAACTAGTTCTAACTATGGGAGGAACTAGCAGGAGTTCTAGCAATAGGGTGCAACTTCAGTGTTCAACCAATTAATTGATCAATCAGGTAATAATTAACTCATGCATGCATGAAATATGAGTTACCCAGTTGAGATTGGTGTTCAAGGGAAGTGTACTATCAGTTGTATAATCATCCAAGTTGTACAGATGGTGCATGTAGTCATAAAAGGACTTATAGGGATTGCATAGTTCTGGATAGGTATTTCCCTAATTAATCATGGGCTAATTCCTTAATAAAAAATGCAAGGAAATAGGAGCTTGGCAGACAACATAATTGGTTGTACTGGCCAGAGTCAGCTTGTGAGGCACTGAGATAGATTATACTTATGCAAAAATTTCTTAGGCTTGTGCAAGCATTGTATTTGTTCTCTATTTTCTTATTAATGCGATACATATAGGAAGGGGTTTTGAGCAGTTGTTTTCCCCTAAATATATCCTCGTGTATGTGTGTGAAATTTTAATGCATGCTTTTGATATAACTTCTCAATTGCGAATTGTTTTCTGCAAATGAGTAGAGTAGATTTGAGTCTTATATTTTAGAATATTACATGCGAAGTATTGAATCTAAAATTAATTTCTACATTGTATCAGAGCTATATTCACAATAGAGAAGAGAATTTGAAGTTGTATTTGCAGGAGGTTCGAATTTCGAGATCAGTGTTGCAAGTTTTATCCGAGACTAAGAAGATGAATTCCCCCAGACTTAGGCTTGAGTATGATTTGGAAGGAACCACAAATTCTGTGGCATAAAAGATCTGCATTGAGGTAGTATTGGATGACAACGGTCTACTATATTACATCAAGACAGATGTAGTAAAACCCTAGCATCTGATGCCTAGGATCTCTCTCAGTGGAAGAAGAATGTGGCTAAAGAGAGGAGGATCATATTGTCTCGAATCTCCATGGGAAAGAAACTCCATTCGCAATGTGGAAAACACTGATCCATTTCTTCGAGAAAAATAGTGACCATAGGAAAATGGCACTCACAGACAAGCTTCGGAGCATTCAAATGAAAAAGGTTGAATCAATTTCATAGTAACTGAGCAAGTTTACACAGTGTCATGATGAACTTGGTGGGGTCAGATTTACTGTTCCAAAAGAAGATTTCGTAGCTCTAGCTCTTTTGGGTCTTACCAATAGCTGACATAGTTATCAAGATTTTATGTAAATGGTAGAGACTAACTACCAGGTTGGGAGCGGTTATGGTACGATCTAGTACATGAAGAAATAAAGCAGAGAAACAGAGACGAAACTTCATCCATGGTTGAGGATGAGGAGAATTGTGCCTTGGCTAGAAAGGAAAAGAAAAGGAAAGGGAATAAATCCCAATCCAAAGTCAAAACTGGTCAGGTAGGAAAGAAGAAATATTTGTCAAAAATAAAGTTCTTTCATTGTCATGAGATGATACACTATGCCATGAAGTGTCCACACAAGAAGGCCAACAATGATCAAAGGCTTAGTATTTAGCTCAAAAATTAAATTGCTCAAAAATGCTCCAAACCAGAATGAATGGATAGAGATCATCACTAGGATTCCAATGCAACTTGTTTCATCAAAATCCGAGTTCTTATGAGTAAGTTATGATTTGATGTTCGTTTTCTCAAACAGGTAAAAAATGTGCAGAACAGTGACAGACTAATGACTTGGAAGTCCAATCAGCACCTCAGCAATATCCAAGGAATATTCTCCAATTTTCAGCCAATGACATTGTGACAAGTGTCATAGTCAAATTTGCCAATGTTGCTTGGGAAATTGAAATTTTCTTCCTATTCTAAGGTTGAAATTTTAATTATATGGGTGTATTATTATTTTTTAATTATGTTGGAATTGAGCCAATGGAGAAGGGCATGTGGAGAAACCAGGGGCTTCCACGTGCCCTCCCCCATGGCATTGAAGGATGGCACATTATTGTATAACGAAGGTCGAATGCATGTTTTATAACCAAAGTTAAAGGGCACATTATTTATATCCAAAGTTCAAGTATCAAGATTCCGCGTTCAACACAATTTTATGACCGAGGAGGGGTGGAGGTCAAGTTTGACCCCACCACCTCCCCCATACAAGCGCCAACACCAACCATCATACCATACACCGTGGGTCTTAACCCATAAGGATCCCACTTATACTTAAGTTTTATACGTGCCAGAGTTGGGGGTCCGGAGGGGGCCAGCCCCCTCCCATATGCTTGAGAGTGGAGAACCAAGTGCTTATCACGGTGGAAATTCAAACTATTAAACACAGTTATATGCCACTAATCCAGGACTAAGCCAACCTAACCCACATTTAAGATTTGGTGCCGCGAGGCGGTAAAGGGAGCATCGGGAGTCGAAAATACTTTGTATTTATTAAAACTTAGGGGTGTTTAAGTTTTTAATAGAGCTAGATTTTTATAAATAATTTGAGTGGGTTTTATGTATTTTTAATTAAATATTGTAAATAATTCTCAAATATGAGAGAATTTGGTTAGTTGAGGATGTAAAGGGATGAGAGATTTTAATTTAGAAATTAGTTTCATTAATTTTGGGTGAGAGAGGATCCTCAGGGATTCAACAAACCCCCAAATATCTCAACAACTCAGAATCACATCACATTAATCACATCCGTAATCACATCACAATTGTTAGCTACAAATACAAGATTTCACATTATCCAACTGATCTAGATTTTCCCAATAACTCATCATCTGCTCGAGCTTCTTCAACTCTTCTGTTAACTGCATGTTTATCTGTCGATCTCTTTTCTGTTGTAGTCTCTGCCACTTCACTGTCTTTCTCATGGTCCAACCATGTCTCTGGTCCTTCATACTTTCCTGTAACAATTCCATCAATAACTCAAGATGAACTGTTATCTCAGCTTTCTCTTTATCATACTCTTCATCAGTCAACTGTTGTCTCATGCCATTTGCCTTGGCATCTTCTTTCTCCCTCTTTCTACTGTGGCCTCTCTCTGAACCTATGCTCTCTCCTTTATGACTTTCAACAGTCATTTTCCTCGCCATGAGTTTCTCACTCATGAGTTGCACCAAGCCTCTACAACAACAACTCTCCTGCTGCCACTTACCTCACCAATCCCTTCCTCCAGATCATGTCTTTTGGTAATCACCGGTCCTCTGCTGGAACCTTTTGAGCATTTATCCACTGCTCCTTCAGGCTTCACTCATCTGCAACTTTATTCAACCTATGTTGAATCTTCAGGTTCTGCCACTCTCTCTTAGAATCCCTCGCTGGACTTTTTCATCACTGCTCTCCAGCTATGATCTGCTTCATTCTTGCTGAGACTTTCTTCAATATGCCTGCAACCAATTTCTTCAAGCATAACCTTCAAACCAGAGTTAAATAATATTTTGTGAGCTCACCTTCAAGATCCTGTTGATCTCGCTTCACTTCTTCAACTGCACTGCATCCCTGTGCTGCAATATTCATCAGTTTCAAAATCTGATATTTATTCACCACATGTAATTAACTCAATTTAAAAAAACTTGAATATTCACATAGAGCTTTTCCCGCTTTGATACCAAAATTATGCCGGTAAACCCTGCAAACCCAGAATCTTCCCAATACTATGCATATAAGAATGCATCTCAACAACTGCCAAATAAAAATTCAAGTTCGAGCAATTACATACACTATCATTTGCGGAAGCTTAAAAATTTCACACTTCAATTTTAATACATGGTTATGGAACCATGCACAACCCAGTGAATTCTCAGATGAAAACCTTTCCCAAAAGCCCTAGGAAAGGACTTTTAAAACCCAATGGTTTTATTTAAACCCTCATCTTTTAATTAAATTTTAAATGGGCTCACCATTCCCAAATAAACTCTCAAATATCTAAATGTTAACAACAAATATCTTTGTTCAAGTCTCAACTATGCTCTATCGCTATGCATCTTACACATCAAAATATATATTGCACTTTATTAACCAGCAACTATAGCTCTTGTGGCTATTCAACACATCTTACCCATTCACCGGCTGACGCCTTAAGCCATTGCATCAATTCACCCATATTAACACCGTATTATCGATTTCATGCATCATTAACGCTAACTCCAAATTTATTAACACTTAAAACACACTTATCTTAAACTGTGGCATGATTATAACATGGTGGCGAGGATTGGTGGAATTCAACCCAAATGTGGCGGAGCTCAAAATTTGTGGAGTTATACGGCCGGTTCTAGATTTGGAGGCAAAATTGTAGGAAAATTGGTTTTCCATAATGAGGCGATTTTTGACCAATTTTGGCTTAGGAAGAGTCATTCTTGGTAGATTTTGAGTTTTGGAGCTATTGGAGTAGGTTGCAAAGGAAAAACGAGGAGACTATAAACAACACTTTTCACAATTTAAGCTAATACAAAGGTCCATGGAAGCTGGACCAAGGAGATGTAGCCCAAGAGGGGTGAACTCCTTCATAAAAACCATGTGTATTTGACTCATTTGTCTGTGTTTGTTGTGTGTCTCTATGTTTTTGTTCAAAATTTAGTTTCCATGCTTTTATGTTTATGAAGTACACTTAATCTCATCAAGTTTGTTTGTTTATCAATCATAAGCACATGTATAAACCCTTGTACAAGAAGAAAACATAAGCACTTTCATTATAAATCTAAAACTGATATTAGCACAACAATAACTAAAAATCAATTTCAGATTAGGTTGGTATCAAAGCAAAGTTTATTTTCTTGCTTTGCTTGATATATTGCAAGAAGGGTTTCAATAGTTGCAATTTTGTGATGCTTACAAGGTTGAAGTTGCAGAGAGGAGAAGGGAAGCAATTGGTTGTTAGTCCTGAGGTTTGGACCAGAAGAAAGAGAGTTGAGAGTGCATCATCTTCACCCAAAGTTCCACATTATAGATGCACTTGAAGCACCTCAAGTTCTATCTCCAGCAGTTGAGATTGAAGAGGTACAAATTGCACAACAAGCTGAGCTGATTGAAAAGGTATAAGCATCAGAATTTGAGCTTGAATCCTTAGCCATTATTTCAGGTGTTGGAGAGACTCAAGGACATTTAGAAGAGGAATATTTCAAGAGAGACTTCAATGACCTTAAGATAATGGTTAAAATCATGTTTGATGCATTCACTGCAGAAAGAGCAGGAGAAGGTTCTAACCCTCCATATGGAGAAGGAACTTCAGATGATAAGAAGGATGAAGAGAAGAGTTCGAAAGGCAGTGGAGGAAATCCGCCTCCATATCCACCATCCTCATCCTCATCATCTTCATCAGTGTCATCTTCCACTTCCACCACAAAAACCACCCACACTCATTAAAAACCCCAAACGGAAAAAACTCCATTACTCAAGTTGGACATTAAGTTTGAACTTCTCATGTACAATGGTGAGGTAAATGCAGAGAAGTTGGCCAATTGGATCTGTCAATTGGAAGTATACTGTAGAATTCAGAATCTACAAGAGGACGACATAAAGATTCAGTTGGATTCATTAAGCCTAGAAGGAGTAGCACTAGTTTGGTGGGAGGCAAAGACTAAGAGGAGATGTGAATCCATGGTGAGATATCCATTTCTTGGGTTGAATTCATTTCTTCCATTAAAAGACAGTTTTATCCATTAGACTATATGCAAAAAGAAAATATGAGTTGGCAAAAATTTAGGCAACTCAAGGGCCAAACAGTTCAAGAGTACACCCAGGAGTTTAGAAAGAGGGCTTTGTTGTTAGGAGTAAACTTGAATTCTCAAGACACGCCCTTGAAATACATTGGGGGTTTAAATTCCTATTTGAAACATACTATCCTTATGTTTAACCCAAAGAACTTAGATGAAGTATGTGTGCAAGCCACGCATCTTGAAGCAAGGGGAAAGAACATTCAGGAAGAGGGTAGTAAGAAGAAGCCATTCAAGGGTAAGGGAAAATAGAAGGGAGGAAAATGGAAGGGAAAGAAGAATGCAAGCATCAATAAATAAGGGGAGAAAACTACCTGCAAACATTTTCCAAAGAGGGGCACGATGAAGCCCACTGTTGGAAAATGCATCCCAGACTAAGGCCTAAGAAACCAAATAACAAGAGGAAACAAAAGCTGACTACCACCACACAACATGATCTTGGATCCGATTCTGGAGATGAGAACAAGATCGTAGCCATGGTCAACAAGGGAAAGGAAACCATAACAAGTACTAGTTACTCAAATAGTCACAACAACACTCCAAATGAAGACACAAGGATAGAATTGTTCCATGTGAGAGTGATTTAAAATCATACAAAGATTGATGCATTGTTTGATAGTGGGTCACAAGCAAACCTGATTTCAGAAGACTTGGTCAAAAATCTTAACCTTGAAATCGTACCACATCATAAACCATACCCTTTTGGTTGGATAGTTAAGAATTTCAATTTATAGGTTACAAGGAAATTCATATTTCGATTTTCTATTACTACAAACTTTGTTGATGAAGTCGAGTTAGATATGGTTCCACTTGACATTTTTGGGATTATCTTGGGAAGTCCATATTTGTATGACAGGAAAGTGGTGTTTTATTTCCATGAGAACAAATATCATTTTCTTAAGGATGGGGTTGGAGTATATTGTGAGATCTCATCGCAAAAATCTGAATATTTATTTAGTTAATGCAGGGCAAATGAAGAGGCTAGTTAATGCAAGTAAAAGTTTTTTGCTTCTCATGATCAAGAAAAAGGATGATGTCGACTATGAATCTTTTGAGGGATGTGATGATAAATTAAAATATGATTTGTTTGATGTGGTATTTCAGCATGGCGAGATGTTTCAAGAACCAAGTGGGTTACCTCCCAAGAGGGGAGTTCAGCATGAGATTCAACTGTCGTAGGATGTTCCACTTCCAAACACTGGTATGTATCATATGTCAATTATGGAGAGTTTTTAAATCAAGAATAAAATCCAATAATTGTTGAACAAAGGTATCATATGCCCATCTACTTCACCATGTGGTTCACTGATTGTTTTGGTACCAAAGAAATATGGGACTTGGCGCATGTGTATCAATTTTCGTGCACTGAATAAAATCACGGTAAAGAATCGGTACCCACTCCCATGCATTGATGATTTGATTGATCAATTAAAGTATGAAAAATATTTCACTAAGCTAGACTTACGAAGTGGTTATCATCAAGTTATAATAGCTGAGGAGGACATTTGGAAAACTGCATTTAAAACTAGACAAGGATTGTTTGAGTGGCTAGTTATGCCATTCGGTCTAACAAATGCTCTAGCTACTTTCATGAGAGTTATGAATGATGTAATAAGACCATTTATAGATGACTTCGTCATTGTTTACTTAGATGATATTTTGATATTCAGCAAATCAAGAGATGAATGTATCATGCATGTGAACAAGGTACTTGATGTCTTGAAAAAAGAGCATTTATTCTTAAAGATGTCGAAGTGTGAGTTTGGCAAGACTTCTTTAGTGTATTTGGGACACTTTTTTGGAGGAGATGAGTTAAAGATAGACCCTTGCAAAGTAGTAGTCATTCTGAATTGGCCCAAGCCCAATATAGTTACAAATTTAAGAAGCTTTCTTGGTACGGCACAGTATTGTAGGAAATTCATTGCTAATTTTTCTTCCATTCGTTACATGCATTGACAAGTGTCAAGAAAGTATTCCATTGGGGAGATATGCGGCAAAAATAATTTTATGCTTTAAAGAAAAAGATAAGTTCAACACCGTTATTGGCTCTTCCGGATCTTAGACAACCATTTGAGATCCAAACATATGCAAGTGATTACGCCATGGAATCAATTCTCATGCAGCATGGTAAGCCTATTTCATTTCATTCTGAAATTTGTAATGGAGTTGTGACTAACTATCCCACCTATGACAAAGAGTTATATGCATTGGTACAAAGTGTAAAGAAATGGAAGCACTATTTGATGGGGGAAGAGACCATTATCCATACCGACCATCATCCATCGCAGTACTTACAATCATAGTCAAAGTTGTAGAAATAAAGACATTGCTAATGTATGGGTTCATTTTGGTCTTCCTACTTCTATTGTAAGTGATCAAGATTCTTTGTTTGTCGGGAATTTTTGGTCAAAATTATCGGACATGATGGACACAAAGTTGAAGAAGAGTACAACATTTCATTTGCAAATAGATGGTCAGACCGAGGTGGTAAACAGGGTAGTCATTCATCTTCTTAGAGGTTATTGTAGCAAACATCCCAAGTTGTGGGATGAACAGTTGCATTACATTCAGCATGCATACAATAGGGAACAACATTCTTCCACAAACACATCACCATTTGAGGCATGTCTTGGGTACTTGCCAAGATCGCCTTTGGACTTCATATTTGAGAAATATGTTGCTATAGATGGTCATAGTCACATAGACAAGACAAGGAATCTCATTGAGCAAATTCAGTTGGTACATCGCACAGTGAAAGAACAACTTGAAAAGAGTCAAAGCAGCTACAAGGCAAGGCATGATAAACACCGTGTTGATCATAAATTCCAGGTGGGAGATGAAGTTTTTTTATATATAAGAAAATAAATATTGCAAGGGGAAGGTAAAAATCTTAAGCCAATCCATTATGTTCCATTTAAAATTCTGGAAAAGAATGGTAGCAATGCATTTAAGTAGATTTTCCTCCTTATATGAAAATATATTCTGTCGTTAATGTTGAGAATTTGAGATTGTTTGAGCCTCCTTTGATTGATGATCAAGGAGAGCATGTTCAGCTGCCATCAATATATAGTTTCTTGCTAGAATATCTTGATGAACTTTAGCAAGATATCATACTTGACAGAAGAACCAGAACTTCAAGGAGAGGAAATGTCAAATACCTTAGAGTGGGATTCAACGGACAAAATCCTTCCAAGGCCAAATGGATGGAGAGTGAAAGGGTGAGGGAGTTGTACCCTCACCTGTTGAATAATTGATAGTATCTTTTGGGGTCCAAAAGGCTTCTAATGGGGAGGAATGATCAGAGACTCAGTATTTAGCTCAAAAATGAAAGTGCTCAGAAATTCTTCAAACCAGAACGACTGAATAGGGCTCGTCACCAAAATTCCAACGCAACTCGTTTCATCAAAATCTGAGTTCGTATGTTTAAGTTATGATCTGTTGTTCGTTTTCTCAAACAAGTAAAAAATGTGTAGAATAGTGACAGACTGATGACTTGGCAATCCAGTCAGCACCTCAGGAATATCCAGGGAATATTCTCCAATTTTCACCCAATGACACTATGACAAGTGTCACAGTCATATTCGTCAATGTTGTTTGGGAAATTGAATTTTTCTTCCTATTCTAAGGTTGAAATTTTAATTATATGGGTGAATTATTACTTTTTAATTATGGTGAAATTGAGCCAATGTAGAAGGGACATGTGGCGCAGCCAAGGGCTGCCACATGCCCTCCCCCATGGCATTGAAGGATGTTGCATTATTTTATAACCAAGGTCGAATGCATGTTTTATAACCAAAGTCAATAAGCGCATTATTTATATCCAAAGTTCAAGTATTAAGGTTTTGCGTTCAACAAAATTTTATGACCGAGGAGGGGCGGAGGTCGGAGTCGACCCCGTGACCTCCCCCATACAAACGCCAACACAACCATCATACCATACACCGTGGGTCTTAACCCATAGGGATATTTCTTATACTTAAGGTTTATACGCATCAGAGTTGGGGGTCCAAAGGGGGCCAGCCCTGCGGGCCATCCCCCTCCCATATGCTCGAGAGCGGAGAACATTCAAATTGTTAAACACGGTTAAATGCCACTAATCCGGGATTAACCCAACCTCACCCGCGTTTAAGAGTTAAGTGCGCTTAGCGCTAACTCCAAATTTATTAACACTTAATACGTGCTTATCTTAAGCTAATGGCGTGATTAACATGGCAGCAGAGTTGGTGGAGTCCGCCAAATGCGGCAGAGCTCCAATTTTAGTGGAGTTATCTGGCTAGTTTCTAGAATTGGAGGCAAAATTATAGGAAAATTGGTTTTTGCCATAACTAAGGCAAGTTTCGACCAATTTTGGCTCAGGAAGAGTCATTCTTGGTAGATTTTGATGTTTTGGAGCCATTGCAGTAGGTTATAGAGGCAACAGGAGACTGTAAACAACACTTTTGCACAATTGAAGCTAATACAAAGGCCCATGCCATGGAAGTTGGACCAAGGAGATGTAGCCCAGGAGGGGTGAACTCCTTCATCAAAACCATGTGTATTTGACTCAATTGTTTGTGTTTGTTGTGTGTTTATATGATGTTTTTTAGCATTTAGTTTCCATGCTTTTATGTTCATGAATTACACTTAATCTCATCAAGTTTGTTTGTTTATCAATCATGAGAACATGTATAAAATCTTGTACAAAAAGCAAACATAAGCACTTTCATTATAAATCTGAAATTGATATTAGCACAACAATAACTAACAATCAATTTCATATCAAACAATAAGACCTCAGGAGGAGTGGTACGGTTTAGCTTCACAATTCGAGTTGGATTTCACCCTCATTGCATGCATGGTGACATAGGTGATGGGTAGTATGTGGTATGTGGATAGTGGAGCCTCATTCCATATGACGGGAAACAAAGATTTTTTCAGTGACTTGGAGGAGAAAGACCTCCAAATGCACATCGATATGAGAGATGATGGAAGGTATAACGCGACCGGTATCGATACTTTTACTTTTCAGAGGGAGTTTGGCTCCCCTCTCAAATTAAGAGATGTCATGTATGTTCCAGGTTTGAAGAAGAATTTAGTTTCAATTGCTATATTGGAAGATCGTGGCTACGATGTGATATTTAACAAAGGGAAGGCTTTCCTTAAACACATTTCCATGGGACAAGTGAAGCGGATTAGGGTTCGAGTGAAGAACCTCTACAAATTAGATGAAGAAAATTGTGTGGCATTGAGCATGAAAGCAGAGAAGGTGTAGAGCCGAGACATCGGTGAATTATGACATAAGAGACTTGGTCATTTGCACCATGGAGATTTGAAGATCATGCAACAGATTTTGACAAGACATCACAAGGGTGCACTAGAGCAGCGAGATACATACAAAGGGTGTACAGTAGGGAAGTACAACAAAGCCACCTTTCATGATAAGGATAGTAGATTTTAAACACTCCTCGAAACAGTTCACTCAGATGTGTGTGGACCTTTCTCGACAACCTCCATGACCAAGCACAGGTATTATGTTATATTTGTAGATGATTTCTCACGTAAATGATGGATTTTCTTCATGAAGAAGAAAGACCATATATTCTCAAAAAATTTTGAATTTAAATCACTTGTTGAGAAAGAAACTGACATGAAAGTGAAGGCTCTTGGGAGCAATAATGGTGGAGAATATTTGTCGAATGAGTTTAAGAACTTTTTTGTAAAGGAAGACATTCGGCGAGAGTTAATAGAACCCCATAACCCACAGTAGAATGGGGTGGTTGAGAGGAAAAATAGAAATATTGTGGGAGCTACACGGGCGATGTTGCATGATTAGGGCCTATTGTTGCACTCGTGGGTCAAACCATGCAACACAGTGGTATGTGTGCAAAACATGAGTCCTCGTGGGGTTCCCGGGATGAGTACACTAGAATAATATTTTCCAAGGAAGAAACTAGATGTGTCACACTTCAAGATATTTGGTTCATCAGTTTTATTTCATGTTTCCAATGATGCGAGGAAAAATCTAGAGATGACATCAGATTTGGGAATATTTGTGGGGTGCATTGATACTCCTCAAAACTATAGGGTGTACCTGTCATCTCACAGGGTGAAAGTTGTTCGTAGAGATGTGAAGTTCGATGAAGAGAAGGCAATGAGGTGTTCCCTTGAGAGTGAGATTCAGTTGTATTCATATGATGAGATTGTGGCTCCAAAGGAAGAACCTTAGGATGTTGTGGAGCAGCCACAAGCAAAGAAGTTGAGAGTGGAGGCACCCAATCATGTAGAGACATCCAGAGAATCAAGGAAGTGCACCAAGGAAGCTAACATATTATTGCATGATGCTAGAGAGAATGTGGGAGTGTCCACATCACAACACAGGCAGAGGAGGTCACTAGATCGGTAAATTGGGTACATGGCTCTGATGAGTAAGCTAGTTAAGACAGAACCATCCTCATTCAAGGAAGCAGTGAAGAAGCCACTATGGTTTTATCCCATGGTAGAGGAATATGATTCCATAGTTAGAAATAGTGTTTTGGAAGTGGTCCCAAGACCAAAGAACAAGTCAGTGGTAGGTTCGAGGTGGTTCTTCAAGGTGAAGCAAGCAGCAGACGGAAGCATCAAGAAACATAAGGCCAGATTTTTTGCCAAGGGGTTATCTCAAGTGGAGGGAATTTATTACGAGGAGAAATTTTCTCTAGTAGCAAGGTACTATTCTATCATATCAACTCTAGCCCTTGCAGCAGAGATGGGATGGAAGGTCCATCAAATGGATATGAGGACAACATTACTCAAAGGAGTGAGTGAGGAGGAGGTGTACATTGGACAACCAGAAAGATTTGAGACCTTTAACAAAGATTCGCATGTGTGTAGACTCAAGTGAGCATTGTATAGATTGAAACAAGCACCCCATGCTTGGTACACTAGGATCGATAACTATTTCACCAGGTTGGGCTTCACCAAAAGTGAAGCAAATGCAAATATTTACCATATTATTATTGAAGGTAAATTTTTTATTATAATAGTATATGTCGATGGTTTGATTTCAACCAATGATAAGAAGTTGATCAAATATTGAAAAGAAGATCTTGCAAGAGAATTTGAGATGAAGGACATGGGACTCATTCATTATTTCCTCAATTTGGAAGTATGGCAAGGACATGGGGAACTGTTTGTCTCTCGGGGAAATTATGCCAATGAGATACTGAAGAAGTTCCACATGGAGAGTAGCAAACCCATGGACACTCCTCTAGCAGACAGTTAGAGGAAGGAGGATGCCACTTCAAGTGAGGAAGTGGATGCCACTATTTACAAAAAGCTTGTAGGTTCACTCATGTATTTGGTGAACACACGACCAAACATGTGTTATGAAATTAACCAACTTAGTCAAGCAAGGATTAAACCAACAAAACTGTATTGGAAGGCAACCAAACATGTGTTGTGATACCTCAAAGGCACTACTTAGTATGGTCATTAGTATAGAAGGACAAAGGGAGTGAAGTTGCAAGGCTTCACAGATGCAAATTGCGTGGTTAGTTCAATGGATCGAAAGAGCACTTCAAGATGAGTTTTCATTATTGGGTCTGTTAGGGTCCTATAATAATAGGATTCATAATTTTGAATTGACTTTGAATAGTCTTGTAATATGTACATACTTTTCTTTTTGCCAATTGTTTTCCTATATTAGAAAATTAAAAAATGTAAAGATGCTAAAAGTCCTCAAAGAAAAATCAAAAGACTTGAAAGAAAAAATATAAAAAAGAACATAAAAATGGACCCTAAACAAAAAAGAGACAAAAATAAAACATGAAAGTGATACAAATCCAAATGCCACTACTATTTACTTTTACTACAAAATAAAGATTGTGTGCAACTTGTTAAAATGCCACAATCCATGGAGGTCAAACTGCTTAATCTTGACCCTTCATGCTTTAAATTTCATGTTGTTAGATAGATAATAAAGATCTAGCCAAACAGTTTAATCTTGGTAGATTAGTAGTTAGGTAGAGAATAATAAGGAGCTCAACAGTTTAATCTGAGCCCTTGGAAGAAATAAGGATAGAATTAGTTAGTTTTTTGTTTAAAAGAAAAATGAATAATGGTTTGCAAGCTCAAATGCACCCATATAAATGAAGAAAAAATGTTAGGGTAGCAGATGGGTAGGTAGAAGCAGTTTTCACAAGCATGGATAACAGATAATTGGTCATTTCATTTACTAATTTCCCTTCAAAATCATTTCCCTTGTAAAAATACCTTTTCCCCCTTCATTTTACCCTTTTCTCCTTTCCCCCTTACAAAAAATCTCTTTTCCTAAGCTAAAATACATTTTTTCCTTTGGAAAAGTAAAAAATACTTTTACTAATTCCCCTTTATTCAAAAATACCCAAAAAACCCAAAAATACTTTAACCCTAAGTCTAAAATGGTTAAAATCTATATGTCAGGACCCACAATGAAGAAATCTACCCCCGATATCAGTTGTTACACTATACTTAGTGTATTATACATATCCCGCAGTTACATTACATTATTAACAAATTAACTTAATGTATTAAATCCCTGTATAAACCTTTACCCCGTATTAATATAATTCCTTCGTATATCATTCCACCCATTATTTATTATATAAACTATGGTTTAATTTCCCACATGTTGATTATCCCGGACCCACTTATTAAACCCCGCCTACACATATGTTACACTTACCTTAACCTTACTGGTTATATCATTCAAAAACCTGACCAATACATATAAACCTACCACATAGTTTATGCCCCGGGTCCCAGGCCATCAATCCTAATACATCCTTCGCATCATCTCGTCCATTAGATCATCACCCAAGCATAGTTTATCGCACATTCGATAGAGTGATAGTTAACACACCCCAAACCTTGCGAAAAGCATGGTTTGCGGAGTACCCTTCCTCGCTATGTGGTCGATTCTTATTGGATTGCATTAACACAAACATTACCACTATCCACCTCTGGAGCTTGCGAAAACCACTGAGTGGTTTTCTCCCTGACGCGCAAACCACCTATTCATTTGGAATGACCGCCCATTAATGCAAAACACTGTTTGTTCAAAAAATGTATGTAACCACCCATTTTCACCCTTTTATCCTTTCTATTACATTTTGCGCTGAAGAAGCACTGCCAACCAATTTTTACGCAACCAGATCACGTTGTCGACCTCATTTTGAACACAAATCCCTAGAATTCAAGACCTTTGATGATGCAAAACATTTCAGAACCAAATTGAAGCTTTTAAAGACCTCTGAAGCTTCAGAAAAAGCCCTTTTCTACCTCAAAAATGCTCCTGCACAAAAAATCTGCGTTTTTCCCAGGTATTTTTCAAAAGAAAAGACCTATTTCCCGATCTAAAGAAGTAATACAACTAATTGAATCATTTAGAGCCTTTTTTCGAACATAAAAAAAGCCCTTTTCCTTCCTAAAGCTCTTTTCTGTAAACCCTGGACCTACTTGCACGGGTTCGAATATCTAAGACTGTTTTTAAACACAAAGTTTGATTAATTGGATTATTTAGAAGCCATCTGCAGACCTAAAAAAGCCTCCTGTGCCTTTCAATCCATTTTCCGTAGACTCTAGGTGTCTTTTACAAAATTCCAAGGTCTTGAGATTGTTTTTTTTTGTCACAAAGAGTGCATTATAGATCCTAAATATCCTTTTCCAGAATTATGAGGTCCTAAACAATTGTTTTTCAGCACAAAGATTAAACATTTGATCAAGTATACATTTGCAGACCATAAATAAAACCTTGATTTCATCCGTAATCATTCTGCAAACTGTTATAAACTTTCAAAGGTGCTCCTACAGGCCTAAATCAGTGTTTCTAAAGTCAAAAGAGTAATAAATTGATAAATCGAGCAAATCAATGGCTTCCAAAAGCATTGTAGCTGTCAATCTTCTACAACCCCATGTTGTAGATGTAGAGCACATTCCCTTGGTTGACACAGACTTCAAGATTACTAACACAGTCACATAATTTAACCTTCTTGAGCTCCACTGCTGGAGCCAAGAAAAATCCATAGATCATGCTGATGAAGTTTTTATCTGGGAGTCTAATTTACTAAAATATGTTCTCCCACAGACCTTCCAATGCCCAGAAGTGATTAGACTCTGTCAATCCTTCTATTTCCTTGATCAGAGAGCCATAATAAACCCTGAAAATGAAATTTTACTTACCATATTGTTGAGTCAATCAATCAGATACTGCAAATATAGCCCAGACCTAATGAAATCCCTTTATCCATTGAGGCCCTCACTCAGCTATACCTCAATCTGGACTTCCCCAAGAGGTTCCAAATATTTCAAACTTTCATGCCGTCTTCTGTAGAAATTCCCAAGATAAATCCTACATACCCTTCTGCAAAATTCTCTGAAAGGACAAGACATATCATTAATTAAATCAAGTTACATATATACATGAGGTACAGTCTCAAGATAGAGAAGCTATCTTAGACGCACAATAATTTGGTTGAGAGAATATCTCAATCTCATACCAAACTAGGAACTAACTTATGAAAGAAAAACAAACTCTATACATAGGGAAAATCACAATTGAAGACAAGTAGGAATTACATATTCCAACACACATGATACTTATATATTTATGTTTAATATTTGTATATTTATGCTTGTGATATAGGTGGGTTCTGATGATGGCTACTGTAATCCAAAAAGCTTGAGAAGAAAAGTACTATGATAGCACCTGGACCCCATGTTGCTGCTCTTCTCGCATACTAAAGCTTTGGCAATACAAATCACTTTAGAAAGTGGGAAAAGGGATGCTTGAGACTGAAAGGTCAAGTTACTGCAAGGAAGGGGCAACATGAGAATGTATAAAAAAACATAATGGAGCTAAATGATGAAGACATGCCCTCATTATCGGGAAAGAGGAAGACTGAGGATGATGTTATCCAAAAAGAATGTAATATAGGATATGGGGATATTTGCGTAAATGTATGGTATGTAATGAATTTTCTATTTCAATAGAAAAATAAAGTAAGTTTAAACCTAAAAAATGGTTATCAGGGCATGATTTTGATCAAATCAAATGGAAATTTTTGAAAATCACATAGTTATTGAAATTACTAGTGTCATTTTACAAGTAAAAAAGATTAACAAAACATAACCATAAATAATAATCAGCCAAAAAGTTGAACATTCAAAGGTGTAGTACATGTTGATGTAATATATATAATTTCAGAACTCCCAGTTCGCTAGAACACCAGCTAGGATGGCATTAAGCAAGACTGCGGAACATGACAGGTACAGTCCACAGCTATCATACCAACAGTTCAGTTCCCTTTCCGGTGAATATGGACGGATTGGAAAGACAAAATCGAGCGCTATAATCCATTTCAACCAAACTAAGCATTGCAAAGCACTATATATCCATCTCCCAAAAAAATTTATACCCAAAACTCCTGCTACTGCGCTACAGACAACAATGCAAATTATTTGTAAAACAATGGATGCACAAATGATAAGAGTAACCTTCTTATGATTTCTTCCCCTGAAACGACGCATTCTTCTCATTTGCAAACATAAATTCAAATCAAAGCCATCCATGACCAAAGCAATGCAAATGCCCACCAATATTACAGCAATCCTAGGTTTTGAGGGCGGCATAGAATGCGTATGATACCATTTGTTCGCGCCTCCTTCCAGTGCAACCAGCACCATCCAACTAATGCTACAAATCGAGTTGACAAGGACGTATGAATGGTATGAGAGTAGCCATGTTTGAAGAGCATGTCTAAAGAACAACACTTGGCATACATTGGTCTTACTCGCGTTAGATTTGACGCGGGTTCCGGTTAGAAACAAATTTGGGGGAAAGTAATTTGTTTCTTCGAAATAACGTTTCATTGCCAACATCGAGATCAAATGGCTGGAGAAACCATCCACTTTGAGCCAGAAAGTTAGTACGAGCGCGATAAATGGTATTGTGAACCTTCGCACTACAATCAAGGAAGCAAGCCTGTATTTTTCTTCAGCATCGCATTCTCCATTCCCATTCTTGTAATTTTCGAGGGCAGAAAAAGCGTTGGTTCTGCCTTTTCTGATAACGGCTCCTCTCAATTCTTCATCGTCAGGCTTCAAAAGTTTTATCAGCTGATTCGTCCACTCATCATCGTTGGCTGAACGCACTGGAATGCAGATGCAAGCACCCACTTTATGGATGGATTTAAGATCAAGTATTTCACAGACCGAAGCAGGGGATTCCACCTGGGAGTTACCCTCTCTCAATCTATCATTCTCTACATGCAGCAGTCCCCTGTTGCAGCCATGGCAGCCATTTTTCAGGCAGCGCAGAGATGGGAGTAGGCTCAGAGAAGCAGACAGTTTTTTCATTGTTCCGGGCATCTGACGAACGAGCATCATCGTGATTTCTTCCACTGTATTGAATACAATGCAGCCGCAACTACCCATGTGATTTTCTGTGCAGGTATCTGTGCACATCTCTACAGCTACCTGTACAGATTGTAAAGGGTGGCACTGCAAAAAGATAAATTGCACATTATAAAGGTTGGAGATATAGCCCATAAACCTCTTCGTCGAAGAAATAGGCATGGCCATCTGGAATGATAACATTACAACAGAACATTCCCTTAGTTCTCCCCTACTGGTGAGTATTTTCAACCCATTTATGTCCTTCAATTCCCCCGCCCATCTGTAGCGGGACTTAAACACTTTATAGCAGCCGTCTACCATTTTGTCGGCATAGTGATACCAATACTTGCCTTGTAAAACAAATGTAATAAAAGCCGCTAAATTGGCTAGGCATGTGAGTTGTATAGCTGAAAAATTAGCAGAACCTGTGAAAGCTTCACTTACCTGTCCAAATGCAAGACCACACAGCCAACCCAAGCAGTAAACAATAAACAAGTGCATAACATATCGGCTTTCCGGCCAGAACAAATCCATTGTTGAATGAGGAAATGAATTTCCCACACTGTATAGACCAGAACAGTGTTAGTACTCAAACTCAGAGTTAATTGCCGAAAATTTCTATAGACACGCTGGTTCGATACAGCCCGCCAATAACTTTTGATTAACAACCACCCAGCTGCAAGGTACTTAATACTGGGTCAGCCAAATGAAATTGGTGGAGTCTGGAGATACACTATGAATTTCGTTCATTATTTTGCTGTATGCTGAATGCTTCCTTTAGATGGTACAATATATAATTATGAAAGGAAGAGCCATATAGAGGTCTGCAACGCTGCTTCGATACACACCACTAATAAATTCCGCGGAGTTTCTAGGTACAAGAAAATGAAAATTATGAAAGAAAGAGCTGTAAATGAGATGAAAAATGATTGATGAAAAATAATTGATTGCAGGTTCGAAGTGAGTAGACAGTGTTCACCCAACCAATCAATAGCAATTTTTCATTTTTGTTCTCCTTAGTCTTATTAAAATATAACAAGTGGAATCCATTCTATGGTTATCTTGTTTTCCGGTCACCCAAGTCCACCTGGCTGACTCCTCCTGGTGGCCTGAGGCATTGCTTCACAAATGTATGTCATCGTCGGGGATGACGCCATTGCTCAGCAGATGCAAGGTCTCCCACGAGAAGCGTTTCCCTTCCTTAAATATACATCATTGTCTGTGTGGAAGCCGAGGCTATCATTCATGAATAGTTAAATTCATTGGGTTCTAATTCCAATTGTATTTTCAGCTAACAGCCTGAGTAGGGAGGGCATAAAGAGCATATTATCTAAAACAGAAGCGCTTGCATCTTGAGATCGAATGAGTGGGTGTAAACAAATGTCAAGAACCAAAGATATCGCACAACCCCCCTTAGTGCCTGTTTTCTCGTAGTTCTCTCCATCCTTATCTCTAATATCAACCTTTGTGAACGTTGCCAAGTTAGTTCAAACATCGCCCATATTACTTCTACGCGAACGCAAAGTAGTTAACCTGTGCGAGTAGACTACTAGCCAGGCTACCTGGGTTTATATCAGCGGATAGAATGTAACAGAGTGAAGAGGTTAGGAGTTTAGCACTGCAGCACTGAAGGGGGTAGAAGCTTAATGCATGTAAAGATGATAACTGGACAAGAAATTTTAGAACATGTGGAAACACATGATTTAGGACAAGTGAAAATTGTCTCATCAACCAAAGTTGGGAACACTACAGCATTGTAGGGGTTGGAGCTTAATGCATGCAAACATGATAACAGGGCAAGAAATTTCAAAACCCGTGGAAACAAATGATTTAGGAGAAGTGAAAATTGCTTCATTAGCCAAAGTTGGGAAAAACTACATCAGTGAAGGGGTTAGGAGTTCGTCACTGCAGCAGTGAAGGGATTGGAGCTTAATGCATGCAAACATAATAACGAGACAAGAAATTTCAAAACCTGTGGAAACGAATGATCTAGGACAAGTGAAAATTGTCTCATCAGCCAAAGCTAGGAAGTAGGTTTGGGTCAATGCCAAACAGTATCAGGGCATTTTAAAACGGAGACAAGCCCATCTAAAATGGGTGCAAGCCAAGAAAAAAAGGGACTCAAAGGCAAAGTACTCGAGCCATTTCTTAATAAGCAATATTCAAACAAGTCTCCTTTGCAAGCATATGGCAACAGGCCTAGAGGAAAAGTCATTGATGATTAAGCCTTATACATCCCCACATCCACACCTCTAGCATGGTCCTCTGATCTCTATGTGACAGAATTGTTAGAGAAAAAAATAGGTTGGAGGTTCCAGAAGCTAAAGAGCAGGAAATGGATCATACAATTCATGTAATAATAGTTGAGAACCAGGTTTTAGCAGAAAGCAATAAAATTTTGAAGGAGCAAGTGGCATTGCTACAGGGAGCTCTCCTGATAGGGAAGACATAATGGCAACGCATGAAGGCAGATGTGAAAAACAAGAAGAAATTTGTAATGGAGAGTGCACCGATGGTGAATGCGAAACTATCATAGGATAAAGGGAAAGTGGTTGCCCAAATAAACAACCATAAAGAGACAACAAGAGAAGAAAGGAAAGAAGGCTCCACAAAAGTTTCCAAAACTTGGGCAGAAGTTATTAGCAATTATGTTAATAGGGAAGGAGAAGAAAACTTTTGGGTCAACAATATGCAAGATAGATAAAGCAAGAAAATACAAGATAGAGCAACAAACATAATTGTTAAAGGGATGAAAGACTATGGGAAAAATGAATCTACTTTTGACCTTGCAAGGGACTTCTTGAAAGACAAGTTGTTATGGCAAGCACAAATATGCCAAACATGGAGGGTAGGAAAGTTTAATAGTGAGAGAGTCAGGCCCATAAGAGTCATCATGCATAGTTTACGTGATAAAGATATCATTCTAAGCAAGAAGCAACTCTCGAGGGGTTCTCATTTTTTTCTAGAAGAATATTTAAATGTAAGACAACAAAAGGAAAGGAGGGAGGAAATGTCAAAGGTTAGGGAAGCAAGAGATGAGGGAAAAAGAGCATGGATTTATAAGGATAAAGATCTGATAGCGTGATTTGGACCTCCTTCCAAAACAGGGCAGCAAGATGATAATAAAAAAGAGACAACAAACTCTTTAACAGGAAATTAGGAAGCAAGATTAGTATGGGCAAATAGGAACAAAGACTCAAATGTGAGTCTTGCATGTCAAAACAAATAGCAATCAAGTCATACCCAGGTTTCCTTAATTTTAGTTGGTTGGAACTGCAGAGGTTACACATGGAGACGAAGACTTGGGTTAGGGCCTATTGCGGAAGAAAGAGACATAATTTGCCTCATAGAAACACATGAGCATGAAGGATGCAAGACAACTTTGTTTGAAGGGTACTAGAAGATGGTAGTGTGGAACAAGGCAGCAGGGAATGATAAAGGACACGGGGATATCATGGTATTAGAGAGAGAAAATGAAGGTCGCTTCATTCAACTAGAAAAATAAGACTTAAATAAACAATTCATTTGGTTTAAAATATCAGAAAATGGAAATCACATCATAATTGCAGCATGCTATTTTGCACTGCAAGTTTCACAAATTTACAAAAGTAGAGGGCTTGACCACAAAGATCCCCTTACAGCCTTAAAGGCAGATATTGTAACATATTCTCAGCTAGGTGAAGTCATCATAGTGGGTGATTTCAATGTTAGGACTACAAGTGAGCAAACTAGCATTCTTTGTTGTAAAGAAGACTATGACCCTATCTGGCGTACAAAAGAGAATAATCATCAGTGGGAAAGAATTTCATAGGACAAGGGTTACAATTTCTTTGGTGAACAATTTCTTACTCTATGCAGGGCTTTAAATTTAGTCATTTGTAATGGTTTGACTAGATAGGAAAAGTCTGGTAATTTCACTTGTAATACTTACAATGGAGCAAGTGTAGTAGACTATGTAATTTTCTCGTAGAGTTTGTGTGAGAAAATGGAGGAAGTTTTGATTGGAGATCAGCGTTGGGACTTAAAATCAGATCACAAGATTTAAGCTTCTCTTGGACTGGAAAGAAGTAGTTAGGGTCAAAAACTCAACATGTTCAACAAAATCTTCCAACAGACATAATTATTTTAACTCCAAAAAATTGTAATACATTCAAATTAGCGCTAGAGAGGCTCTTCGAGAAGGAGAAAATCTCATTTCACGACCTACATAGTCACGAATTAGCAATTTAATTCAAAGTGAACTTGTAGAGTGCAAAAGAGCAAAAATTAAGAAATCTGAAAAAAGGTGTTACCCGGTCAATGCTTGGTTTGACGAGGAATGCAAAAAGGCAAGGAGAATGTGGAACGAGTCAAACAAGGATAACATCAAGCTCAAAGCTTACAAGCATATATTAAGAAATAAAAAGATAGATTTCATGGTTTCGAGGAGAGAAGAACTAATCTTCCTTGGGAAAAATAAGCCCAAATTATTTTGGAAGCAGCTTCAACCGAGAAATATGCAAATTGAAAACAATATTACAGCTTCTAAATGGTTTGACTATGCAAAACAATTTTATGAGCAAGATCCCAAGGTTGACCCTCCTCCTTTGGTCAACACTGATACAAAACTCTTCATGATGCAAGAGGTAGAGATGGGCATCAAGAAGTTGGGTGTTGGAAAAGAAAATACTTAATTGAACTCCAAGTAGAGTATCTAAAGTGGGGCTTAAAAATTCTTGCAGTGTACATTACAAAAATTTTCAACAACATCATACAACAAGGGTTCCCCACTTATTGGACAACTAGTTTGGAAATACCTCTTTTCAAGAGTGGTGACATCAGTAATCCCTCCAACTATAGGACCATAATGATAAACCCCTTGTTTGTAAATCTATTTAGAAGCATGTTAGAAAATAAAATCAGCAAGTGGCCAGAAGAAAGAGATAAACGTGCTAAAGGGCAAGCAAATTTTAGACCTTAACATTCCACAATTGATCATGATATAAATTTAAGGCACACCATTGAGAAATCTTGGGAGAAAAAGGAAGAATTCTTTTGTTGCTTTGTTGATTTCAGAAAAGCCTTTGACATGGTTCCTAGGGATAAGCTTTGGCACAGAATGGAGGAATTTGGGGTTCCCAGGAATTTGAGAGTCGTTGTGCATAGGATGTATGAAGAGGTGAAAGTAAAAACTAGAACTTCAATAGGCATTTTTGAAAGTTTTAGTAGTGATATCGGGGTCAAACAAGGTTTCCTATTGTCTCCTACCCTCTTTGGTTTATATATCGACAAGCTTGAAGAATGGCTAAATTTGCAAGGGGGTGACGATATCCATTTGGGCAAGTTTGTTATAAGGCTTCTTTTGTACACAAATGACCTTATTTTGATTGCTAAATATGCTCTTGGTTTGCAAGAACACTTACTTTCCCTTGAGCATTTTTGTAGAAATGTGGGGATGCAAGTCAATACCAGCAAAACGAAAGTAGTGGTTTTCTATACTAAAAGAAAAAATAACCAACATAATTTCTACTTTGAAGGCAACATAATGGAAGATGTTGCGGATTAGAAATACCCCAAAATTGAATTCAAAAGAAATCTAAGCTGGGATGGATGTATAAAGAAAATAACTTTGGGGGGTTGGAAAGCATTTTATGCTTTTCAAAATAGGAGTAGAGAGGCAGAGTTATGGGACAGGGAAACCACTCTAACTCTTTTTGGACTTTTAGTGATTCCGGTGATTCTCTACGGTTGTGAACCGTGGGTCAGCAGTGCATCTGACATGCAGTGGAAACAAATTGAGAAAATTCGAAAGTGTATGATTACAAACAAATTCAAAATTAAAAGTGCAGTTTCTTATGCTATCATGTTAAGTGAAACAAGGGCTACTCCATGGAAAATTTTTGGGGCTAATATTCGCATGTGGGTTAATTTTCCATGGTTTTCCAAAAAAGATTAAAAGCGATTCATAATTTTATCAAAATGATTTGCCCAAATTTTACAATATAAAATTATTTTACCTTTAAAAACTTGCCAATGTTATAAATAAAATATATATAATATCATTATAAATTTTAATAATTTTACAAATACATCCAATAAAAATTTTATAGTTTGCATATTAGGGACTAATGAATTCATAATTTTTAAACTTCAAAATAATTTCCATCCATATAAGTGAAACAAGGGCTATTCCTATTGAAGTAATGGCTATGGCGCAGGTCATAAGGCATTTGAAAAAAATTGAGCAAATGGAAGATGGCAGATGGCGTGAGGTTGTGTTTAATAACGTATTGGTTACAAGAAAGAAGACTTGGATGCGGAAAAATACAAATGGTTTCACAAATGGGGAATTTTCTTGAGCATGTGTCCCACAAACAGTAAAGAAATAAAAGCTTTTGTTATGGATAAGTTCCCCAAAGGTACTTGGGAGAAGGAGCTAGGGAGAAAGAAAAAGTATTATATTGAAGAGTTTAATCCCAATCATAATCATCAACAAAAAGCGTAGACAGGGGCCAATATTTCTTGGAGAGCCAAAATTCTTATTTCTCAATTAAGGACTAATTCGCATCAACTCCAATATGGAACAGGGCGCTAGAAAAGGCCAAAAGAAGTGTGGGAGGAAAGAGTATGTATCTTTTGCTGTTCCAGAAAAGTGGAAATAGAAAAGCATTTCATTTTAGAATGTGACGCCTTCAAAGACAACAGGGAAAGTTATGCAGATATTTTGGCAGCTAGCTCTTGGGATATTGTATGCAGCAAGGGCTTTGTCGAGAAGTTGGGAGACTCTATTGTGAAACTTCACAGGAAAATGGTAGAATACAAGAGCCAGATAGAGTAGAAATTTGTCCCATAGGCTATCTTTAGCCTCGTGGATATTAAAATAACTTCTTCTTCTTCTTCTCCCTCCCAGTTATGGAGGCGACCCAAGAATCCTAACGAACCATCCATTAAGTAGTTCCTTCTATTATGAAGAAAAGGTTCATTGTCCAGCAAGACCCTGTGGCTTCACTCCTCTCATATCCTTTTCTTTCGATAGAAATAAAAGGTTCGTAGAAATACAACGTTCTTGCATAGTCACTTGTCACTTGGAGGGAACAGTAAGAAAAATATAGAACCACGATGAGGCCTTTGTCGTTATATGGAATCTCCTCATAGTATGTTCTACTACTTCATAGATAAGATAAAAGTAAGATTTTGATGAGAAACATGTTTTATATTGAACTGGAGTTGTCTACCGACGCCACAGAATAGCCCGAACGACAAGTTTTTGTCAGAATCCAGTAAAAAAATTTCAAAATCAGATAGTTGGAGTGTTTGAATCATTTTTTTGATGGTGGAAATGGATTTAGCACCATCAAAAACCTCTAGAACACCCAAAATCTTGAAATTTAACAGCTATAATCCAGATTTTCAAAACTTTCTATCGAAAATTTTCATATTCTTACCAAAATTTTTGAATTATTTTGTAGATTTTTTACACTATAACTATTAAATTTATACATGTTACAGTTATGTGCAACGCTATTACTTATTGAACTAAATATTTGTAATGACGTGGGGTGGGAATAGATATCCAAAACTTCCACTTATTGATGTGGGGCCAAAGTAAATATCCAAATCTTACACGCATTTAAGTTATAACATATTTTTATTTATTATTTTTGAAATTTTAAATAAAATATGTATAACCTGAATTTACCCATTTTTAAATAAAATATGTATAATAGAGATTCTCTAGATAATTTATAAAGAAAAGTTTGAATATTAATATTTGTAATTAGTTAAGTATTATGAATATATTTATAGCAAACAATTATATTAATAAATTTTATTGAAAAGTGAAATGTATTTTATAATTTAATTTTAAGGTATTGTAAAATTAATTCTATTTTGTTTGGACATGATAATTTGTACATACTTGGTATTTGTATTTTTGATGAGTACTTGGTAACGACATTAAATGGCAGATAAATAGTGATAATAATTGTTACAATTACTCTCATTAAGAGAATATATTATATTTTCTGGTCAAAAGTATTATAGATCCACTATGCAACTCTATTGAAATGATACTACTATGTTATAATGAGAGTGAATGTTGTTGAGAAAATATTTGTGGTTGATGGTGGAGTACAAAGGATGGTATGTCCTTTCTTGACCTATATTAGGAAGAAAACAATTCATTCATGTTGGATGATGATAGCAAGGTGGCCAATCTCAATAATGGGAGAGAGTTTGTATAAGGATGATGCTCCAAAACCAGTTGTTTGTGAAGCTTGGTAAGGTGAGGCGGGTATTAGTTTCTATTTTTGGTGCTAATGTTTCTCATGTATGGAGTGCATAAAATCGTAGAGTTGGTAACCATGCACATTGTTGTTGGAGTGAGTATCAATGAAGATAGGGTTCATTTCTATAACTAGGGATACAATAACTCCTCAGAATTTTCCATATGGATCCTTGTACCCATTATGCATATATAAAGGCATATATAGAGGGTGATGACTTGAAGGAGTTGTTTCAATAATTGTAGAACTAGAGTCTTTTAGACAATGGAGACAACACAATCGACTGTCATCTCTAGAATGGGTCACTCTATAAGATGATGTATGGTTTGTTGTACTAGCAAGCCTAGTAAAAAGAAATAGAGTTTATACCATCCCTTATCTGTACCCACTCATCCTTAGGAAACCATTTCCATGGACTTTGTGGGATATTTATCAGCGACCAGGAATGGACATGAATATATGTTCATGATAGTTGATAGGTTTATTAAGATGTTAATTCTCATGTCTTGTACAAAGACAATTAGTGATAAGAAGTGGAAAACGTGTTCTTTAGACAGTTTGGGTGCACTCTAAGATACTAAGGAGATCCAACCTCCACTAGGAAATATTTTCATTGTCAATTTTGTGTCTAGCTCTTTGAAGTTGTCCTTTGAGTTGTATTGACCCAACTGGTTAAAGCAACAGTGAAAAAACTGATTCATTTTGTCTCAACAATTTTCTCTGCTCAACATGGCAACATAATAAACCAACAATTTCCTCAATAATCAAAGAATTAAATATGAAATTTTATGAATGTTGTGGTCATTTAATACTTTATGTGTGTAACTTTCCATCTGTCATCTTACTTTGGGCATAACCAAATGTTGCAATGACAAATTTCCATTAGAAAGTAAGCAACTACTGAAGTAGAAGGTTGCTCTTTATAATCGTATTCCTAGCTACAATCATCTGAACAGCCCATTCGAAATCCTCCTTCTCTCTGCATCAATTGTGCCTTAGTGTATCCATGATGATTAGTCAATTCCTTCTCATTGCCTTCATTTCACTCCAAAATGTTCACACAAAATTGCAACTATCAACTCAATTGTTGACATTGTTAGTGTTGTTAGCTCGACTTCTTCTACATCCATCATACGCCGACATGAAGGCTCGAAAACTCCCAAGAAAATCTTTGTGTGGTATGCCAGGCTGCAACATCGATTCCACCTTATGGGACACACAATTCCTTGATGAAGGGGACAATATTTCTAAATTTTGCACATCAAGAACCTCTGTACTCCTTGAAATCAAAGGGGGTCATGTTGTCGAGTTCAACAGAAGGACAATTGGAACTATCCCCACCACTTGCCTTCTTATAAACCTTGATATTTTGAAACACACTAGCTCCAATAATGGTTTTATGAAACAAGTTTCAATGCATCCTCACCTTCATTGAGTAAAAAATACACAAGTTTATCTAGCAAGCCCCTCAAAACAAACACAATCTTTGAACTTGTTGCAATGTCCCACTCTGAGAAAGATCCATGAATTTTCATTCGTGTTATTGCTCCAACAATTAACATGGGGGGTTTTTACTTGTTGCATGCTCCCTTAACATTGATGGGATGCAATGCATGAAAAAGTTTGTCCAACAATCTGACAACTTGTGGCATTGCACGAAATGCAATGATGTCTTCCTTGAATGTGACTACTGCTTTGTACTATGTCTTAAATTGCATGACCACACTGACCATCTAGAAGATTGCATTGCTTTTGATGATGCTACAACTAAACTCTTGGGTGTAACAGTAAAGGACCTTTTCCTCCTTCAAGCAAGCTAGAATCTATCAGATACATCTCCACCAAGATCAAATTTCGTCATTTCCTCTCCACCCTTTCAATTAAAACAAACATTTTCAATGACATGGAAGGCATGTGCCCAACTCTTATGTACTATGATTTATGCTCATAATTTATTTTATGCCATTTTAAAAAATCACAAAGAAATTGAATTCATCCACTATGACTATGTACCTTTGTGCCTACAAGGATTGCCATTGTTATGGAGTATTTACGTTCGTGTGCATTTTTTCTTACATGTAATCTCCTTCTACATTTTTTGGAAGATATATAGAAACCCAAATTTTGATTGTATTTCATTGTCCATATATTTTGCTTGACTATTTCCTTCCACATTTCCTCCACTCCTCCTATCGATGTTCCTTTGCACCTTTTAGCGAAATCGCTAATTAAAAATGAATTAAAGGTTATACTTGAATTCGCCAAAAAAATAAAATCCAAAGCATGGATAATTGAACTCTTGTTCTATTTAGTGTCTTACAGCTTGTTGGGAAAAAACTTATTCAATATTATTGAAATATCTAAAAACTTCATAAGATCTTCAAGTCCTAAACTCAAAGTTTTATAGTTCTAACTTCCTAAAAATATTCCCCAAATTCATTTGAGGACTTTAAGCACGTGCCTTTTGTAACACAATTTATAATATGACATCAATAATTATAGCTTATAGCGAGGGGATTTAGTTTTGCAATGTTGTTATAATAAGTACTAGTGTAATTTTAATATTTGTTTGATTAAATTGTGATATTTTTTAGTAATAATTTTTGTATAATTTAAATGATTTTTTTAAAATATTAAATTTATTTATATATTAAGCCATAAATGCAATTATTTATTTTTTTTTAAATTTAAAGTAATAAAAATCTTTCTTTAATTATCAACTACTAATATTTTTGGAGCTAAAAATCTATTAGTACACTACGCAGTATGTTATCCTTAAATTTTGTATCCGCTAAAAAAGAAGAAGAAGCATACACTACTCATAAAAAAAAATAACATACACTACCCATATATTAATAAATTTATAACTCCAAAAATATTAAACATCCATATAACTCCAAAACATAAATAAAAAACACCTTTCAGTACAAACCAATATCCATAAAAATCTTCTCCAGTAAAAGTTTCACCAATATCCATCCTACAAAGTCTCCATGTCTTCACCAACGCCCATCTAACATTGGTTCAATACACATTATCCAATTAGATTCAATGATGGAGATGTTTCAGGAAATATCGTAGAGAGTCATATAGGGGAAAAATCGCCATCGAAAGGCGTTCTGCCCATCAAATACGCTGGATCCGCGCGTATCTAAAACGTTTTTTTGATAGTTTATGATTTTTGTAAAATGTCATTAATTTTTGCCACCAACCATGACTCCGTAGGTTATTACAAGTACCTTGTAAATTGAAATAGCCAAGTGGCCACCTTGATCAAAATATTTTTTGAATTTCAAAATAGGATTATTGAATTATTATTATACATTTTAAAAATATTTAAAATAAGATTATTGAATTATTATTATATATTTTAAAAATAAAATCAAAGTTTTAAAGAAATTAAATTTTAAGTGGTAATGAGGTTCATAGTTGTATTTAGACAAATCTCTCAATAATTATATGAAACTTTTGTAGGAAGATATTGTTTTGAATAATAAATAGTTGAGGTTTTCATTTTAAGGTTGGTTGTTTGTAAAGTGAAAAGATAAAGGGGTTATTTTTTCCTTTTCATGAATTATTAGGAGATTTGTGAGAAGAGGTGTAATAAAGTTAAAAGTTATGTTATATTTTATTTGTTTTAAGTTTTGGAGGTTTTTCAATTGCATTTTTCTATAGAATTTGTTTGACAATATGCAGGAATTTGTTGGAATCACAAGTTTGATTTATGAACTTTGTGCAATCTAAGTGTCTCAGGATTTTTTTTGTGCATTTAATCCATTTATGTATTAAAAAATAAAAATTAAATAATAATAAAATGATCTAACTAAAGATAGTTTTACCAAATTTTCACTAAAAACTCCAAAACATGGAATAATTAAACAATGTCCAATCATTGATCCTATAACATAGTAATTTAATCATTGATCCTATAACATAGTCAAACATTAAAATTACTAAAAATACCTTATAATCAATAACTCACACTAATAGTTAACCCACAACTCATAACTTTTGAATCACCAATACTAAATTTACTTAACATTTGATTAATACTAACCTTCCATAACATTTGATTAATAACTAAATACTTTCCTTAATCTCCATCTCACTACCTCATAAATAGTCACTAACCCAGTTATCACAAAATTGATAATCTTCTACCTTAACTAAACTCTAAAACATGATAATCCAAAAATTTCATAAACCCTAACCTATTAACCATGTCTAATACTAAGAAGATCTAATACCATGCCTTAATTGATCACTAACATATAACTAATTAACTGTTTTCTTCTAATCTTTAATCTTTAGTTACTCATACTTATCTAAACGAAACTTTTATCAAATAAACCATTGATCCTTAATCTCTATATCACTAACTCTTAATTACCCATTAACTCAAATACAAGTATTTTTAGCCCCTTTTATAAGAAATTCTTTCCTAAGACATCATCTTCATTGGCAATCCATATTATTTCATGCAGTAGTCTAACTAGGCTGCTTTTTTGTCCTAAAAATCATTGAAATTCAGGTAAGATTTTAGGAAAATCCAGCAGGGATTTTTGTAAATCCGGGTTATAGTTATGAAACTTCAATATTTTGGGTGCATTAGAGGTTTTCGATGGTGGTGAATCCATTTCCACCATCAAAAACATGATTCAAACATTGCTATAGCAAGATTTAAAAAAAAAATTTACCCAGATTTCGGCCAATTTTGATCGTCTGAACAATTCCTCTAACTAGATAGACAACTCCTTGTTTCATTATTTTAATATAAACATTTTATAAAAAGAAAATAAATGTTGACTTATAAAGGAGATCGTCACACCTTCTCATCATTATTGGTAGTTACGTTTTGGTGATAGTCATTTCATGCTTTGTTACCATCTATATAGGAATTGAAGTAGCAATGAATTTCTTCAATTATTGTTGAGTTAGTTTTGGATATTATCACACGTGACTTATAAATATTGCTTTTAATAATTAGAAGTTAGAAAAGTGCGCATTATAGTTTTTTATATAAATTATTTTAAAATTATGGAATATTGTTGAGTACTATTTAGATATTATCTTTGATTTCTAAATATTATTTTTAATGATTAGAAGTTAGAAAAGTATGCATTATAGTATATATATATATATTTATTAGAAAATGAAAAAAAATATCAATTTGAAGATTTTAAAAATATGTATGTTGTTTTTGAAATGGAAGGTTAAACTAGCATTTGCATTTTTTTTTGGGTGTAAAACAACGCCGAAGAAAGCCTCATCGAATCCTCCGTTGTGACAAAAATTTTCTTTGACCGAAATTTTTTCTAGAAAAAATGCAACTAAGGAATACATGGCAACAAACAATGACAGAGAGTTTCCATCAGTCTGAAATTCTGCCTTCTATTTATTGTTACGGGGATGCAGAAGTACGGAAATCATATGATGAAATAGATACTAAAGCCGTTTTATTGTTACGAGGATGTAGAAAAATGGAAATCATATGATGAAATAGATGCTGAAGCCGTGAAGGTATTGACGAGGTTGACTCGCACCAAAGTTTAGGGAGATTGCAACTACAAAAAAAAAAAACAAAATTTGGGATCGTGGAAGAAAAAGGGCAGCCCGCAGCTAGTTGACTGAACGAGATTGCTTTGGCAAGGAAAGTGGAATGCAACAGAATCATGGAATTTTAGCAAAATGAAGTCAGGATTGGAGCAACGGCACAATCAGGCATATGGACAACAATAGCATTTTATTTAAGACTATAGAGGAGGTCAAATTTTTCCACCTTTGATGCAAGAGCATCAATGCCACCTATACCATGTTTTTGAGACACCAAAAGGAGATGTATAAAAATTTTGATAGAGTTTTATTTTCTAATTTTATTTAGACAAATTTGTAATATGGCCACGAATTTTTAGTCCTCACCGAACCGAAGTTGCATTAATTAGCAGGCAAAATTTCTCTGCTTTCCATGGCATATGTTTCCAGAGGATCAAATTCTCTGTGTATATTAAATGTTCTGGGCAATAAGGATGAGGATTTGATATGTGTCCAGAAATGAAGATTCGTTGTGTGTTTATGGTTGCACTTATTGAAGAACAACGTGTCCTACTGAAAGTCGGAAAAAACAAATCCTCGCAACCTCTTAGTACAATGTAGCTGCAGGAGAATCATAACGACAAGTTGAGGGATGGATTGAATCCCTGTTTCAATGGCCATTGTGCCTTAGAGCAAAGGCCGAAAATCTCACATAAACCGGACATGAAAGAACCAACATCACCTCCAATCCCAATTCCACCATTCAAATAGAGGGTGGAAACGCCATATCCCTCACGGTGAATGAAAAATTTGTTCGACCTCAAACAATATACAAGTATCAAGAAGCAGGCATTGCTACTGCTGCTGGTTCGTTCTATCTTCTCCTCTAGGGAAAAAATTAATCCAAGATTAGACTTTTTAGTACAACGCCCCCACTCTCCCTGTGGGCCTAATTATGATAGCAGTCGCAAAGCCTGTAGACTGTGACTAGGGCCACTACTGGTGACCACTGATTATACAGTTGGCAGGCTTAATGGTGTTGTTTTTGGCTGGACTTGTTCACCCTTAGCCCCTGCCATTATTCAATCAGTCTAGGTACTGCCCATATGTATATAGAATTGAGGGGGATCATTGTATTTGTTGCCATTAGAGTGCTCGACGCAGTCTCTCTCGGCACATGCATGACTGCAATAGTTGATAAGTTGAGTTTGTTTGTAAACCCTAGATCAAACGAGACGACTTCTTCTTCTTCTTCGTTATCGAATATGACCTCTGGTTCTCAAATTTCTGCTTCTGCCTCCCTCCATGGCTGCTCTAGTGTGATTGTTAAAATCAAATATAGAGAGCCACCGACTTTAGGCAGCCACAATTGAATGTGAGCCAATAATTAAAATAAAATACATGGAAAAGCATAAACCGGCGGCCACAATCACATGCAGCGGGGAATTAGCAAATTCCTTAAGCAAGAACTATCCATAACACATAGCACCTGCAGTTCTCTTCGCTTCATCACAAAGATTATTCATTATCCCGTTATGAATATGTCTCGAGTTCAAATCCCCATGGATCTATTGAGAGCTCATATGCTTTCTGTTATCGTGTTTTGTGTGGTACTGGCTTCAGCAGCAACAACGATGGACGTGAATGGCTTCTACTACAGCCAAACATACATGACAAAATTTATCAAAACTTCATGCAATGTGACTTTGTATCGGCAGCTCTGCGTTTCGTCACTCTCTTCCTACATGGGGAATTTGAAGGCCAGGCAGAGCGATCTCATGAAGGCAGCCTTGAGCCTCGTTAATGCCCACAACGTTTCGGCCTGGGCCACCGGCCTCGAAGCCAAAGAAAGAGCAGTGCTGAAGGATTGTGTTGAGAATTCTGCTTTTGCCTCCCTCCATGGCTGCTCTCTGCACATTCAAGCCATCCCAGGGTTTCATTCTTCGTCGCTTCAAGCGTAGTTGTCGTTTGTGGTCTCATCCAACAGCAACAACAACAGACGCAAATGTTGTCCAGCAGGAACCCTTGGTATAGTAGTAGGACTCAGGACTCGCCTTTGATTTTAGTCATGGCACAGGCACAAGGTTCCATGGAAGCTGTTAAAGAGACCTACTCAAGAAGTCCAGAAGCGAGTGTATCTTTTCCCTGACCCAATGTGCCTTCATAACGATCCATGCCATGCTTTGGGATACGTAATAAGCATCTGAGCACATAACTTCGAAGAAAGCCTCCACGTAAGCAAGTCCACAAATCTAAAAAGAAAAATATTATTAAAATAAAATAGGTGGCGGATGAAGAATCTTCAAACAGTGTTGCGAAGTAAAACCCCACAATAGAATGCCTTCGGCATAATTAAGTAATGTAATTATTTTTGTCACTTGTCACCAATGCTAGTATAAGTAATAGTATATAAAAAACTGTCACCGATAACAATCAAGTCATACCTAGGTTTCCTTAAAATTAGTTTGTTCGAACTGCAGTGGTTACCCATGCAAACGAGGACTTGGGTTAGGGTCTATTGCAGAAGATAGAGACATAGTTTGTCTCATAGAAACACATGAGCATGAAGGGTGCAAGACACTTTTGTTTGAAGGGTACTAGAAGATGGTAGTGTGGAATAAGGCAACTGGGAATGGCAAAGGATGTGGGGGTATCATGGTATTAGTAAGGGAAAAAGAAGGTAGTTTCAAAAGAAGACTCAAATAAATAATTCATTTGGTTTAAAATATCAAAAAACGGAAATCACATCAGAATTGCAACATGTTATTTTGCACTGCAAGTTTCAAAACTTATAAAAGTAGAGGACTTGGCCACAAAGGTCCCTTTGCAACCTTAAAAGTGGATATTGCAACATATCCTCAACTAGGTGAAGTCTTTATAGTGGATGATTTCAATGCTAGGAATGTAAGTGAGCAAGCTAGCATTCTTTGTTATAAAGAAGATTACGACCCTATCTGGCTTAAATAAGAGAGTAATCATTAGTGGGAAATAATTTCAGAGGACAAGTGTTGCAATCTCTTTGTTGAACAATTTTTTACTCTATGTGGGGCTTTCGATTTAGGCATTTGTAATGGTTTGACTAGATGGGAAAAGTATGGTAATTTGACTTGCGGTACTTACAATGGAGCAAGTGTAGTAGATTATGTAATTTTCCCACATGGTTTGTGTGAGAAAATGAAGTTTTGATTGGAGATCATCTTTGGGACTTAAAATCGGATCACAAGCCAATTTATCTAAGAGTCCCTTGGATTGAAAAGAAGAAGTTAGGGTAAAAAACTCAGTGTGTTCAACAAAATCTTCCAAAGGGCAGAATTCTTTTGATTCCATCAAATTGTAATACCTTCAAAATAATGCTAGAGAGGCTCTTCGAGAAAGATAAAATTCCAATCCACGACCATCATAGTCATGAATTAACACATGTAATTCAAAGCACATTTGTAGAGTGCGAAAGAGAAAAAAGTAATAAGTCTGAAACAAATTTCTTTTTGATTAATGATTGGTTTGACGAGGAATGCAAAAAAGGAAAGGAGAATGCGGAAAGAGTCAAACAAGGATAACATAAATCTCAAAGCTTACAAGAAGATATTAAGAAAGAAAAATATTGATTTCATGGTTTCAATGAGGGAATAAGTAATCTTCCTTGGGAAAAATAACCCCAAATTATTTTAGGAGCTCCAACCGAGAAACAAGAAAACTGAAAGAAATATTACAATTTTTAAATGGTTTGACTATGCAAGACAAATTTATGAGTAGGATCCCAAGGTTGACCCTCCTCCCTTGGTCAACACTGATACTGAACTCTTCATGGTGCAAGAGGTAGATATGGGTATCAAGAAGTTGGATGTTGGAAAAACAAAAGACTTAGCTGAACTCAAAGTAGAGTATCTAAAGTGGAGCTTAAAAATTTGTGTACCTCACATTACAAAAATTTTCAACAACATCATACAACAGGGATTCGACACCTATTGGACAACTAATATAGAAATACCTATTTTCAAGAGTGGTGATGTCAATAATCCCTTCAATTATAGGACGATAATGATAAACCCCTTGTTTGCAAAGTTACTTGGAAGCATGTTAGAAAATAAAAACAACAAGTGAGTGGAAGAAAGAGATAAATGTGCTAAAGGGAAAGAAGATTTTATACCTAAACATTCCATAGTTTATCACGGTATAAATTTAAGGCACATCATTGAAAAATTTTGGGAGAAAAAGGAAGAATCCTTTTGTTTCTTTGTTGATTTTAGAAAATCCTTTGACATGGTTCCTAGGGATAAGATTTGGCACAAAATGTAGGAACTTGGGGTTCCTAGGCATTTGAGAGCAGCTATGCATAAGCTGTATAAAGAGGTGAAAGTCAAAATTAGAACTTCAACACGCATTTCTGGAAGTTTTAGAAGTGATATCGAGGTCAAGAAAGTTTTCCGATCGTCTCCTACCCTTTTTGGTTTATATATCGACAAGCTTAAAGAGTGGATAAATTCGCAAGGGGGTGACAATATCAAGTTAGGAAAGTTTGTTATAATGCTTCTTTTGTATGTAGATGACCTTATTTTGATCGCTGAATCTGCTCTTGGTTTGCAAGAGCACTAACTTTCTTTTGAGAATTTTTGTAGAAGGGTGGGGATGCAAGTCAATATTAGCAAAACGAAAGTAGTGGTTTCTTCTAACAAAAGAAAACATAACCAACATAATTTCTATTTTGAAGGAAACACTCTAGAAGAAATTGCGTATTACAAATACCTCATAAATGACTTCAACAAAAATCTAAGTTGGGTCAGATGTAGAAAGAAAAGAACTTTGGGGGGTTTGAAAGTATTTTATTCTTTTCAAAATAGGTGTAGAGAGACAGAGTTATGGTATTGGAAAACCACTCAAACTCTTTTTGGGATTTTAGTGATCCCAGTGATTCTCTACATTTGTGAATTGTGGACCAACAATACATCTGACATGCAGTGGAAACAAATTGAGAAAATTCAGAAGCGCTTGATTACAAACAAATTCAAAATTAAAAGCGCAGTTCCTTATGCTATCTTGTTAAGTGAAATAGGGGTTTCTCCTACTAAAACAATTGCTATGGTGTGATTCATAAGGTGTTTAAAATAAATTGAGAAAATGGAAGAGGGAAGATAGCCTAAGGTTGTCTCTAATGACATATTGTTCAAAAGAAAGAAGATTTGGAAGTGGAAAAATAAAAAATAGTTTAGTAAATGGGGTATTTGCTTGAACGTGTGTCCCAGAAATAGCAAAGAGATACAATATTTTGTTATGGACATCGACAAGTTATGAGATGGTCAATGGTTGAATGCTTAGTCCAAAAGAAACCCAAGAAAAATTCCTCACAATTTTCACATTATTAGTCCATGCCTAGGAAAGAGTCTAGCAGCAGGTTAAGTGTCATGCCAAATTGATCAACACTATGTAATTGTGCATTGTACTAAACAATTGATCCAAACTTATGCAGGAACGCAATAAAATACAAAAATACACATAAACGTAGAGATGCAGTATAAATAAGACTTCATTTCATTAGTATCACATAATTGAAATATGTTTACAGATAGAATGGAATAAACTAGCTAGGGGATTGGTAGCTTATCTCTAAGAAGTGATGTGGCGGCTACATGCCTCTGAACTGTGTTATAATGAGGCTCAAAGGCCTATTTATTATTGAGAAACAATGGAAAACCATAAAAATCCAAAAACCTAACCCTAGGAGATGAAGCGCCAAAATTATGGGCCCTATTTGGGTAAATTGGTACATCAACTTCTCAAGGACGTAACTTTGGCATACGATTTTTGTTTGACATGCACAATACCTCGTTAGAAAGATATATTTGAGGAATACATATTTTGAGGTGAGTAACATCAGTCGAAGAGTCAAGTTGTTCCTATTTTTCCCAAAAAAACGTCGTTTAGGGCCTAAAAACGGCTCTGGAAGTTCAGGACTCGAAAAAATTGCTAAAAATAGTAAACTGTGCTACAATTAAGGAAACTGAAAAATTGAAAGAAACAATGGTGGGGCCCTAAGTGGAATAGGATGGTGACCACTAATACCTACCTGGATCATTCCTCCCCCCTTAGGAAGCAATAGTCCCCATTACGTTGAGTTCCTCCATGAGATGAGGAAACTTCTACTGAACTTGGTCCCTGGTGAGCCACTTGCCTTGGTGCAGGAGTTAGCCAGCTTTGACAACCCAATACAGTTGGATCTTTTGGTGGAAAGTGTTCTTGATTACCGTGTCCATGATATGATCCATGGTGGCATGTTCCATTCAGTATGGGTTTAACTTTATTGGTGTGAGTTGTTCTGCAATGTCAGAGGTGGGAAGTAGGGCTGAAGGCAGTCCACATCGAAAACTGGGTGCAGACCAAGGAATGGTGGAATACTGATCTCGAAGGAATTGTCCCCTATAGCCTTGGTGATAATTTATGGCCCATATCAGAGTGGGCGAAGCTTACGGTGGGGTCCAACGAGGCACTCCTGCTGCAAATATAACCACACTTTTTTTCCCACCTAGAATTTTTGTGGCACCCAATAATGATCATGTCATTGCTTGTACTTTATGTCATGAACCTATTGGCAGATGTGATGAATGCACTCAATGAAGTTGTTCACCTTGTTAGCTTCAGACTGGACATGAGCCGAATCGGCTTGAGTAGCCGCAAATGGCATGGCTACATCAATGAGACATAATGGCTAGAATCCCAAGCCCACCTGAAAGGGGTTGTGGCCGGTTGAGCTATGGAGAGACTGTTTATAGCCATGTTGTACATAGGGGAGGCTCTCATCCCATTTGCATGGATGATTTTAGTTGTACATGTGCAGAATGTGTATGATCATCCTGTTGATGACCTCTATCTGACCATCAGTTTGGGGATGGAAAGCTATGGACTTGGTGAGCTTGGTGTCCAGCATTGACCAGAGGCTAGACCAAAATGTATTGAGGAACCTATTCTCCCGATATAAGATGATAGACTGTGGGATCCCAAAGTTTACCCACACTCGTTCAAAGAAGAGTTTATTAATGGTTTATGCTGTGATATTCTTCTTGTAGGCCACCATAATGGCCATCTTCGATAATATGTCGAAGACCACGAAAACATAGGTGTTTATTAATGGTTTATGCTATGATATTCTTCTTGCAGGCCACCATAATGGCCATCTTCGATAATATGTCGAAGACCACGAAAACATAGGTGTTACCATGCTTAGTAGAAGGAAGGCCCAACATGTAATCCATGGAGATGGATTCCCAAGGTCGACTAGGGGTAGGCAGTAGAGTATAAAGGCCTTTCTTCTTGATGGTCAGTTTGTAAATGGAGCAGGAAGTGCAGGATATTATGTACTTCCCGACATCCAGTCGAAGGTTCGGCCAATAGAAATACTTATGCAGTATTACCACTGTTTTATCAACCCCGAAATTCCCAACGACCCATCTGTAGTGCGCTTCCCAAATAATATTGGCACACTTACTTGAAGGAACACAAAGGTTTCCTAGGTGACATAACAGTGCATCCTAGAGGTGAAATTTTGAAACTTGCTTACCCTCCAAGAGCATCTTGTATGTGTGGTTGAATTCTAGATTGCTCTAGTAGAGAAGTGGCTAATTAGAAGTCTTGTGCCCACAACAGTTGAGGATGGTGGTTAGCGCCACAATCGGAGGCCGGCTGAGGCAATCTGCAAAATTATTGGTGCTTTCCTTCTTATACTTGACGTTCAAATGAAACTATTACAGATATGTGGACCACTTCTGATGCCGATCGTTCTGCAACATCCCTTGTGCCTGTATGAACTGCAGGTGTCAGTGGTCTGTGTGGATGACCATTTCCTTCCCCAAAATGCATTGCTTCCATTTTCGGAAAGCCTGCATAATGGAATACATCTCTTTGTTGTAAGTGGGATACTTATGGATAATGTATCACTGTAATATGCCACTAGATGCCCCTGTTGAGTAAGAACTTCCCCAATAGCATAGTCTGAGGCATATGTCTCGATCTCAAATGGTTGTTGCAAGTCTGGTAATGTGAGAACTGGGGCAAATTAGAGGAAATGTTTCAACTCAATGAACGCCTTCTGTTGACATTCAGACAAAAATAAGTTTCTTTCGCTCCTCCCTTGGTGACTTGGCTCAAGGGCCAAGTGATATGAGAGAATCCCAACACGAACCTGTGGTAGAAATTGGCAAGACTTAGAAAGCTGTAGAGCTTTGTTAGAGTGGTTAGCGCTAGCCAATCCCGAATGACTTGTATCTTGGTTGGATCCACATGCACCCCCCCCTGCTAATCAATAATGTATCCTAGATACTGAACCCGGGTCATGCCAAAAGTGCACTTCTCCAAATTGGCACACAAATTGTATTGCCACAGTGTTTGGAGGACCTGTCGGATGTGGTGGAGGTGCTCTTCCCTAATCTAGCTAAAGATCAGGATGCCATCCAAGTACATTACAAATGAGTTGGTGAATGGTCGCAAGATGTCGTCCATCAACCTCATGAAGGTTGTAGGAGCTTTCGTAAACCTGAAAGGCATGATCAACCATTCGAAAAGGCCCTCCTTGGATTTGAAGGAAGTTTTCCACACATCGAAGGGTTTGATTGGTACCTGTTGATACCCAAACTTCAAGTCGATCTTGCTGAAATATTTTTCCCACTTGAGCTGGTCCAGAAGGCCATCAATCCATGGGATCGGGTACCAATTTCAAATAGTAATCTTGTTCAGCGCCCGATATTCAATACAGAGTCTCCAAGTCCGATCCTTCTTCTGCACCAACACGATCGGGCTCCCACAGGGCGATGAAATTGGCCGAATGTGACCTTTCCGCAACAAATCCTGAATCTGCCTCTTGATTTTGTCGTTCTCTAGAATAGAGCACCGATAGATTGGTCCATTGGGAAGTGGTGCACCTGGGGTCAGGTTGATGGGGTGCTTGACCTGACAATACAGAGGTACCCCTGCGGGTGAGGTGAAGATGTCCTCGTACTCCTCCATGACCTTGTCCATCTATTGTTGTCATGCGGAGGAGGTTTTCATGGAGGTCATGGCCACAATATTCTTTTTGCCTAGAGGGAGGATTACCAGGAAAAGAAATTTACATGTTTTGGAAATGAGCTTACTACATTTTTTTGTAGTAACCAAAGAAATGGCGACAGGCAGTGTACCTCCCGTATCCTGTATAACTTATTTCCCAAAGTAACAATAACAGTGCGAGGTCAGGAATCATACACAACATGTCACTTCCACAATTATGGTTGGCCTAATAATACATCAGAAACATCAAGAGGAGAAATATCACATAATACTTCATCCGTGAAGGGCTTGATGTTATAGGGAAGGCGACACTACTAGCTGATGCAAAGATCTTGTCCTTGGTGAAGCCACTCGATGGTGTATGACTGTGGGTGTGCTATGGTCAGAAAGCCCAACCGCTTTGTGACCTCTGCTGACATGAGGTTCTTTTGGCTCCTGATGTCGACAATGAATTGCAATGGGGAACCCTTTACCCACATCTGGGAATGGAAGAGGTGCTCCCCTTCCTTTGGATCTTTCGGTTCCTCTTTCTAGATCTTCATGGTGGCAACAGTGGAGTTGGGCTCCGCATCGATAATTTGCTTCCCTTTATCATTCCCCTTGTTGGGTTTTGATTCAGAGTTGGAGCATGCATCTGATTCAAAAGCCTTCAGCTCGGCCACCATTGATTACTTGGTCTGACAGTCACTTTTCTTGTGAGTGGAGCTCTTATGGAACTCACACCACTTTCCCGTGTCATTCTTTGGCTTCACAGTGTTGTTCTTTGCTTGTGGCTTTGGTAGTTTATCTTGGGCAGCCCCCCCTTGGATTTGTCCTTTGTTCTACGGTTTGGGGGCACCTTTCCCTTGCTTCTAATTCACAGATCCAAAGTCTCGCTTCTTCTGTTTGAAATTATGTTCAATCTTGGCAACATACCGATATGTTGCGCCATGCGAGGAGATGTTGAGGAAATCCACTTCCTCTTGAATGTATATGTGCAGAAAATTGCAGTACTTCAACACCAAAATTTTCTCTGAATTTTTGATACCCAATTTTGTGCGCAGGATATGGAACAAATTCGCCAGCTCATGCACATCTTGATCCCTTTTCTGCCACAGCATAGTCCATTGTATGTACTTTTCCTCATATATCCCCAAGGGATAATATTTTTCCTTGATGGCATCTCAAAAATAATTCCAAGTGTGTGTGGCCAAAAACATAGAGGGTTCCCTCCCTTCCTTTTGCTCACACTAGGTTTCCCACCAGTCCTTGACATGGGGGGTGGGTTTGAGGAGTGAAAAAGTAATATTTTCCTGGTTGGAAAAGTCATGAACCGAGAAATACCCTTATAATAGATTCAACCATATATATATGACATCTACATCTATTTGGCCCTCAAATATGGGAATGTCAAAGTTTACTTGTACCTTAAAAGGAGTTGCGCCTCCGGAGTGGCTGTTGGATGTAGATGCGCCGCTAGTGGGAAGTCGTTGAAGGATCTAGGCAAAGTTATCCATCATCGCGTTCCTTTGTTTCTTGAGGGCCTCCTCGAGCAATATTTTGATAGGATCTCCTACTCCCTCATCTTTCTTTTCGTCCCCCATTGGTGGTCGTCGGGGTTTGCGAGGCTGATCCTACAAAGGTTCAACCAGATCAAGCCCTAACTCCTTATACCCCAACCTTGTTGGGGACATGCAAAGAAGGATTGCGAAAGAGCATACCACTCTAATCCCATTGATCCAAACTTATGCAGGAACACAATAAATATATGGAAATACAAATAAACACAGAGATGCAGTAGAAATAAGACTTAATTTCAATAATATCACATAACTGAAATATACTTACAGGAATAATGGAATAAACTAGCTAGGGCACTGGTAGCTTATCTATAAGAAGAGATGTGGTGGATATAGGCCTCTGAATTGTTTTAAAATGAGGCTCAAAGGCCTATTTATTATTGAGAAACAATGGAAAACCCTAAACATCCAAAAAAATAACCATATGAGATGAAGCGCCAAAACTATGGGCTCTGTTTGGGTAAACTAGTACATCAACTTCCTGGGGACGTAACTTTGGCATACGATCTTCGTTTGATGTGCACAATACCTCATTAGAAAGATATACCTGAGGAATACAACTTTTGATGTGAGAAAAACTGGTTAAAGATGCATGTTTCTCCTGATTTTCCCCAAAAAACTTCGTTTATGGCCTCAAAACGGCTCTGGAAGTTCAGGACCTGAAAAAACAACTAATATAGTAAACTATGCTACAATTAAGGAAACTGAAAAACTGAAAGAAACAATAGTAGGGCCCCAAGTGGAATAGGTAGGTGGCCACCAATATCCACATGGATCAACAATTTGTAATTCATATATATATATATATGAATGCAACATCCATTTAGTTGTAAATGCTTATAATGTAAATATGATTTGAACAAGTCTTACCAAAGTTACTACTTCATGAACAAGATTTTTTTTTTAAAAGAAAAATATAAATTGTTAAACTTTTCCAATTAAATATGAACTTGGTCATATAAATATGAATACAATTGTTCTTTAGTACTTGGTTCAGAAAACATATATTACAAAGTGTCACTTTTTTGGAAATTAGAATAAATTTGAAAATTGTTAGATGAGTTTAGAGATGTAAATTTTTGGATTGTGTTACCATGGGATTATCTCAAGGAATTAAATACTAGTGTAGTCACACCCATAGGGGATTTAAACCTTGAATCTCACAATTTATATAATTTGATAATGTGTCAATTGCCAATTGAGCTACTCATATGGGCTAGAAAAATTTAAAAATTCATAAAAAGTAACTAAATTATAACTTTATTTCAAATTATTATTATTATTATTATTATTAGTGTTGAAATTAATTAATATATATGTTAAACATATGTACATTTTAAAAAAACATGTAACAAACTTCTTGATCATGAAGATTCACCCACACTTTCTCATGGTGATTCTTAATGTGTAAATAGACTTTGTTGCAATGCCATGGTTTATCAATATCACATGCCCAAAAAATTGTTCGTATGACATTTTTTTAATTAATGAATTTAATTAAGATGGCAAAAAAGGAATAAATACTTTGAAAATAAACCTCAACCTTTGTTTTGTGTATACTACTAGGTATATTCTAGAATATTATGTGGAGGTTAAATTTCTACAATCCACCTAATAATTATTGATAATTAAGTCAAAATTTTGGAAGTCCTATTTCAAAATAGACATGCTTATTGGTATAATTATTATTTTTAATAATTATTATAAAAAATTAAGATATGATTTAAATGTAACGAACCCCCATTCACTCCATAACCCATACTAAGGGTAGAAAACAGATTTACTATCATTGACCTGGCCTCCAATGTCTCGTTATGGAAATGTGGTATAAAAATTTCATCATTTTTCAAACTCCTTGAAACTTCCAGATCAAAAGATATGGCCATTTAAATATTTTCCTAATAACATCTTGACACATCATTAGGATTTTCCACGTGGTACTCATGTGGTGCCCACATGGCATCCCATCTCACTATCATGACATCCCAATGTGGGTCCTCTCATCATCGTGCAACCTATTTTGTGCCATTGTGGCATGCTTATGTGGCATATTGTTAAATTGTAGCAAGAAAAGGCTTCATTTGAATTTTTCCTTTGTCAAATGGAGAAATTAAAATTTCCACATCGGCAGGATGACTTGAGCTACAGTTAGCAAGAGAAACATGGCCAAGTCACTTAGTTCAATCATTCAATTCGATTTTATGGGCTAGAAGTAGAGTTCTACATGAGTTGATTGCTAAGATCTAGCAATATAATGGAGTTATATTTAGTGAAAATTAGTTATTTGAGATCTAGTCATGAATAAAGTTAGTAGGAGTTCAGTTGAGTAGTTGTACCTATTGTTAACTCATTGATATCTTAGTTAACTAGTCAATTTATTAAAAATAGCCCTAGTCTATTCAAATTTCCTATTTATGTGGATGGAAAAGGCATAATTGTATTTATTATTATATACTAGTGAGTGTACAATGTTTGCATGTACTAGGTGAGAAATTTATTTAATATTTGCGCAAGGAAATAATAGATTTCCCTATATTTTAGGAGCCAATTTCTTCAAGAGTTTCACAAGTAAATTGGAGGAGGGATGAGGCATATTTTTGCTAAGTGTTGGTCAAAGCAAGTAGAGAAGGTGGAGATTAGTATTTTAGTGTACGGTTGAGCTTCAAGGATTTAATTTGGCATTTTAATAGATCCATATTCTCATCTAATTTAATACAAAATAGAGGAGGGGTTTTCCTAGTTGGGTTCCCCAGTAAAAATATTGTGTTCATTGTGATTGAATGATTGCATGTGATTTGCATGTGTTTCTATTGTATGTTTTCCTTTCCACAAATTGAGTAAAATAGATCCATGTTTATTGTTTTCAATCTGAATTCATTATCAATTGACAATTTCGAGTTATTTCTACATGGTATCGGAGCTATTAAAGACTACATAGAAACCAGGTTCTATATCTTCTCTCAGAAATTTTTTGATTTGTAGAGTTCTTGGAGCAGATATTCTTCAGCTGGAACAATGTCTTTCAATGGATTGAGGCTTGAGTATGCATTGGAGGGAACCTCAAATTTCTATTCCTGGAATGATAAGATGGAAGTTGTGTTGGATGAAAATGGAGTACTGGAATATTGGTGGGTTGGTTGCAGGATTTAATGATAAATTGTCAAACTTTGAGACAATTTCTCCTAGATCAGGATAAAAATATGTTTTGCTCGACTCCTTATCTTTATCTGTCATTTATGAAATTTTCTCCTAATATTATTTTAACCCAACTTGCAAAACATTAAAACCCCTTTTAGTAATGATGGAATCACATCTTAACAAATAATTTCATTTCACTTCTTTTTGTTATATCAACGAACCAACCCTTATAAAAACCTTTACATTAAAACCTAGAAACTAAAGATAATTAAAATGGAGTTTAATTATTATCACATCCAAAAACAACATTAAACCATGTGCATCTAATTATGCGATATTCGATGGATCAAACAATTTAATGCACGCGTCGTCAAATCAAATGAATTGTTGGACGGTGAATTCAATTCATTAAATCTAATTGGTAAAATATCGGGTCCGTCTGAACTCTTAACCTCCTTGTAACTTAAAATGCGATTATCATTGGATCTCGATCAACGCTGCGATAGCCGTTTGATTCCGCATAGCTTCCTTTGTGATTTTGTTGTTCTTTTCTCCTTTCTTCCATATGCGTTACAGTAATCCCAATTCTTCAACTCCGCCAGAATAGACACTCTGTCTAAGAGCCACGGTCTTTTTTGATATCAACAATTTACAGTCTTTTTCTTTAACAATATTTGGACTTTGTTCTCCTCCACAAATGGACGCGGAATTTTAAAGGCAACATACACACAAAAATCAATTTAATCAAAACTCTATCTGAATTTCATCAATTCAAATTTATTTCAAATAAAATTTAAGCCTACAGGATTTGACAATTTCACACATAGAAATTAATCAACAGAGCTCGAATTGAATCAAATACCTCAGAAATATTTCGAAGGTAATTAACCTCCAGGATTTGACATTTATGCCCATATTTCTTAATGATACAAAGAAACATTAATTTCTATTATTCCATCCTTCTACAGCCAAAATCACTTTCAATACATTCAAATTACATACATATACTGTTTCACAATCATTTATATTCGACTCAAAGAGATCAAATTTGCCTAATTTTTGGCTAAAATCCTTCTGCTCGATATTCTCCCTAAAATCCTCAACTAAAACTAAATACGTTGAATCAAATACAAGCAGTTCAAATCCCTAAATACTAGTCAAATCGTATCTTACCAAAAGAGTAAATTGCCAGCTAAAGGAAACCATGCCTTTGCTTGTAATTTTTTTTTGTATTTTTGGAATAAAATCGAAGTCTTTGTCCTTGAGATATCATGCTCCTGCATCAGACTCCTGAGGACAAAATTCTTCATGGGCTCCTGTCCATGAGCTTCCGTATAGAACTGCCCAGTTTCTGTACCATGGTATTTGTCATCCAAGTAGCCTTTGCAATTTGTTGATCTTTCCACTTGATCAAATACTCAAAATATTCCCGTCCTCTTGTATTTTTAGACAATATTTTGTCTAAAATATTCTCTGGCTATAATGTTTTTGTTGTGGGTAACTGTTTCAACCAATCAATCTATTCTTTGCCTTCAGTTGTGTCATCTGTGTCACTATCTTCATACTTGTACAAATCAGCAACATTGAAAATTGGATATATTTTAATGTCAGGGGGTAATTCAATTTCATATGCATTTGCAGAAAATTTTCTCAATACTCTGCATGGCCCAATTTTCTTAAATTTCTACTTGTTATATGCCCTTTTTGGAAATATTTCCTTCCTCAGGTGTGTTAGAACCAAATATCCAACCTCAAAATTAACTTCCCTCTTCTTCAAATCTTCTCTGCTTTTGTATTTAATGTTGTTGTCCTATAACTGTTGTTTTACCTGGTCATGTATTGCTTATATTTCTGAAGCAAAATATTCTCCTTTAGCGCTTCTCATATCTTCTTTTCCCAAATTTCTTAGTTCATACACTCCTCTTGGGTGCATTCCATAAAATATATGGAATGGAATCTGCCCTGTACTCCTATTAGGAGAGTCATTATAAGCATATTCAGCCTGTACCAAAATCCGATCCCACTGTTTAGGATGTTCACTTGCAAGGCTTCTCGAAATATTACCCAAGCTTCGGTTCACCACCTCAGTCTGTCCATTAATCTGAGGGTGATAAGCTGAGCTGAAACTCAGTTTAGTACCAAGATTTTTTCACAATGTCCCCCAAAAATGACCAACAAATCTAGTGTCTCTATCAGAGACAATTCTTTTAGGTAACCCATGCAACCTTACAATCTCTTTGAAAAACAGATTAGCAACATGAGTAGCATCATTGGTTTTATAACATGGAATAAAATGTGCGATTTTAGAAAATCTGTCAACTACAACATAAATTGCATCATTCCCTCTCTGTGCTTTTGGTAAACCCAAAACAAAATTCATACTTACCATATCCCAAGGTCTATCTGGAATAGGTAATGGAACATACAAACCTATGTTTTGACTCCTTCCTTTTGCATACTGACAAACTTTACAATTTCGCACAAGCTTCTCCATTCCAGATCTCATCATTGGCCAAAAATAAAATTGACTCAGTTGTTCATAAGTCTTGTCTGCACCAAAATGTCCACCAAGTCCACCACTATGTTTCTCCTTAATTAAATTTTCTCTTAAAGAAAAATTTGGTATGCATAGCTGATTCCCTTTAAATAACAAACCTTCTTGCAAGAAAAAATCCAGCCACTTACTTTTGTCCAAAAAAACAAGATTACTGCATGCTTCAAATGCCTCTTTAAAATCTAAATCTATTTTATACAATTCTTTAAGAAATTCGAAACCCAACACTTGAATTTGATTTTCTTGAACTAAAATGCTTTTTCTACTTAAGGCATTTGCTACTTTGTTTGCTTGGCCAGTTGTATGTTTCAATACAAAATTGAAACTTTGAAGATACTCTACCCATTTTGCATGTTTTTGATTTAGTTTTGGTTGCTGCATAATGTACTACAATGCATGATTGTCTGAATATAGCACAAACTCTTTAGACATCAAGTAATGTCTCCATTTTTTTAATGACTGCACAACTGCATAAAATTCCTTGTCATAAGAAGAATATTTTCTTTTTGTCTCATTCTATTTTTCATTGAAATAAGCTATAGGTCTGTCTTCTTGAATTAACACAGCTCCAATAGCTTCTCCACTAGCATCACATTTCACTTGAAAAGGTTTGTTAAAATCAGGAAAAACTAAGATGGGATTTTCTGTTATCTTTTGTTTCAACAACTGAAAAAATATTTATGCTTCATCAGTCCATCTAAATGTTTGTTTGTCCTTCTTTATGGTTTCAATAATAGGAGCATTGATCTTACTAAAATTCCTTATGAGTTTTCTATAAAAAATAGTAAGACCATGGAATATTCTTACCTCAAAAACACTCTTAGGTGAAGGCCATTCTATGATTGCCTTTATCTTCTTTGGATCCATTTTCAATCCATCAGCAGAAACAAAAAATCCTAAGTATACCAATTATTCCTTCATGAATGAACATTTTTTTAAATTTACCAGCAACTTTTCCCGATGCAACTTCCTTAAGACATAATTCAGATGTCTCATGTGTCCTTCTTTAGATTTGCTGTAAATTAATATATCATCCAGATATACTATTACAAATTTACCAATAAATTCCTTCAGTACTTCATACATAAGCCTCATAAATGTACTAGGAGCATTTGATCATCCAAACAACATTACCATCCATTCATACAATCCTTCATTTGTTTTAAAAGTTGTTTTCCATTCATCTCCTTCCCTTATCCTAATTTGATGATAGCCACTCTTTAAATCCAATTTTGTAAAATATCTTGCCCCACTTAAACAATCCATCAAATCTTTAATTCTGGGTAAAGGAAATCTATACCTGATTATTATTTTGTTGATTGTTCTTGAGTCAGTGCACATTCTCCAGCCTCCATCTTTTTTTGGACTCAACACTATTGGAACTGCACACAGACTCAAACTCTCTCTAGTCAATTCTTTATCTAACAATTCCTGTACCTGCTTCCTGATTTCTTCATTTACTGTGGGAGTCATCCTGTATGCTGCTTTATTTGGAAAATTTGATCCTGGAATCAAATCTATATGATGGCTGATTTTTCTAATAGGTGGTAATTCATCTGGAAAATCACCTACAATGATATCACAGTAATTTTCCAGCATCTCTTGAATTTCAATTGGTAAATCATAAATTTTAGTGGAAGTAATTACTACCTTTGGTTTGCAAATTAATGCAAAATTTACCTCATCATCTTCAATCTGCTGCAGATATTCTTTTCCACTCAGTGATAGAGCTTTCAGATCAGGTCTTCTTTTTGATGCATCTTCTTCTTCTATAGGAAACAATGTATGATTAACACCATCTTTACAAAACTTGTATGTGTTATTTTTCCCATCATGCATAGCTCCTCTGTCATACTGCCAAGGTCTACCCAAAAATATGTGACATACGTCCATAGGCATCACATCACATATAATTTTGTCTTTGTAGCTACCCAACTAGAATTCCACTTCACACTGTTCATTCACTAACAGTTGATGTCCTTTCTGAAGCCATGAAACCTTGTAGGGTGTTGGATGTTTCTTTGTCTTTAATTTCAATTTCTCCACCACTTCTTATCAGTGCTGCCACTATCAATTACCATTTGAAAACATTTTCCTTGAACTTTGCACACACTTCTAAACAAAGTTTTCCTCTGTGCTGGTTGAACAACTTCCTTTGCTAATTTTAATAAAACTTTGTTAACTACCAAAGGTTCTCCTTTCTCTGGTGTATTTTCCGCTTCTGGCACTTTTGCTGCTTCTAGTACTTTTGCTGCTTCTTCTTCATTCTGAGCAACAATTACATTTCTCTTATTTGTCCCCACATTCTCTGGACATTCATAAGCTCTGTGTCCAAGCTTATTACATCTATAACATCTGATTTATATTCCTCTGCCTCTGCCTCCTCTCCCTCTGGAAAAACTCCTTCTGCCACTTGCATCACCTTCTATGGGTGTATGCTGACTTGAGTTGTTGCTAGCCCCTTCTCTAGGTGCTGTAGATATTCCTCTACCACCTTGACTTCCTTTTCCTCGGAAAGTACCTCTACTTCTGGCAGATTGCTTCCTTATGAGTTTTTCTTCAGCTTTCAAGGCCATTTGATAAGCCTCTTCCATTGTTTTAGGAGACAACAGACTTATCTCATCTTGGATCTCCATTTTGAGATCATTAACATATCTTGCAATATTCTCTGTTGTATCTTGAATTTGTCCTGCTCTTATGCTCACTTTGTCAATTTCCTCTGTGTATTCTTTGACTGTCATTGATATTTGTCTCATTTTTCTAAATAATGAAAGCTGATAATCACTTGGAAAAAACTTACCTCTCAACTTTTCCAACATCCTATTCCAATTCTTTATTGGCTTCTTACCAAGTCTCCTTCTTTTTTCCTGCACTCCATCCCACCAAAGCGCTGCATGTCCCTTCAATTTTGTGACAACAAATTTTACCCTTTTGCCTTCTTCCATTTCTTCATAATCAAAAAAATTATCCATGTCATTAGCCTAATCTATCAACTCTTCTAGGTTTAAACCTCCTTTAAAAACTGAAACTTCAAGTCTGGGTTTAGATGTGGATCCCAACACTGATTTAAAAAATCTCATTTCAGGAGTAACTTCTGCAGGTTCTTCCTCTTCTGCAAATTCAACTTCAAGCTCACCGACATCTCCAGCATCTGCATCTCTTTGATTTCCTATTTCCATTGCTTCTAATTTGGCTTTCATTTGTTGCATAAATTCCATCACTTCAGCATTTGCGACTGGTCTTCCTCTTCTTCGACCAACACCACCTCCTCTTCCAACTTTGTAAGCCATGTTGGGTTTCTTTTCCTGAAATTTGAGATCTTGCTCAGTGTCTAAAGGCTATTCTGATACCACTAATGGTGGGATGGTTGCAGGATTTGATGATAAATTGTCAAACTTTGAGACAATTTCTCCTAAATTAGGATAAAAATCTGTTTTGCTCGACTCCTTATCTTTATCTGTCATTTATGAAGTTTTCTCCTAATATTATTTTAACCCAACTTGCAAAACATTAAAACCCCTTTTATTAATGACGTAATCACATCTTAACAAATAATTTCATTTCACTTCTTTTTGTTATATCAACGAACCAACCCTTATAAAAACCTTTACATTAAAACCCAGAAACTAAAGATAATTAAACTGGAGTTTAATTATTATCGCATCCAAAAACAACATTAAACCATGCGCATCTAATTATGTGATATTCGTTGGATCAAACAATTTAATGTGAATGGCGTTAGATCAAATGAATTGCTGGACAGTCAATTCAATTCATTAAATCTAATTTGTAAAATATTGAGTCCGCCTGAATTCTTAATCTCCCTGTAACTTAAAATGTGATTATCATTGGATCTTAATCAACGCTGCGATAGAAGTTTGATTTCGCATAGCTTCCTTTTTGATTCTGCTGTTCTTTTCTTCTTTATTCCATGCGCATTACAGTAATCCCAATTCTTCAACTCTGCCAGAATAGACACTCTGTCTAAGAGCCACGGTCTTTTTCTTTGGTATCAACAATTTACAGTCATTTTCTTTAACAATAAAACTGGATTGTGTTCTCCTTCACAAATGGACGCACAATTTTAAAGGGAACATACGCACATAAATCAATTTTATCAAAAATCAATCTGAATTTCATCAATTCAGATTTATTTCAAAGAAAATTTAAGCCTACAGGATTTGACAATTTCAAACATAGAAATTAATCAACAGAGCTCGAATTGAATCAAATAACTCAGAAATATTTCAAAGGTAATTAACCTCTAGGATTTGACATTTATGCTCAGATTTCGTAATGATACAAAGAAACATTAATTTCTATTATTCCATCCTTCTACAGCCAAAATCACTTTCAATACATTCAAATTACATACATATATTGTTTCACAATCATTTAGATCCGACTCAAAGAGATCGAATTTGTCTAATTTTGGCCTAAAATCCTTATGCTCAATATTCTCCCTAAAATCCTAAACTAAAACTAAATACATTGAATCAAATACAAGCAGTTCAAATCCCTAAATACCAGTGAAATCCTATCTTACCAAAATAGTAAATTGTCAGCTAAAGGAACCCACTCCTTTGCTTGTAATTTTTTTTGTATTTTTGGAATAAAATCGAAGTCTTTGTCCTCGAGATCTCATGCTCCTGCATCAAATGCACACAAAATTATATTCCAAAACCAGCAACATCAGGTGATCAACACCTATCACAGTGGAAGAAAGACACAACAGAAACTAGAAGGATTATTATGGAGGGTTTCAAATTTGCATGGACAAGAGACTCCATTTGCAATGTGGAAAACTCTCACAGATCTATTCCAAAGCAGCAGCAATGGCAAGGAATTGGCATTGAGAGCTCTATTACATTCAAATGACTAAAAATAAAGTTGTTGTTCAATACCTATCTAGATTCACTCAATTTCAAGACGAACTTGGAGGAGTTGGAGAAAATGTTGCATCATCTATACTAGTAAGCTTAGAACTCATTGGCCTTCCAAAATCTTCGCATAGCTATCAGGATTCAGGTAATGGAAGAGACAAGCTACCAGATTGGGAGAGACTTTGGTTTGATTTGATGCAGGAGGAGATTAGAAGAAACACTACAAATAGTGTTAGATCCAAAACTGATGAGGAAGGAAACTTTTATTTTCCAAGAAAAGAAAAGAAAGCTAAGGAAAATAAGGGCCAAGGCAAGGTAGAATCCGTCTAGAACCATGGAAAGAAGAAATATCTCAGTAAAATTAAATGTTTTCACTGCCATGAGTATGGAAACTATGAAACCAAGTGTCCGCACAAGAAATATAGTAAGAAGCTTGCAGGAGCAACAACAAGATGTGATGCTCTCACATCACAATTCAAGCTGGAGTTCACCCTCATTACATGCATGGAAATTACTATATGAGGTAGTGTATAGTACTTAGATTCTGGTGCTTCATTTCATATGATAGGAAATAATGATTTCATTAGCAACCTAGAGGAGAAGGACCTATAATTGCACATATAACTTGGAGATGATGGGAGGTATATTACCAAAGGGATTGGCACTGTCACCTTTAAGATGGAGTCAAGACCTCATATTCACCTAAAGAATGTAATGTATGTGTCCGGTCTAAAGAAAAAATTAGTTTTTATAGCTACACTTGAAGCCTATGGATATGATGTGGTGTTCAGTAAGGGGGAAGCTTATATGAAGCATGCTACTACTGGACAAGTAACAAAAAATGGTTTTCAAGTTAAAACTATCTACAAGCTATAGGTAGATGCATGCACTACATTGATCGACAAGACGCAACATGTTTAGGACCAATATGTTGGAGAGATATGGCATATCCACATGGGACATCTACACCATGAAGCTTTGAACATAATGTAACAAATCACCATTGGACTTCCAAAATGGACCCTTGATCAAAATGATGTTTGTAAGGGATGCACTCTTGGAAAATATGTTAAATACTCCTTCCAGGGCTGAGATAGTAGAGCTGGAGCCACCTTGGAGTGAGTTCACTCAGATGTGTGTGGAAAATTTTCTGCAATTTGTCTCATAGCATAGGTATTATGTGATCTTTGTATATTATTTTCCCGCAAATGTTGGATCTATTTTATGAAGAAGAATGATGAGGCTTATTCAAATTTTGTTGAATTCAAAGCCTTAGTGGAAAATGAGATTAGACAGAAAAAATCCTTGAGAAGTGATAATAGAGGAGAGTATGTTCCTAATGCCTTCAAAGAATTATGTATCAAGGAAGGTACTAGAAGGGAGTTGAAAACATCTCACAACCCACAACAAAATGGGGTGGTAGAGAGGAAAAATAGAAGCATTGTAGGGGTTGCAAGAGAAATGTTGCATGATTAGGGACTACCACTATACCTATGGGAAAAATCATGCAATAAAAATGTTTATTTGCAGAATAAGAGCCCTAAAAAAATTCTTGGAATGGTCAGACCTGAAGAGGGTTTCTCTGGGATGAATCCAGATGTATCACACTTTCACATTTTTGGATCCATGGCCTATTTTCATGTCTCCAATGATAGCAGGAAATAGTTGGAGCCTACTATAGAGAGGGGGATCTTTGTAGGATACATAGAGACACCTAAGATTTACCCAGTGTATATTCCCTCACTCAGGATGACTATGATGAGGAGAGATGTCATATTTGATGAGCAGAAGGCCATGATAAGCTCTCTGGAGTGAGAGCTCAACATTCCACTTGAGGAGGAGCTTCTAGATCCAAAGGAGGAGCCCCAGTCAGATCCATAAGATGTTGTGGAGTAGCTACATGTGGAGGAGCAGAGAGTCGATCGAGGGGAGGAAACCACTAACACAAAGCCTTCTAGAGAAGGGAGGAAGAGAACTAGGGAGGTAGGAAGATTGCTGTAGTATTCTTAGGAGAATGTTGGAGCTCCTATCTCCTTGTGTAAACTGAGATATCACAATATAGATATATCGTATATATGACACTCATGAAAGAACTGATTGATTCTGAGCGTTCTTCATTTGATGAGGCAGTTTCCCAACAGTCGTGGGTAGATGCCATGGTGGAGGAGTATGAATCTATCATGAAGAATGATGCTTGGGAGGTTGTTCCTAGACCTGAGGGAAAATATGTTATTAGCTCCAGGTAGCTATATAAGGTGAAACATGAGGTTGACGGTAGGGTTGAGAAGTATAAGGCCAGATCTATGGCCAAAGCCTTCTCATAGGTAGAGGGATTTGATTATGAGGATACATTTACCCCCGTGGAAAGATAATATTCTATTAGGACCATACTAGCATTTCCAACACAATTTGGGTGGAAGATCCAACAAATGGATGTTAATACTACCTTCCTTAATGGAGTGGTTGAGGAAGAGATCTACATTGAGTAGCTTGAGGGATTTGAGACATTTGACAAGGAGATACATGTGTGTAGACTCAAGAGAGCCATCTATGGTCTAAAGGAGGCACCTCGTTCTTGTTACACTTGCATATATTCATATCTAAGTGTATTTGGATTCACTAATAGTGAATAAGATGCCAATATCTACTACATTTTGGTAGATAGTAGTTTGTTCATCTTATTCTTGTATGTAGATGATTTGATACTGACAGGAGATGATAGGTTGATATATTTCAAGGAGGATCTTGCAAGAGATTTCAAGATGAAGGATATTGTTGGGCCTTAAAAATTCCAATGTTTTCATCATACAATACTACCATTCATAACCTATATTCATGTACTTTTAACCCATTTCTTACCCTAATTCCATAACTTACCCTAATTCCATAACCTATTTATTACCCTAATTCCATAACCTATTTATTACACTCTATGGTTTGATATTATTATTTTTCTTGACTCTTCTATGATTAAATATGTTTTTTTCATTATTTACTAGTGGTGGTTTCACTAAGACTTCCATCGACGAAATTCTTCACAAGGCAGTTTAACTAGTTACTGTAGAGTTGAGTACGGAATGAGATTGTTGTAGGTGAAAATATGAAGTTTGTGACTAAATCATGAAGAATATCGACATTCCGAGACTTGAATTGTGCTCAAAATACCCTCTTTCATATAACCCGGAAATTGTTCGGCAAAATTCATTATCATAAGGAGCTATGGTCATGGGAATTTTCCAATGCATTTTTAAGTACAAAATTGGGTCAAATTCGGATTTGCCTATTTTTCTGCCACAACTACGGTTTGAATAAAACTCTAATGAACTTATAGACTTCTTCCACGTCTTCATGAATTCTATAAGGAAGAATACACATAGCTCAAGAGATCTTTATTAAATCCAAGCTCAATGTTTTCCATAATGAGGATTCTGTAGAGAATAATTGCGCTAATGATAGGAGTTGGTTGAACAAATTTGTTTCATGCAAATCAGGTTGATTTTGGATCAGATCAAAGAGCCTAGATTAGCATTGATTTTCTGAGTTTTCCATGTATGGAATTAATGCTATTTTGTATATGAATTGTTTCCTATAAAGGTCAGCACTGTAAGGAGTTAATTAGTGGCAGCAGAGAGTTAATTAGTGGCAGCTGCTGTCAAGTTGCTGTAAGACATTATTCTTTGTAACTGAAGACACTGTTCCAGTTAATATATCTTGGCTATGCTTTGAACCAAATTTTGTGAGTTATGGTTTGCTGTGAGTTCTTAATTTGAATGTTCTAAATAGTTTTTTTTTACTGCAAATCGTTTAAGCTTGCCCAGGTGTGACAGGGCCCGCCATCATCTGGGAGTGAGCTTCAATGTTAGCTCTTATATAGATAGTTGTGTGATAATTTCATAGCATCAGTATTTTCATTTAGCCAATGCATGAATTCATTAAGTTTTTCTATGTAATTGCGTGAAGTATCTAATTTGATTTCATAGCATTTTGATCATTATAGCATCACACTTATCAATTGGCAATAGGGATAGTTGTTCTGAGTTTATATGTTTCCCATTGGTTACATAGATCGTGCTTGTATCTTAGCATAGAGATATGCTCTGTTTCTCATAAAAGGGCTGAGTTCATTTTAATTGCAATCAAATTATCCTTTGATCAGAACGTGTCTCGGATTATAACGATTCCATACACCTGCGTAGTTAGTTCTCAAGATATGGTGAGGGTTTTTCTCTTCCTAAAGGCATCAAGTATTTAACTTGTGATTCGTGGATGAGTGAAATTTCAATTTGATATTAATAAAAATTTTGTTTGGTAGCATTATGTGAAGGATATGACTTGTGTTTAAATTGCGAGTTGCTTGTAAGCTTGAAGCATGATGACTCCATTCTAGGTTGCACATTTAAGATCAGGTTGTGATTGTTGTGTGTTTTTGTTTTCTAGCATTCGTAGTCTAAAGTGGTGTAACAGTGTGATCCAAGGTTGACAGTTAGATAGTGTGATTTTAATTAAACATAGTGGTTTCATTTTCATTGTGAAATTTACTTTCCAGTAGTGATATTCAAGACCGAGAAGTCTTGATTAGGCTATGTGATTTCTTTTTAGTAGTGAGAGTGATTTGAGGTAAGTGTGATTTAGTCAAGTAGAGCAGTTTCATTTAAAAAAAAAACTGTGTTAAATGTATGACTCATTTCCAGACATCGAAGATTGATTTGGAGCAGTGAGATTTAGTTTTAAACTGAGATTTTATTCCAGCATTAATGTAATTTAATTTAGGGTGTGCAATTCATGTCCAACATTTCAATTTAATTTAAGATTGATTCGATTTGGGTTTGATTTAATTCAAGGCAGAGAGAGAGAGAGAGAGAGAGAGAGAGAGAGAGAGAGAGAGAGAGAGTTAATTTATAACACTGTTAAGTATGATTCAAGTTGATATCATAGGGTAATTAGTCAACAATAGCATAGATTCAATTTTGCGAACAATGTGATTTGATTTGAATTATTTAGATTTCCATTTTTAGTTTAGAAGTTTAAAGGTTGATTTCCTGACAATATGTTAGTAATTTGATCTCATTATAACTTAAAATCATTTTTTTGTCCTTTAAACGTAATATATCATTTGTATCATTTTCCAACATGAATCTTGTAGTACTGTAGGTCAAGTAAATGTTATTTCTGAGTGATATGAGTGCTAGTTTACTTAGTTGATAGAAGAGTGTTTTTATCATTATGTACTTAATGATCATTAACAAGGAAAATTATATACTGTGACCTTAAGCTGAGCCAAAAACGCAGTACAAATCGTGTCTACGAGTCCCAGATTGACAATTAAATAATAAGAGGTTTAATCACTAATTAAAACTCTCAATATTTTGGCACCATTGCCGGGGAGTTGTATTTTGGTTAAGGTAAGATTTTTATTATAGAGTTTCAAGGGTATTTCAGGGCAGTCAGAGGGCTGAGAGAGTATGGTAAGACGTGAGTGAAGAGCCACGCATCCACTATGGCGGGATTACTCCAAAGTCTGATAGCTTTTTCTTATATTTCAACTTTTATTTCCATTCTTTTATGCGTAGAAGTAGAAGTAGGCCTTAGAATATTCTGAAACATTATGTAAGTGGTTTCATTTCCGCGTTTCATGTAATTCGTAAAGTGTGTAAATCTCATAGAATTACTAAGGCACATCTACATGAACCATAGCTAAGCCTCACAAGCGGCATAGGCCTTAGAATAGTCTGAAACATTCTGCGAGACATTTAATTTCTGAATTTTTTTGCTTTCAATAGATTAAATAGTACTCTGATCCAACATCCAAGTGTGGTGATATTTATTTCAGCCAATAGATTTTAAATTCATTTATCTTTAGATTCCAATATTTAACGTTAAATCATTATTTTTTTTGGGTGTTGTAAGAACCCTCGTTACTAATCCATGTTGCGAGACAGGGGTCATCAACCAGTAGGAGAAATTCAAGAATGATTCAGAGCTTCAAGAATGTCCCTCGAAGCACTTTCTCAAATCCTAGCAATAGCTGGGGTATCTTCCTCTTAGGAAGAGTTCATTTTGACCACATTCAGGAAATTCTCTATCTCTCCACAACCAGAAAAAGATTTGGAAGTATCCCTTGATTCCTCTTTCTTATCTACCAAGGAGATCGATGAATCATGTACCAAATCTGATGGGGAGCATCCAATTGAACCTGAGATAGAATAAATTTCACCATTTCCAACAACTAGCCTTGTATGCATTCCACTATCCAAGTTTGCCTGGCATGACTCAGGAGGACCTTCAAAGTGGTCCAAAAGAAGAAATGAGCCAATACTACCAGGATTACATCAAGTATTGGTTCCCGATTACAATTCAAAAAAAGTACCACTCTCATCTTCAAATACTCTTTGTATCACATATTTCAAAGATGCTTATTGTTCATGCTCATATACCTTCTAAAGTTTATATGTTAAATCTCGACATGATTATATCTTTGTACCTGATCCGCACATGGCTTCATTGGAATTTCTCTTTCGCTTGAAGCGGGACATATTTTCTCCAATATAGTAGGAAAGTTAGTATTGTAAATAAATAAATGAAATAGTAAAGAGAAAAATAAGTCATTTTGTGAAAAACAGCTTGTCTGGCACAACTGAACAGGGACTTTGCTTGAAAACCAGGTAACTAGAGGGCAAGGTTCCCAATAAAGTTTGTAAATTTGTATAAGTTCTTTAAATTATGTATTTTTTAAGTTATTGTGTTTGTGCTCGAGTTGGTTGATGTGGGATTCCTTAAGGCCCACCTACCAACGAGCCTTGTCCCATCGACATCAACACATTATTGGGACAAAGATTAGTGTTAGATAAGGTACCTGGGAGCTTGCATGCCTTAACAACAAGCATCCTTGTCATCTACTAAGGAAATACATCAATGTTTCTTGGTGGATGAATTTTGCAGTCCATTTGACTTCGACAAATCTATTCATGGCCAGTAGAATGTACCTGGTGCCTTGATTCCCATTGACATCAAGGGCGGGATATCTCACATTGGTTAACGATGTCATCAATGGTCGGTAATCCAATGATTCTTGCTTATGTTCGACATTGACATCATTTATTCACATATGCAAGATTGCACAATGGATTGTAGCAGATGAAGACCATGTATTTTGAGATCTCAACATAAGTTTGTAGCAGTTTGGTTCTTTACAACAACATTTCCATTTCTTGTAGCAGTCAACTTGTTTCAATAAAGGTTTCCATATAGTAGATTAATCATCATTTGCAACAGTCACCTTCCTTCTTTGTTTGGGGACATACAACTCGTCAGGCATGGGGGAGAAGGGGACCTTCATTTTTTAGCCTTCTTTACTATCTTTAGTTCAACCTTCTTCAGCAGATCCATATCAATATACACATCAGCTCCAGCCATTCCATCTCCAGATCAACAGTCATTCCAACTCCAACTTTCAGCTGTGTTTCGGTTCATCTTCCACTCCATTCTACAACAACAAGTACATCAAAAGTAAAGGTAACCTAAGGTAAATTTGGCTGAAGATTATTTAATTCATTAGAGATTGAAGAAAGATTTGATGATTAACCACCACATGTTCCATTTTCCATATACCCTCCATTTGCAAATTCCTCATTCATAATAGAAAGCATGCTACTTTAATAAGGTCACGTCAGTCATGAAAAGAAAATATAATGGTTCATATAAGCAAAGTAGAAACTATAGTGCCTTCCCCTCCTACATTCAAAAATATTGTCAATTGAATGTATTCAATAAAGGATGAAGTTATTGTTTCCCTTCATAAAGGAACCATACATAAGCATTGGCCTCACAAGAGTAGTGTAAGCAACCACCTCATCTCATCCACTATCTCCATCACCACCTCACCTCATCCACCATTTCCGTTATCACCTCTCATCTCATTCATCATTTCCTGCTACCATATCTATTTCTTATTCTCAATTTGTATCACTCTCAAAATTATATCTATGGCAGTAAAATAAGAATGGTGTTTCTCCACAAGAACCAACACCCTCAAATCTTCACGCAATGTTGCTCCACAAGAAAAAACCCTGCCTAAATCCATGATGCCATAAAATCTATAATTGAGAAAAGTGCTTGTTTGCATGAGGACATGAAAATCCTCAGGCATAGGGGGATGTTGGGCCTTAAAAATTCCCATGTTTTCATCATACAATACTACCATTCATAACCTATATTCATGTACTTTTAACCCATTTCTTACCCTAATTCCATAACCTATTTCTTCCACTATATGGTTGGTTATTATTAGTTTTCGTGACTCTTCTATGATTAAAGATTATTTTTTCATGATTTACTAATGATGGTTTCGCTAAGAGTTCCATCTCTGAAATTCTTCACAAGGAAATTTAACTAGTTACTGTAGAGTTGAGTATGAAATGAGATTGTTGTAGGTGAAAATATCAATTTTGTGACTAAATTGTGAGGAATCTATACATTCGAAGACTTGCATTGCACTCAAAATACCCTCTTTCATATAACCCATAAATTGTTCGGCAAAATTCATTACCATAAGGAGCTACAGTCATGGGAAATTTCCAATGTAGTTTTAAGTACAGAATTAGGTCAAATTCGGATTTGCCTATTTTTCTGCCAAAAATACGGTTTGAATAAAACTTTAATGACCTGGTAGAATTCTTCCATGTACTAATGACTTCTAGAAGGTTGAATACGCATAAATTAGGAGATCTTGATTAAAGCCAAGCTCAATATTTTCCATAATAAGGATTATTTAGAGAAGAATTGCGCTAATGATAGCAGTTGGTTGAACACATTTTTTTCAAGAAAATCAGGTTGATTTGGGATCATATCAAAGAGCCTAGATTAGCATTTTTTTGTTGACTTTGTCATGTATGGACTTACTGCTATTTTGTATATGAATTTTTTCCTTTTAAGGTCAGTACTATAAGGAGTTAATTAGTGACAACTACTGTCAAGTTGCTGTAAGAAATTGTTCTTTGTAACTGAAGACTCTATTCCAGTTAATATATCATGGCTATGCTTTGAACCAAATTGTGCGAGTTATGGTTTGCTGTGAGAGTTTAATTTGAATGTTCTAAATCGTTTTTTTTACTGCAAATCGTTTAAGCTTGCCCATGTGTGGCAGGGCCCACCATCATCTAGGAATGAGCTTCAATGTTAGTTCTTAGATAGATAGTTGTGTGATTATTTCATAACACCATTCTTTTCATTTAGCCAATGCGTGAATTCATTAATTTTTTCAATGTAACTGCGTGAAGTATCTGATTTGGTTATAGAGCATTTTGATCATTATAGCATCACACTTATCAATTGGAAAAAGTGATTGTTTTTCTAAGTTTATATGTTTCCCATTGGTTACATAGATCTTGTTTGTATCTTAGTGCAGAGCTCTGCTCTGTTTCTCATAAAAGAGCTGAGTTCATCTTAATTGCAATCAAATTATCCTTTGATTAGAACATGTCTCAGATTATAACGATTCCATACACATGCGTAGTTAGTTCTTAGGATATGGTGAGGGTTTTTCTCTTTCTAAAGGTATCGAGTATTTTACTTGTGATTCGTGGATGAGTGATATTTCAATTTGATATTAATCACAATTGTGTTTGGTAGCAGTGTGTGAAGGATATGACTTGGTTTTACATTGTGATCTGTGTGTATGCTTGAAGCATTATGAGTCCATTCTAGGTTGCACATCTAAGATCAGGTTGTGATCATTGTGTGTGTTGATTTTCCAGCATTCGTAGTCTAAAGTGGTGTAACAGTGTGATCCAAGGCCAACAGTTAGATAGTGTGATTTTAATTAAACATAGTGGTTTCATTTTCATTGTGAAATTTACTTTCCAGTAGTGATATTCAAGACCGAGAAGTGTTGATTAGGTTGTGTGATTTATTTCTAGAAGCAAGAGTGATTTGAGGTAAGCGTGATTTAGTCAAGTAGAGTAGTTTCATTTAAAAAAGAACTCTGTGTTAAATGTATGACTCATTTCCAGACATCTAAGATTGATTTGAAGCAGTGAGATTTAGTTTTAAATTGAGATTTTATTCCAGCATTAATGTAATTTAATTTAGGGTGTGCAATTCATGTCCAACATTTCAATTTAATTTAAGATTGATTCAATTTGGGTTTGATTTAATTCAAGGCGGAGAGAAAGAGAGAGAGTTAATTTAGAACATTGTTAAGTTTGATTCAAGTTGATATCATAGGGTAATAAGTCAACAGTAGCATAGATTTAATTTTGCGAGCAGTTTGATTTGATTTCTATTATTTAGATTTCCATTTTTAGTACATAAGTTTAAAGGTTGATTTCCTAACAATATGTTAGTAATTTGATCTCATTATAATTTAGAATAATTTTTTTGTCCTTTAAAACTTAATAGATCAGTTGTATCATTTTCCAACATGAATCTTGCAATAGTGTAGGTCAAGTAAATGTTATTTCTGGGTGAGGTGAGTGTTAGTTTACTTAGTTGATAGAAGAGTGTTTTTATCATTCTGTACTTAACGATCATTAACAAGGAAAATTATATACTCTGACCTTAAGCTGAGCCAAAAATGTAGTTCAACTCGTGTTTACGAGTCCCAGATTGAAAATTAAATATTAAGAGGTTTAATCACTAATTAAAACTCTCAATAGATATGGGTTTGTGTTAGGTCCCTATATTACTAGTTTAGTCCCTTATTGTTATTAGTGTAGCCCCTTTATTGTTATTTTTGTACCCCTGTAACCCCAATATTTTTATTATTGTGCCCTTACATTGTTATTGTTAGGTCGGCTAGGATTATATTGTGGGCCCATGGACTCCTATATATAGAAGGAGGTTTTGGTCATTTGCATCATCCAAGAATTATTCATTATGTGATGTACCGGAGGTTTCACCCTCTAAGTGGCTGATTTCTAAGGCGTTGATCTCTTTTTTCTTCTATTTTGGAGCTGGTTTCATAACATTTTGTATCAGAGCTTTGGATTCTAGTGTTTCGCTGCTCCAACAGGTCATTGTGGCATTTTCGCAATAACTTTGTTTCTACGAAGGTTCAGAAGCCAAAATTTGTACAGTGTGAAGCCAAAATCCTGAGGAATCACTTGTACAAATTTTATATCTTGGTTCGGAATATTTTCGGAGAAATGATCTGGGGAAGTTAGGGCGTTTTCAGGCTCCCGAATTTTAACTAAAACAAGTCATCATGGAATTTTTGCTATAAATTTTCCTATACAAAGTTTCAAAAGCTAAAATTTTTACACTAAAAAGAAAAAAGCCTGAGGAACCTCCTGTAAACATTTCAGATCTTGGTTCACAATATTTTTGGAGATATGATCTGTGGAAGTTAGGATTGTTTTAGGCTCCCGAATTTCATCTCAAAGAGGTGATCGTGGGAAAAACGTAATAACTCTCTCTCTGAGCATCAGATGGGGATTCTATAAAAAGTTTCTGCAAGCACATGGACTATAGGTTTCGGTATATCAATTTTAGAGCCGAAGGAGGAAACAGTGACACGTGGAAAGTCGTACAAGTTCTCTCTATTGAACCAGTCCATAAATAGGTCATCGTGGGAGATTGTGCATAACTTTGTCTTGAAGAACCCAAATCAGGTCAGACCTATGGCATTCGAAAGAAGATTCAGAGGGCTACTTCAAGGCCAAATTTTAGATATTGAAGATCCGAAATCACAAATATCATTCAGTTTCAATATCGAGCTCCTCAAAAGCAAGAAAAAGGTGTGTATTTTTTTCTAATTACATAAGTCTCGTTTGAAAAAAATTAGTTTGAATTTATTCCAAGGGAATATTGAAGAATATATATCAGTAATGGGTTCTAAAATTCCCCTTGAAAAAAATTAAACACCCATTAAGCCTTCAAAAGGCTCTACTATGACTCATGAAGACGAAGAAACACAACATGAAATATCAAAATTACAAGAGCAAGTGCACCAAATTTTTCTATCACAAAGAGAAACAAAAAATGAAATGGAAGTTTTGAAGAAAGGCATGGAAACTAATATGGATGGTTTGAAGAAAGGCATGGAAGCTAAGATGAATGGTTTCGAAGCTAAGATGGATGACATGGAAGTGGGCATGGAAGCTAAGATGGATGGCATGGAAGCTAAAATCGATGAAAAAATGAAAGACAACATGGAAAACATGAAGAATTCTCTAAAAGTAGACATCGAAGGTTTGGCAAAGTTGATACAAGAAATGTTTCCTAATGGCGAAAATATAGTAGAGGAAACTCATGATGAGAAAAAAATAAATGTTAACTGTCATTTCATAAAATCTAATGTTGGATGGAAGAACCACCATATTCCAAAGATGGATATGAGGAAGTTTGATGGCAAGGATCCAGTAACATGGATACTACAGATGGAGCAATATTTTGATCTCAATAATGTGCAAAACACACAAAAGGTAATGACAGTAACTTTACATTTAGAACAAAATACATTTGTATGGTATCGATGACTTGTCTCCCGTAAAAAAATTGTCACTTGGTCAATTTTTATAGAGGAAATGATAGCACATTATGAGGATACAAAAAGAAACACCTTCTTTAGCTGATTGATAACCAAACAAAAGAGTTCAAAGGTGGAGCATATTTAGGACTTCCAAAAATTGAATATAAGGGTAACTGATATTCCAGAGGAACCCAAGATTGATGTCTTCATAGGGAATTTAAAGGATAACATTCAACATGAAGTTCGCGTTTGGGAACTTGATTTATTGGAAAAGACATTCAGGTTGGCAAGAAAAATTGAATGTAAAATTATGGCGACGAGGAAGCCTACCACTCACATATATAAAGATGGAAGTGTTGCTACTCCTAGACTTCCACAACTGACAAGGTTGACACCACAACAATTGGAAGAAAAAAGAGCAAAAGGGATTTGTTACAATTGTGATAGCAAATACACTAAAGGTCATAAGTGTGCTGAGAAGAAATTATTTTACATAGATTGTGAAGAGGAAGAAAAAAATGAACAAGAATCTTCAAAAGAAGAGGATATACACTAAGAACCAACCCTAGAAGAGGAAGAAATGAGTCTGACCATATCGTGTAATGCATTGGTAGGAATTACCACTCCTCAAACTCTCAAGATAAAAGGACATATCAAGAAGAAAAAGGTAATAGTGTTGATTGATTTGGGTAGTACCCATAATTTTATTCATTGTAAGGTAGCCAAGGAATTGAATTGTTTCCTATACCTAGCACCAGAATGTCAAGTGATGGTTGCAAATGGAGGAACTATAAATTTCTTTGGAAAATGCCATAATATTAAGCTAACCATGGGGGAATATGTATTTAATAGTCCAATTCTTTCCATTCCTATGGGAGGTGTTGATGTTGTACTAGGAGTACAATGGTTACAATCTTTGGGGACAATAGCTTTTAATTTTCAAGAACTCTTCTTGAATTTTTTTTTAGAAGGAAAGGAAGTCAAATTACGGGGTATCGTAGGGAAGCTGGGAAAGATAATAAGCTCTAATGTCATGACAAAGCTTCTGAAGAAAGAAAAATAAGGCGTAATTGCACAATTATGCTCACTAGAAGTTCCAACATCAAAATCATCTATTTCTACAGATCTCCAAAAATTCTTGGACAATCATTCTAAGGTGTTTGAAACTCCCAAAGGAATCCCACCTGTTCGTGATCATGATCATGCTATTCATTTGATTCCACGAAGTGTTCCTCCAAACATCAAGCCTTATAGTTATCCTTATGTCCAAAAGAGCCAAATTGAACGTATGATTGGAGAAATGTTAGAGGTTGGTATAATTCAACCTAGTCAAAGTTCTTTCTTTGCCACAGTAGTATTGGTGCACAAGAAGAATGGATCATGGCGCATGTGTCTGGATTATAGGGAGCTCAATAAGCTCACCATTAAAGATAAATTTCTCATTCCTGTGATTGATGAATTATTGGATGAATTACATGGAACAATTTATTTTACCAAGTTGGATTTTCGTTCAGGATATCATCAAATTAGAATGAAGACTGAAGATATTCCGAAAACAACATTTCGAACTCATGAGGGTCATTATGAATTTTTGGTCATGCCTTTTGGCCTTACCAATGCACCTTCTACATTTCAAGGGTTGATAAATTCCATTTTCAAACCCTTCCTCAGAAAATCCGTGCTAGTATTTTTTTATGATATATTAATCTACAATAGGTCTTGGAAGGATCATGTTCATGTTGACAAGGTGCTCAAACTATTGCAGGAGAAAGAATTATATGCAAAAACATCCAAATGTTTCTTTGTAGTACAAGAGGTGGAATATTTGGGTCATATTGTATCTCACGAGGGTGTTAAGGTAGACCCTAACAAAATTAAAGTCATCAAGGAATGGAAAGTCCCCACAACCATAAAGCAGTTGTGAGGATTTCTTGAGTTAACAGGGTATTATCTCAAGTTTGCTAATAATTATGGGAGAATAGCAGCACCTCTAACAACATTATTGAAGAGAGATGCATTTTCATGGAATCCTGAAGCAACTAAGGCCTTTGAACATCTTAAAGAGGCAATGTGCCTAGCACCGGTCCTAGCTACGCCATACTTCACAAAACCCTTTATTGTGGAATGTGATGCCTCAGGAAAGTGAATTGGTGTTGTTTTAATGCAAGAGGGAATACCCATTGCTTTTGAAAGTTGCCCAATCAAATGAAATTATTTACGGAAAACTATTTATGAGAAGGAAATGTTAGCAATACTACATGCACTAAAGAAATGGCGACCTTACCTAATGGGAAGACACTTTAAGGTAAAAACTGATCATGATAGTCTTAAAATTTTTTTGGAACAAAGACTATCTTCAGAAAAGAAGCAAAAATAGGTCACAAAGATGTTGGGTTATGACTTTGAAATAATCTACAAAAAAGGGAAGCTAAATTTTGTTGTAGATGCACTCTCAAGAAAGAATGAAGAGGTGGAAGCATTGCTTTGTGCCATTTTTATTATCCAACTAGATTGGATAACCGAAGCAAGGGATGAATGGAAGAAGGACGAAGAAGTGTGGATACTCATTCAAAAGTTGCAGCAAGATCCTAGTACATTTGATACATTTAGTTGGAAAAATGATTCCTTGTGGTACAAAGATCCATTATGGTAATTTTGAGTTCTAAAATGGGCCTCCTAAGGAAAATGTACAATCAAAATTCACTTTATGAGAACCAATCACGTTTTAGGGGATGACATCATCCCTGATGGTTGAAGTGGCCTTGCTTGAGTTAAAGGTACTTACTTGTCACATTCACAATGGTAGATAATAACTCATGGTTAACCATGGTAATGCTCTAAGTACTTTTAAAGTCATAAAGTAAATTACTCATAATAAATGTCATTTCACATTTTTTAAATAAAATAATATTATTGTCATTTCATATTTCTTGAAAAAAACAATGCATATCCCTATACATTTATTATATTATTATATTATATTATTTTTATATAGTATATTAATTACAAGTTATTATATAGTTTCAATAATATAAATTTTAATTAATATCATATAATATAATTAAGAATTTATAAATTTATATTTATATTTTATTTAAAATTATTTAAGTACAAAGGACAAATGCATTAGTTATTCAATGATAATAACTTTTTCTTGAAAAACTCATTCTTATTTATAGTCACATCAACAAAAAAAAATTATTAATTTTATTTTGGTACAACTTTTGAATTGAATTTAACTATGGTTACATGGATTGTGGTGCAAAAAATGAATTGAAAATTCATAAATATTATTTTATCGGTTTAGCTACTATTTTATTATTTCCTTAGGAGGCCCATTTTAGACCTCAAAATTCCCTTAATGGCTTATATCTTTGTAATAATTCCCAACTAAAACAAAATATTCTTTTGGAATTGCACACTTCTCCTTTAGGAGGACACTCGGGATTTTTAAAAACTTACCACAGGGTGAAGAAATAATTTTTTTGGGATGGCCTTAAATCTGATATTCAAAAGTTTGTGGCGGAATGTTTGGTTTGCCAAAAAAATAAAGTTGAGACAATTAAGACCCCAGGTCTTCTACAACCTTTATCCATTCCAAGTCAACATTGGGAGGAGATTTCAATGGATTTTATCACAGGTTTACCTAAGTCCGAAGGAAAGAGTGTCATCATGGTGGTAGTTGATAGACTTGCCTAGTATGCACACTTTTGAGCATTATCTCATCCATTTAAAGCAAGTACATTTGCTACTACATTTATGGACACAATTCAAAAGCTACATGGAAACCCAAAGGTTATTGTGAGCGACAGAGATCCCATTTTTACTGAAAATTTTTGGACAGAGTTATTTTCTTGTTTGGGTACTCAATTAGCTCATAGCTCATCTTATCATCCTCAATTCGATGGTCAAACTAAAATAGTGAATAAATGTTTGGAAGGATATCTTCGTTGTTTTGTATCTGATAAACAAACACAATGGGTCAAGTGGTCACCTCTCACTGAATGGTGGTATAACACTTCCTTCCATACTGCAGCAAAAATCGACCCCATTTATGGCACTTTATAGATATCATCCACCGTCCATCACATCATATTTAAGAGAAAATTCTAAGGTTCAAGCAGTGGAAGATCACATTGAGCATCAATAATAAGTTCTCCAACTCTTAAAGTATAGCCTAAATTTAACACGAAATCGAATGAAACAACAGGAAGATCAACATCACAGTGAGATAAGTTTTGATGTAGGAGACTGGGTATTTTTACGACTACAACCATACAAACAAATGTCCCTCAAGCAAGCTGAGAAGGATAATAAATTATCGCTAAAGTACTATGGTCCTTACAAGGTGTCGCAAAAGATTGGTACTATGGAGTACAAAATGGAGCTTCCTACTTCTTTGCGAGTGTTTCCAGTTTTCTCAGTTAACTCGTCAATTTACAAAAACTATCCCTAGTCATGCACGCAGTTCGAATTGCTTAGTTGAGTGGATGGAAAAGGAATAATTGTATTTATTATTCTATAGTAGTGAGTGTATAGTGTTTGCATGTAGAATCTGAGATTTTTTCTCAGGATTTACACAAATAAATATGATATTTACCTATCTCTTAGGAGCTAATGTCCTCAGGAATTATGCAAGGAAATAGGAGGAATGTTGAGGCCTATTTTAGATAAGTGTTGGTAAGAGCAGGAAGAGTAGGTGGATATCAGTATTGCAGTGTAGGTTGAGCTTCAAGGATTTAAGTTTTCATTGTAATAGATCCATATTCTCATATAATATAATATAAACAGAGGAGGGGTTTTTCCCAGTTTGGTTACCCAATAAGAACACTATGTTCATTGTGATTGAATGATTTCATGTGTTTCTATTGTATTTTTTACTTTCCGCGGATTGAGTAGAATAAATTTGTGTCTATTTTCTTAAGTCTGAATTCATTATCAGTTGCAAATTTCAAGTTATTTATACATGTTTCCTCACCACATCGTGGCCCCCACTGACCCACTTTGTGGTCTTCCCAATCGAGGTTCACTCATTACAACTCATTATAACATATCTTGACCCTCGACCAATTATATAGTGTCCTTTGTTGTCACTAGAGAAACAAAATAAGACTAATATGGAGATATTCTTGTCAACTTCCAGAGGTGTCTCTCTCTCCTCGTCCTCCATCAATATTGGCCTGTTAGGAAATGCACACAAAAATTTCCACCCCGAGGTCCCAAGGTTCTGAGACAAAAAAATTATACATCAACTTTTGGATTTATTTCTTTGTCCTGGGATGGAGATCTTTCCGCATTACCATTGCACCTTGCTTTCTGGTGTCAAAATGACATCAACACCAAGACTTTAAATTTTCCATCACCTACCACATATTTCTTCGTTTCAAGACAAGAATCTCACCCATTTCAAGTTACCAACCCTATTGAACCCCGAGATGATGTAAGCCCGATATAAAATCACTCTAATTTCATCTTGATGTCATCCTATCCATGTGGCCTCCTCTAGTATCACCATGTGTCACCTAATTATGAGCCATTTTCCTCCCTAGAAGGCTAAACCTGATTTCCATGTGGCTCCATGTCAGATTTCCATCTAACTTAGGTCCCACTGAGGCTCCATCCCTTGTGAAAAAAATTACTCTCCCACTATATTAATATTTTTGGCTTCTCTGGCCTGTTCAACCCCCTCCCCCCCACCTCTGAGGTCTGAGACTAAACCCATTCATGTCAGTTTCTAAGGAAAAAAATTGTCTCAACCTTTGTTTACCTCACCCTCTCCTTAGTAATTTCCATGGCGAGACACATCGAGGTCTAAGACCTCGAGATGTATAATGCATCTATGATTTTTCAAAGAACAATTCTATCTCATGATATAAAATTCTTACCTTCTCTCTACTTCACACTAAAAACCTCCAACGACCTCAAGATGACATCACACTGATGTCATCCCATCCACATGGCGTCCTCCGAGAGTGCCACATTGTAACACCTCCTCCCACATTTACCCACTTTTATAATATCTCCAGGGTAAACATGAGTAAAGTTTCACTATGACATGACCTGACCTCCAAGTTCTAGTTATGGAAGTGGGACTGACACACTGAAAACTTATAGACATCCCTTAGGAGCACTAGATCATGGAAGTTAGTCTACAACCTTTGATGACCATATCTTGACCTGGAACTATTTTTTCACAAGCTTAAACCACAACATAGCATACATGCGGTTATGAGGCTATAACCACACTCATAAGAATGCTTCCATGTGGATATGACCTCAATTTCCCAGTTCACTGACAAAAATTCTGAGATATGAGCCTTTTTTCTAGTCTAGTCTCTAGTCCATTACTGAGAACTGCCTGTAACTTTCCAGAATCATAATTAACATGAAAACAAGGCAAAACATTCAAAATTGAAGCGAGAACTCTACCTAGACTGTGTAATACACATCAGAAATTTCATTAAACATATAGTAAATGTGTGAGCTACAGGTCATGAATGCATACCTTATCATAAAATTTTTAATTTCATCTAAGAAACACGAAGAAGGCTCTAAGCCCTCGCTGACTAGATGCAAAAACACTTTTTATCCCATGCCTTCAATAACTTATTAAAACATGTCAAGAGCCATAGATAGAATACTTCATATAACCGACATATAACCAAAAAAAAACTAGAATATAAACCATGGAAAATAGACTATAACATCAACATGATAACCAGTACAAGTTCTCATAGATCACAATAGGAAAATAGCTCTTATTAACATTTGAAAATGCCAACCAAGTTAGGGACTTCCACGTACCACCTGACCATAGATTGGGTTGAACCAAATCTCTCTTTCAGAAAATCACCCCTGTGCCATATTCCAAGCATGAATCTGTGATCTCATGGGTTTAACCAAAACAAAACCAAACCACATCAGCCCTCAACCATAGGGATCTCACCTATATGGTCCATAAATCACTAACATCAACCAGATCGGTCTCTACCTAAGTTGTCGAGGGCTCCAGGAACTAGTAACTCAATCCATGTCCTTCTAAGGCTTAAGATCATTTGTTCCAATCATGGCTCCAAGAACTAGTAACTCAACACACCAAGGGATACAAAATGTTTGTCCCAAACTACGTTTCTAGGAACTAGTAACTAAACCAAAAATTTTCTAGGGCTTCCAGAGCATTTGTTCCAACCCACAAACATAGGGAACCTGACCACCAATCATTAAAAAAAAGTGGGAAACTCATAACACTATATCTATGTAGGAAATGGCAAGGAAAGGTTGAAACCAATGTCAATCCAGGAAAATCTCTACACCAATGACAACACATAACCAAGGAAACACATGCATATAACCTACATCAAAAACTCAACATGCTAAATATCACATGCACATGATTCCCTGCAAACCACAACTATTTTTTGTCCTTACTTTCTGTTGTCCAAGCTTCCTCTTTTGCACCCTTGCTTTCCTTGCTGGCTTGTCCAAGTGCTTGTTCTTTCTCCTTTATTGATTCTAATCAAATATGAGAAAAAATTGTTAAATCTAAGACTTTTGTGATCCATAATGTAGATGAAAGAACTTTCAGATTAATCACATCCTTAGGATTAGGTCGACGTTTCGAACCAGCTAATGTGGTTCCTCCTCAGGACAAGGTGGAGAGACTAATCAATCTCAATGAATAAATAGTGTGATGCATCATTGCCCAGAAATAGCTGTTGGAACTAGTTGTTAAGAACTTGTTAAGAACTAGCCGTTAGGAAGTTAGTAGTAAGTTAAAAATAAATTAATTGTTTAATTAAAATAAACTATTAAAAAGGGGTTTATAAATGATTATGTAATAGGTAAAAAGGGAGGGGTAAAATTTTTAAAGCAAAATAAAATTAATTACTGGATTATTTATTTAGATAAAAATAAATAAATCAATTAAATAGTAAATTAAGACAATATAAATTAATAAATAAATAACTGAATAAATAAATTTAAATAAAGTAAATTAAAATTAAATAAATAAAATATTTATTAAAAATATAATAGGTAATAGGGGGTAACTTTTTTTTTTCTAAGTAAGTTTAATCTATTATAATGGCACATAATGTACATAGCTGGCTTCTCCTCCAGATTGCAAAACTAGCAAACGTTGGAGGGAAGCAAATTTAGAAAATCCAAAATATAAGTCACCCGTGACCGGGAAACCGACTCAAAATTGTTGCCCATAAGCGGGAGACCAGCATACATTGTTCTAAACAAGAAACTGAAAGTACAAAAAGAGCTAGCGTGACTGAAACAGACAAATTTTCCATAGCTAATATATGCTGAAGCCAAAAAACCAAAAAGAGTTAAGGAGACCCATGAACCTACTAGCTGTCAACTTGTTTGCCATTAGGTGGTGGAATTTATTCCATGATAGGGCAGTTGTAGTCTTCATCCGGGGCATCCGCAACCTTGTTGTCATCATCCGAGGATGAGTGTTCTGAAGAGGAGGGAGAACTGGAATGTTTCCATTCCGAGTCCCCACTTGCAGAGCTGCCACTGCTCGTCCCTGCACTACTAGACGTTCTAGGGCTTGGCTTCACCAGAAGGGTGGTGGACTTTCTAGTAGCAGGGGAGGCTGTACCGAGATAGTTGATTTCCGCCTATGCTTCCGGGAGCCAGCCCTAGTAGCGTCGGAGGGCTCTTCCTGAAAGACCACTATAATCTTTGTTGTGATGTGCGGCTTGCCCAAGGCGCTACTGAACTGAAAACTGGCCTCATTTCTTATTGATGGCAAATAAGCCCAATCGAATCTGCTACTACTACTGCCCCTTCCTACACCGCCTCTACCACCGCGAGAACTGCTACTGCTTCTTCCTTCACCGCTTCTACCACCGCCCCCATGCATGCAGCGCATTCATTGCCTACGCATCATGGTCTGCCTGTGGAATGTTGAGTGATAACCTGAATTGTCGGAGGAATGAGATGGTGAAGAGGATAAGGCTAGGCGGGTAGGCAACAAGGTCTGGGCACAGAGCGGAGAGGGCTGAAAAAGGTCACGCGGAGCAGTGATCTCTGTGTCACTGCAGGGTGAGGAATGGCCAGTGCGAATGTGGGTCTAGAGGACAATGCGAGAGCTGAGATGAAGCTGAGAAGCATAGTGGGGGTGCCGAGGAGAATTAAAGGCAGTAGCAGCATAATGGAAGTTGGAAATCATGCAGAGTAAATGCATCTCGGGGGAGGAGAAGACATCATATCATCGCTTGTTATCGAATTTATGGGAGGAGTACATCGATCAAGTGCTTGCAAGTGGCAATACCACCCGTCTCTCTCCAACACCTCCATTGAAGGCCCACTATTCAACACCCGCATCTGGGAGGTAATAGGGGGTAACTTAATTTAATCAATAAAATTAAATTAAATTAAAGAATTAATTAAATAATTAGATAAAAATAAATCAATAAATTAATTAAATAATATATAACCAAATAAAAATAAAATAATAACTAACTAAATATACCTAGGAAAGAATTAGGGAGCGGCAAAAATTAATAAATGAATAAAATAAATAAATAAAAATAAAAATAAAATAATTAATTAATTAATTAGAAATAAAAATAAAAATAAATCAATAAATTAATTAAAATAAAAATAGAATAAAACATAAGAAAAATAAACAGATATTACCTGGCGAGAACCGGGGTCCAACTCTTACTTAATTTCCAACCATCATCACGGCTGAAATTCTTAGCATGTTGCTCAATTTCGATTGCCTCTCTCAATTTCCTATGGTGGAAGTGATCTACCCTGGCAACGAATTTAGAGTCTTCAATACAAACATGGTGGCAATATTTTTCCACATGTTCAGCAAGAGCTGAGGTATGGTACCGATTATGCCTAATATTCACAGCATGCTCCCGGATTCTCTGCCTAATGGATCGACCAGTTTCTCCTATATAGGGAGTTCCACAAGAACAAGGAATCATGTAAACCCCTTTCATGTCCTTTAGGTCGATAAGGTCTTTAACATACCCAAGAGAATTCCTAATAGTGCAGAGAGGTTTGAAATAAGTAGAGATGTTATTTCTCCTAAGTAAATGGTTAATTTTGTCCATTGTCCCTTGGATAAATGGGAGATGGACCTTGGAAATAGGATCCACCTGAGTAGATTTACCACTCAATCCATTATATGCCTTTTGAAAGGCTGTAAGACCTTGAGATCTACTGTAACCATTATCACCTCCCTTTTTACCCCTCCCTTTTTACCTATTACATAATAATTTATAAACCCCTTTTTAATATTTTATTTTAATTAAACAAGATTTTATTTAAACAATTAATTTATTTTTAACTTACTACTAACTTCTTAACGGATAGTCTTAACAGCTAGTTCTTAATAGCTAGTTCTTAACAATTTCTTAATAGCTAGTTCTCAATGGCTATTTCCAGGAAATGATGCATCTCCACTATTTATTCATTGAGATCGATTAGTCTCTCCACCTTGTCCTGAGGATGAACCACATTAGTTGGTTCGAAATGTCGACCTAATCCTAATGATGTGATTAATCCGAAATTTCTTTTATCTACATGAGAAAAATTTGTCAACTAATTCTTAGGTGCCTTTTTATCATTGATGTCTCATTTTTCTTCATTTTCCCTCTAATTTCCCTTGCATGCAAACTTGTGTCTCTTCACCTTCCTTTTCTCATATTTTCCTTTATTTGCATAATTAAAATGCCAATTATTGTCTCTTTTACTTTGTCAATTTCCTTAACCATAATAAACGCCAAGTGATTCCCACTATAACGTTCACCCACCATTCAACTTAGAATACATCTCCCATGACCTTGGTCTTATTTTATTTACATGGACAATCAACCAGGGGCTGTTACAAACCCCTCCCCCTCGAGGGAACACCATCCTTGGTGTATAATGACACTTATAAATAGAAAAACATATTTCTCATGGAGCTTTATAACACAACTCGATGCAACATTTAAAATGACCAATTACTAAAAACATGACAAACATAATGCCTATGGAGATCTATAAACCCAACTTGAACCAATATTTACAATGAAAAACACATATACTTATGCACATTTTCTTCAACGAACAAATAATCATATTGTCTATGGAGCTTTATAACACAAATAGATATAGTATTTATAATAATATACACATATACACATATATACATATGCACATTTTCTCTAACCAGAAAATAAAACGATATGATGCTCATATCAATGACAAGAGAATCTAAAGGCTCACACCTCCACCCTCAAAGTAGTACTAGGATTCACACCCTTCCCAAGAAGTCCATAATCTACTACAATAATCGAATTATACATCCAATGTCTAGCACTCCAATCATTGCACTACTTATTCTCTCAGTGAATAATTACCAACTCATTGTTCCAGGGAACACTCCCAATGTGATTTTGATTCCATATGGAAATGCTAATGACCAAAAAAACTTTATTCCTTGACTTTCACTTCTCTTAATCTCAGTACCTTGGGAAATCCGGTAACCCCCTTCTGTGTAGTCACACACCTTCCAAGTTCCAATGGCATCCCCTTCTTGGGTAATCCATCCCTTCTCAAGGTTTCCTTACACCTAAAGGTATAAAAAATGAAGGCATATCCCTACCTCAAAATTGTCATACCAGTCATAGAATACTCATGGAAATCAATGGACACTATTGGGTACTAATGTCCCACAATGGCCCTGCTCTTGAATGATTTATCTACATACTATTGCATGTTCTAATTCCTTTTACTGACACTGCTATTTTTCTTGCAATCATTTCTAACCACCCAAACCGGGAATTTTCCATGTTTTACTATACCAAGCACATAATTTCCATTAGATTCAAAGGAATTGAAATAAACTCAATAAGGTACACTTGATTGGTAGCTCATCAATAAGGTACTGTTGAAATTTTGTTTACTTGTGACAAGAGGTCAAATTAGATCTTTTATCACATCATCATGTATAAGCTTATCACATCTGGTTAGCTCAAAACTCAACCATCATAAATCAAAATCATAGACTATGTGCATAATTAAAACTGAAATAAAATATTGATACTTATCTTTAAAGTGTTCTTTGATTATGCCTTTGTTCTTTGTCCTTTTTTCACACACACTGGATTGGTTTCCAAACCCGACAAGCACCCAGTGCCTTCTCTTCTCTTTACCACATACACACACTAGATTTATTTCCAAACCGAACAAGCACCTAGTGTTTTCTATTATCTTCAGTATCAGCAACAAGGGTATCCAGAGACTATACAGTCTTAATCCTTAATATCAACAACTCAAGATTAGTCTCATCCCAAGCTGTCCAGGGCTCCTGGGACTATCATCCTAACCCACGACCTCTAGGAAACTTGAGATTTTTCAGAGCTCTATATAATTTGTCCCAACCCATAGGCTCTAGGGACTACTAACTCAACCAACAACCTCAAGGAAACCCAAGTTGTTACAAGGCTTTATCCCACAACCTCTAGGGATCCAAAGAACCAATACCCAACATGTACACATACACATAATATACATCACAATACATACACCACACATGGTGTATAATACAATACATACACCTACACATGGTGTACCACAAAAAAAATATACATAAACGTAGTACAATACAATTAATACACATGTCATGATACGTTCATACACAATACACATGACATAGTACCACATGTACACAACAAAACATGTATGACATGTACACAACATAACATGTACACCATGTATACAACAATTGTATTACACATCCATAGACCACACTCTCTCTACCAAGAAACCTTTCCTTTAGTGTCTTTTCCATGCCTTACTGCATGCATCCAAAACCAAAATCTCAGGTTTGTGGCTCTTTCCACTTCCCATGCTTATCCTAGCATGCTGCAAATCACATTTCTTTCATTTTTCCGAAGTATCCTTCAACAGTGTCTGTCCATAACATAAAAATAGGCATAGTTAAAAGAACATAATATCAAAATCATACCCAAATGATACTAACCTCATAGACATTTCAGGGTTGCTCTTCCCACTTGATTCCTCATAAACCAGGAACCTTTTCATGCCATTCACCTGCATAAAACAACCATTATTCCACAAGAATGATCCCCCACAACCTTGTCAGACAGTGGCACACACACAAAAACACACATATCAACATAATCATGATCACAACATAATTACCAATTCTAACAAGGTCAAGATTAAAAAAACTTCCTTTATCCATGCACAATATGCACAACAATGAAAACAACATTTCCCAACATATTCAAGGCATATGATGCCTCAAATTCATTTACTTTACCTTTCCTATTACCCTTCTCATGACTATATTGCCACTGCCCATTTATCCCAATGGACCTAACCAACTCAACCGGTTGTCATATTATTTCCTTCATTTGCCCTCTATTCATGCACCGAGCTTTATCTGGGTTTTATGTCACCTGTTGGATTTAATTAATCTCTCCCCGAGCTCCTTTAACTTTCCTCTTCCCCAAATAATTCCCAAGACCCTCAAGACATAAAAGGAAAGAACAAGAAGAAAACATAAAAGTCCAAGCAAACACAAACAAAGTGGCATGGTCGTGCACCAGACACAATAAAAACCACAAATCAAGCACAAAAAAATCACAACCACCAAAAGCACAAGAATCTCAAAAGACACCATGAATCAACCCTCATGATTCCCAGTGCTTCCAAGGGAAATTTCAAACCGAGCCTTCTTCAAAATTTAATGGCAGTTTATTTTGTCATGCAATCCCCTGCATCATACTTCCATAAACACATAGTGCATAAATAAATAGAAATATACTGGTTTTCTTACTTTCTATACCAAGCACACTACCCTGCAAATGAACATATGCACATACCATCTCTCAAGGGACTGAAATTACCTTGACGAGTCTATTTGTAACTCAAAACCTGCTATTATGTCTGCATCTAATCACCCATCTTCCATATAGCTTCCTCGACCCCAAAGTGCTTCCATGCACTTTAACTTACTCTGCTGCTTGGTCCTAGAGAATGAGCTCCTTGCATTGCAAAATGCATTGAGGATCTGCCTAGAACTCTCCCTCTAGTTCCACCTCCACCTCAATGATAAATTCTTGGTGATCTTTATTCATGTTATCCATTGTTGCATAGATTTGAGGAATTCTTTGACCTAAATTTCCAACTATAGGTGCCTCCTACACACTGTATATTTTAGGCTTGTAACGATCCAGTTGTGCCACACTGATACAAAGGGCAATCCTTCCTGTGATGATCTCTATCACAGTTTCAACACTGCACAATTCTCTGTCATAGCCTTTATTCTGTTTCTCCATGGGCTGAGACCCATATCCTTTCTCAACTGTGTTTAAATTATCATACGGAGCCAAATTTTTCTTGCCACATGCATCCTAATATTATAGAACTCCTTGGTCGTTATATCACAATACCCCTCAGATAGGTACTTCTTTCTGAAGAGTCTTTTAAACTCATGCTAACTCAACTCCTATGTCTTGATGCCTTTGACACGCTTCATATCTTCCCACTAGATATCTTCTCTTTCCTTGATACTGAAGATAATGATCTTAGCTTTCATTTTCTATGAATAATCATGCAATCCTAAGAAATTCTTCATCCTAAGTAGCCATGCTTCTGCATCAGGGAAAATTTTAAGGATGGAAATTTATCTTAAAGTTTAGAAACATTGGCGAACCTGAATAGTCCTTAATATGAATAATTTAAAATGTTTAATTATATATTTGTAAAAATAGTCAAATTTCTAATGATTTTATATATATTCCCTATAAATTTTTGGTGATTTTTAAGGTAAAATAATTTTATACTATCAAATTTGGGCGAATAATTTCTAGGAAAAATGCAAATTGGCGAATCTTTTTTTTTTTCTTCAGAAAAATCATGAAAAAATAGCCCACCTGTGAATATTAGCCCCTAGAATTTTCCATGTTCTGCATCTTATGGTTTCTTCACATCCCCATAAAAAGTAGGAGGATTGGATTTCTTGAACTCCTCTAGCAAATATTGCTTCTCACTCCCCCTATAAGGATGTTGGAAGTAATGATGATGATGTCTCTCAAAACCAAAACTAGAATAAAACCCATGAGTGCTACCCATCCTATCAGGTGTATCCAAAGATCTACCCCCTCTGAATATATCATCCTATCCAACCTGTGTCCTGTATGAGACCTGCTTCCATAAGTACCATAATTATTTCTTCTTGTCCATGAATAGTCCTTAGTTGTCCTTGCTTTTGCAAATATGAGACTCTAAAGGATGACTCCATGAACTTCTACTAAATTAGGAGAGTCATCTTCTCCTTATTTTTCAACTAACCTTTCCTATTCCACTGATTCCACATCAAGCCTATAATGGGATTCATGTGAACTGTAGTCCAACTATTTTGTTCTTCATCCATGGTCTTCTATTTCCTGCAAACATGCCATGTTAGATAAACCAAATAGAAGACATAGTCAAGATCATACCTGAGTGTATCTCATGGGAGGCTATCTCATTTGCATAACTCAGTCCATATTATCATGATACATAATAAATCAAGAACTTAAATACAATGACAATAATCATCATGCATATGAACACAATGCAATCAACAAGTTACTATAATGAATGACTAACAGATGCAATTGCATATGACCACACTAATCAACTAGCATATATCATGCAAGTAGCCACAATAGAAATAAAATTATAGGCATGCATATAACCACAATTCATATAACAACCATTAACCATCATAACTTCATTACAAGCATATAAACCTGTATTATAATATTATTTTACCTCGAGGTATAGTACTGCAACCTCACTCTGATACCAACCTGTAACACCTACTCCCACATTTACCCACTTTTATAATCTCTTCAGGGTAAACATGAGATGAGTGTCACTATGAAATGAACCAACCTCCAAGTTCTATTTATGGAAGTGGGGCCAACACATTGACAACTTATAAGCATCCCTAAGGAGCACTAGAACACCCAAAAGTCACCACAGCGTCCGATGACCAAAACCTCAGCTGGAACTGCTTTTTGACAAGCTTAACCCCCAACCACACCCATAACACAACATATGAGCGGTTATGAGGATATAAACACACTCATAAGTCTGATTCCATGCGATTATGACCTAAATTTCTCAGTTCAATGCTAGTGGTTCCAAGATCTGAGCCACTTTTCCAGGCTAGCCTCCAGTCCACTGCCCAAAACTTCTTGTAACTTTCCAAAATCATAATTAACATGACAACAATGCCAAACATTCAAACTTGAAGCAAGAAATTTCCCTAAACTACCTAGTATACATCAAATATTTCATAAAACATATGGTAAATGTGTGAGCTGCAGGTCATGAATGCGTATCTGATCATAAACTTCTAAATTTCATCGAAGAATCACTAAGAAGGCTCGAAGCCCTCTCTAACTAGTTACAAAAACACTTTTTAGCCCATCCATTCATTAACCATTCAATAACTTATCAAAACATGTCAAAAGCCATAGATAGAATAATTAATATAACCAATATATAACCAACAAATAACCATAGTAGAAACCATGGAAAATCAAGCATAATTTCAACATGATAATCAATACAAGTTCTCGATCACAATAGGAAAATAACACTTATTAACATACGAAAATGACAACCAAGTCAGGGACTTCCACGTACCACTCAACCATAGATTGGTTTGAACCAACTATATCTTTCATTGATCTAGGTGGATATCAGTGGCCACCTGCCTATTCCACTTGGATCGCCACTATTGTTTCTTTTTAGTTTCTTTAATTGTAGCACAAATTAATATTTTGGCAGTTTTTTTTTCGGGTTGTAAACTTCCATAACTGTTTTGAGGGCCTAAAAGAAGTTCCTAGGGAAAGGAGAAACATTAAAAAAGTGCCAAACTAGCCTTCCATTGACTTCAAAATGAGGTATTATGATAGCCAAATGGAGATCATATGCCAAAGTTACAACCCTAGGAATTTGACGTTCCAACTAACCCTAACGGGGCCCATAAGCTTTTTGAGATTCATAACCTAAGGTTAGGTTTATGGATTTTTATGGTTTCCCATTGTTTCTCAATGATAAAAGGGCCAAAAAGATTCATTGTAACATATTTTAGAGGCATGTATTTGCCACATCTCTTTTTAGAGATACATTGCCATCGCCCGAGCTAGTTTATTTCCATTCTGTATGTAAGCATCTTTCAGTTCTTTGATTTTAATGAAATGAAGATTTGTTTCTATTGCATATCTATTTTGATCTTTATATCGATATTATGTTTCGTTCTTGCATAAGTTTGGATCAGTGGTATCAGAGCAGTCTTCTCTTTCTCTATTTTTCTGTGCATGTCCCCAACAAGGTCGGGGTATAAGGGGTCGAGACTTGAAATGGTTGAGCCCTTGCAAGACCTACCCCGCCGACACAAACAACATACCATGGCAGAAGAAAAGAAATATGAGGGAGTAGGAGATACTATCAAGTTGTTGCTCAAATAAGCCCTTAAGTGGCATAGGAAAAAAATGATAGACAACTTTGGCGAGATCCTTCGACAAATGCCAAATGGTACACAATTTCTTCCAACATTCACTTTCGAGGCACCGACCCCTTCAAGATATAAGTTAAATTCAATATACTTATATTTTAAGGTCAAATAGATGCAGGTGTTGTAGATAATTTCTCCAGCAGGGAGAAGATTACTTTTTCAATGCTTAAAGATGCCCCCCATGTCAAGGATTGGTGGGAATCTTACTGTGAGAAAAATGTCGAGGAACCCTCTTTGCTTTTAGTTGTTCTCTCTTGGAACTCTTTCAATTCCAAGATGTTTTCAAGGAAATATATTACCCTGGTGGGAGCTATGATGACAAATACATACAATGGAATACACTGCAGCAACAAAGTGATCAAGATGTTCATGAGTTGATGAATCGTTTCCATTCCCTATGCACAAATTTGGTATCAATGATTGTGAGAAACATCTGGTTCTCAAGTACCGTGGTTATTTACAAAATAAATTCAGGAGGAAATGGAGTTCCTAGACATCTCCTTGCCCAGTGAAACATATTGATATTGTAACATCCTCGGGTTAACCGTTCATGTAATAAAAGTTAAAAAAGGTAAAATAAGACCACGGGAAAGGGACACTTATTCCAAGCTGAATGTTGGGAAAAATATCCTAGTGGGAATCACTTTTTGTGTTTATGGCTAAAGGAAATTGGCAAAGGCAATGGCTAAGGCTTTGGGAAGGAACAAAGGTATTTTTGGCACATTTTTTATGAAAATAATGGAAATTAGGTGAAAAGGAAGGTGAAAGGTAACAGGCTGCATGTGAGGAGGAAAATGAAGGAAAATGATGGGAAATTGAAGAAATTAGAAGCCTCATCAATAAAAATACCTCAGTTGGTAGCCTTTTGTCACTTTAATTTTGGAATTATTCTCAGAGAGGAGAACAACACCAAGAGGAGAACGAAAGAAAACAAGGAAAGGAAGGATAAGAAAAGGAAATGAAAGCAAAGGAAAAAAAAAGAAGGACAAGAAAAACAAAGGAAAGCAAAACAAGAACAAGGAAACCAAAGGAAGGTAAGGATCAAGTAGCTTCAATAGGAATACTTGCAAGTAATAGGTTGCATGAATGATTTCCTAGCTGGTTTTGACATGCATGGTATGTGCATGCTGGTATTTGGTTCTTTTACTATGATTGGCATGGATTTTTTCGGGTTTCAACAATCGATTTAATCCTAGCCTTTCCATTTCTAGATAGCCATGGAGTGATGGGATTTCTCTCAGCTTTAAGCTTTGGATTGCTGGAAGATTTTGGATCTAGGTGAGGTGATCTCAGAAAATTCCCAAAGTCCTAGGAATCCCTTGACCCATAATGGCGGGATACATGGTAAAGCCTGAAGGAAAATTCCTCAAGGTATTGGTGAAGAAATTCTGAGGCATCCAAGCTTGGTTTTTTTTTTGTGATCTTGACACTAGTTTGGGTGAGATCACGATATGGAGAGGGTAGAGGTGGTTTAACCTCTGGATTCCCTTAGTTGTCTTTGAATTGGTTTATCCCATGATATCCCACATTCATGCTTGGAATATTACACGAGGGTGATTGGATGAAAGAAATATTTGGTTCAGCCAATCTATGGTTGAGTGGAACATTAAAGTCTCGAACCTAGTCGGCAATTACGTATGTTTAGAAAGAAAGATAAGTCTATCTTGATTTTGTTGAAGAATTGTACTGGTTATTATGTGGCTTTAATGGTTTTTCTCTTACTTTTATTTACATGGTTATATGCTGGTTATAAGAATGGTTATATGACAGATCTTAGTCATGGATCTTTTCATGTTTTCACTTGTAACTGAATGAATAATGAATGCAATACCTAATTTGTGTTATGAAAACTAATGTGAGAAGGCAATTAAACTTCTTGTTAAACATCAGATAAATTTTCAGTCCTTAATGTTTAGACTTGCATTCATGACCTGTAGGTTTTATATTCACGAAGTGTTTGAAAAAAATGTCAGTCTCGGTCGGGGATGGTCAAGTCAAGTCATAGTTTTAGTTTTTGGTTTACAAGCATTGTTTCTATGTCATTTCTCAACTATGAAAGTTTCACTAATTTCTTGGTAGAGACCTCAGTCCTGGCCCTGAAAAAGTGGCACAAAATTTGGAGTCACTAGCATAAAACTGAGAAGAAAATTCCATAGTCACATTGATGTAGGAGTATGAGTGCGACTAGGAACCCATAGTCACATGGAGGCCTTGGTAAGAGAGCGACTGGTGCTCTAGGTTAGGGAAAAAGTGAGTTGTCTCATGGGTTGGACACTTGGAGGTGTTGGGTTTATCCTGTAGGTCCCGTGGAACTTGAGGGAAGTTAGTAAGGCCTTAAGTTGTCGACTCCATTTCCTTCAGGTATCCTAGGAGGTTGAGTCTTATCATAGTGACCCTCAACTCATGTTTACCCTGGGAAAGCCAGTGAAAGTGGGTAAATGTTGGAGGAGGCATTACACATTGGTATCACAACATGGGTTTTCTCTCCTTGGGTAAAGTATGATGTTGTCAGGGTTAGTTTTTCCATTCATGGGGTCATGGTATACAATTGGTATGGTTACGCATGATGTTTTTGTGATGTTATGTTATTACATGGACATGTTTATGATTATACATGTACATGCTAATGTGAACTAATATTGCAGATGAGATAATCCTACCCTAAAAATCACTAAGGTATTGATTTGATTTTTGTATCTATTTGGTTTATCTGACATGGTACACTTATAGGAAGAAGAGAATCAAAGATGACAAGCAAAATGGTAGACTATAGTTCTTGTCACTCCCCCTACATATCAGTTGGGCACCAAGGAGAAGATTATTCTCCTGGTATAAAAGATACATTGAGGAGATTGAGGGTCGAGATTAGAAGTTGCAAAGAGGACAATCATAGGTTGGTTGAGGCTCAGGAAATACTTGCAAGGGATCAAGAAAAGCGGGAGAGGTTAATGCAATGATTCTTTAGAGATTGTAAGAGTTTCATAAACAAGGATAGTTGAGAATCAGTGAAGAGTAGGAAGAGAAAAAAATGGAGCCTATGGTAGTAGATCTCGGTCTGGATACAAATTGGGTAGAGGGGACATAGTTAGAGGTGGAAGATTATTGGACACACCTAACAAGAATACCACTATGTATGGGCATCATTATAGTTCCTCATCCAGCAGACATAATCATAGTCATTACCGTCATGATCCTTATAAGAGGAGGGAGTATTTACCTGAGGAGTTCAATAAAGTGAAGCCTCCTACATTTTATGGAGAGATGAAGAAGTCAGAAGATGCAGAGGCATGGCTTCTTGGGATGAAGAAATTCTTCAAATTGCACAACTATTCAGAGAATATAAAAGCCAAGATAGCCACCTTTAGTCTCAAAGGGAAAGCATATATCTGGTGGGAAGATGTGAAGAATGTCAAGGACATTCGGGAGGAAGACTTGATTTGGGATGATGTTGAGAGGATTTTCAAGAAGTACTTATAGGAGAGGTACTATGATGAAATATCTAAGGGTTTTATGAGCTACAGATGGGTTCTATGACAGATGATGAGTATACTAGAAGATTATTGGAGCTGTTGAGGTATGTGGCATATCTCAAGGAGAAAAAGGCTAAGATTAAAATATTCAACAGTGGATTTCTAGCAGCATATAGAGACCAGATTGAGATTGATGAGCCTATATTGTTAGAGGAAGCCATCTGGAAACATAAGCATATTTATAAGCATTCAAAGCGAAAAGATGAGCCTAAACGTGACTTGAAGGGGAATTAGAAAATAAAATGGAAATGACCACCGAAGCAGGGAGGAGCTCAATATGCAGGTGAGAAATAAAATATTTCTTCTTAAAAGAAGTTCAATGCAGTTGAGAAAGGACATATGTTGCAACCCGGAGAGAAAAAAACTAGAGGTGATGATAGAGCATCATTGCAATGTTGGATATATCAAAAATATCATCGTAAGGAGTTTCCATTGTACCAGGGATGTAGGCCTCAGATCTATTGTGCTCAAGATGTACAAACAGTTGGGGATGTTGGTCATTATATTCCTTGGATTTATGTAGCTGTGGAAAACAGGCAAGCGGATCATCAAGAATCTATCAATTAAATGGACGAAAATATTTTTCATCAAGTTTTTTCTATTTTGATTGATCATGGATCTAATTATAGCTATGTTAATCCTGACCTGGTGGATAAGTTTTCCTTGAGAAAAGAAGCACATGCAGAGTCTTAGTTGGTGCAGTTGGCTATGGGTACAAACAATAGAGTTCATAATCGAGTAACAACTTGTGCATTTGAGTTAAATGGTATGCATACAAAAACACATTTGTATGTACTACCATTGGGATCATATAATATGCTTTTGGGTATGGACTAATTGTACATTCATAGGACCAAAGTTGATTGTTATGAAAATTCTATTGAGTGCCTAGATGATAATGGAGAGAAGATAATTTTGCAGGGAAATAAGAATATTGCATCAGTGAGGATGGTCGCAACTATGCAAGCTAAGCATAGTTGCATAAAAGGGCATGTGATGTTTGCAGTTCATATTTCCAGTGAAAAGGGTAAGGATGTTGAGGATGCAGAAATATTCAATAGATACCCTATATTGTAGCAATTTTAGGATGTGTTTCCAACAGATATCCTCGCAGGTAAGTAGAATTTTCTATTGAGTTGGTACAAGGGGTAGCACCAACATCAAAGGCACCTTATAGGATGAGTACTCTAGAGTTAGTAGAGTTGAAGTTGCAGTTGAAGGAAATGATTGATAAGGGATACATTAGGCCAAGTGTATTGCCTTGGGGTCCACCAATATAGATCGTGAAGAAGAAGGATTATACTCTTAGGTTGTGCATTGATTACTTGCAACTGAGTAAGGTGACGATCAAGAACAAGTACCCATTGTTAACACTGGAAAATCGTACAGCAGAAGACGACATCAATTAATGTTGAGCCCAAGGATTTACAAGACAAGAATACATTATGGAATCAAGAAGTATTTAAAATCTCTAAGGTTTTGAGAAAATCTGATTTGAACTAGTCATAAATGCTCAAATGAGCGCTTTATCTTTCGAGAGGAGCGCCTTTTGCACCTTTTTTCCCGATAAGCGCGCATTCCTGGAAATGGTAAAAGGTCGCTTTCCGGGACCACACCAAGCAAAGGACAGTTACTCCTTATGTGAAAGCCGCCTAAGGACATCCACCAACACCTCCTTAGACATTATGTGAGCACACAAAAGAATATTTGAGCACACAATGGAATCACACCTCTCCCTTGGGTCACCATCCATCATGTACCAAGGAAGGGAAGAAGGATTTGAGGCTCACCTATATAAACCCACCAAGAGATGAAGAAATGGTGATCACAGTGTTATGCTGGCAAAATTTTCCCAAGAAACACCAGTATTGTGTGTGACCTGGAGCTGGAGCTAAAGAGGACTCGATAGTTGGCCACCCAACATCTTAGTCCACCACAACAAAGAGAGAGAGAGTGAGACTGCATTAGAGGTAGAGCTTGGAAGGCAACATCCTTGCATCAAGACCTAGACCCATTGCCTAGGGACCCTTTGGCAAGTGGGTAAAATTTCTTCTCCATTTCGAACGTTTAATAAGAAGAGGCCATCGAACCATCATTTGCATTATTATCATTTGGAACTCTCTATATAGCTTCTGTATATTTGTGTTTTTATTTTTAGTTTAACCAGAGCATACTTCAGCATACTATTTCCATTAAGTTTTATGCTTTTGATCTCCCCCACTTTTTGCCTGTTACCAATAGTTTAGAGAGTAGACCACACTCTCTAAGCTTTTGCAATTTCGTACACCCGTGCGACTAATCCACAACAACAGGATTGGCGACTCCATTGACGTGTTCCAAGTTTATGTGGTTATGCCATCTTTTGCAGGAGAACCTTTGTCTATGCTGGAGTGGAGCTGATAGTCCTCTAACCCATCTTGCAGTCCCTAGATTCACTGAAGTGACAGACTGAAGAAGGCAACTCCTAATCTTTTACTTGCAAGATTTCTGCGCGCAGTTTTTCCACACAGAGGCGCATTGCGCACGTTGAGGATTGATCTGCGCGCAAGAAGGCGCACTTGTCAAGGGCTTTTGCGCGCAAATTGTAGAGAGACTTTTTCTCCCTATTGTCTGCATTTTTTCTGCTTGTAAGTGTGTTGGGAAGCCCCTAATGTATCTGCCAACACCTGTGTTGATACCCAACAGATTCTGAGAACTCACTTTTTACTGCTTTCTGTAGGCATTTAGTTAGTTTTCATTTAAGTTGGTTTTTGCAAAAAGTGTTCACATAGTTTAAGTAGGGGCTGAATTAACCATTGTTTTCCGAAAAATTTATGTTTTTTGCACATTCTGGTATGGACACTTAGTTTAACTAGTCCAAGTAGCTCAAGACCACATATGCATAAGCTAGTGTAGAAATTGTTTAGTTTAAATTCAATTTTTGCATTTAGGAAATTGCGGGACTAGGATTGAATCGCCAATTAGAGCAAGTAATCTATGTTGTCTTTGCACCATTTGGTGACCCTAGACAAGCATATGAGCGCTCTACATTCATGATTCGCCATCTCCCTTTAGTCACTCACATATACTAACTAGGAAGATTTGGAAGCAACCCATTATCCGCAAATGCTTTCCATTTGAGCAAGGAACAACGTCACATAGTTTAACTAGGGGACTTTTATAAAGGATCACCGATATCCATATGTTCAAATTATGAGATTTTTCACCATACACTCACACACATTCACCCACTAAGAAAATAAATCCACCTAAAAATAACTTAAACCAACTCACTAAATTCTCCCCATAGGGGCCACAAGAGAATTTATAGATTAAGTTAGGATCAAGGGGGTAGGAATCCAATAATCCGCCTTGATCACACTTCACATTGAAACATAGACGTTGTGTATTTAGGGAGCTTTAAAATCCACCTATCAGCGCATGGAAAAGAAAATCCGAGCGCGGCAGAGACTCGATTTAGAGGGGGTTAGGCTTAGGCGCAGTGTGTGCGGTATCAGTTGGGGCTACCTGACCCAGCTAATACTCGGTACTGTTAGCTGACTACCAAGAAGCCCAACACTCGAACACTCACATGAAATGGTGGTTCTTAGTGGCCAACACTAGGGCATCCTTTACCCTATAGGTGATGGTGCAGGCAAGCACCAAACCCTCTACCCTTACCTTGGTTGATTCTCTTCGGCTGACTAGGGGCGCCGCCAGCTCTTACAAGACTTTGTGCCAGCACTCACAAGAACTCCTCTCAAGGCCCAGTTACTTTTGAGTTTGTGAGGACGTAATAGGTCTTCTAGGATTTTGAGTATCACGTGCAAACAAACAAAACCATTTTTTTCTTGATTGATCACATAGATTAAACTAAAGGGAAAATTCATTTCATTTTCACTTTGTTTTATTTTTGTGGCCATAAATTTGTCGTGATCACAGAATCAATCCCCTCAAAATTTTTCCAAAACCTAACCTGGTCGACACTCAAACGATTCCAACGCAGCCTCATTGGTCCAGGCGTCTTTTGGACCTCCCCCCATTACCAGGAGGGGTTCCAGGTCTTTCGCCGTTTAGGCGTCAAAGACAGAACATTGCCACAGTAGTTGGTTCCTCCTTTCTTGGAGCAACCTTATTTGGAAACCCTAATCGGTCTCCCAACACCACATCGCACACCACTCCCCCCTCGTCCCCTGGGGGGCAGAGGAGCGCATCCCATACAGGAAGCCAGCTGAATTCAAAATAGGGTACATCATAGACTAACCCTCGTTCTAACTAGAACTTCGTGTCTTCACACGTTGCCATGGCGTCAACCTCCCAGTCACCCTTCTTAGCAGTGTTGAATCTACCATATTTGACCAAGCTCACCAATGACCCCATTGCCCACGACCCCAATTGGCCTCCCATGCCCATGAAGCTCCCTTCAGACATACCAAATTTTGAAGGCAATCAAGCAGAAGACCCAGGAAATCATATAATGACCTTTCACCTGTGGTGCTCATCGAATATCATCATAGACGATACTATTCGATTGAGGCTATTTCAATGAACTCTTATGGGAGTGGCCGCGAAATGGTACGTGGAGCAACCTCCTGCTTCACATGGAACCTTTAGCGCCCTCGCTACCGTGTTCCTCACATGCTTTCATTTTCCCATTCACCACGATTCAGAAATGGAGTTACTGACTCATTTCAGACAATCCCCCTCTACCCAAATTTCAGAGCATCTCCATGAATGGAGGCTGCGTCACAACTTATGCAAAGAAAAACTCGACGACCGAGTTCTTTTAGATTTATTCTTGAAAACTCTGACGACAGATATTTCAAAGGATGTAGCGCAACATAACCCCACATCCGAAGAGACGCAATCAGTAAAGCCCAACAGCTTGAACTGATCTACACACAGTTAGGATACATATACAATATCCTGCCTAACACCCCGCGCCTGCAATCTTATCAAGAATTTCCAGGCGCATCTAACTCTACAGACGGACTTACTGGGTCAATGACCCAAGGGTACCTAGGCAGCAGCAGTTAGAATCTCGATTACACACATGGGTCTACCCAGAACATGTCTCAATCTGGATTTCAAAGTCATCACATGCAGCATAAAAATTTGACTAATAGGGCGCTAGCATATCACCAAGGAGGACCTTATCCTCTGACTCAGGGGACCTAGTATGCAGGAGGAAATACTGACAGAAGAACTCCCCCCCAACGGCCAGCTGCAAACATGGGACAGCAATATGCTCATTCCCAAGCACACAACCCACCTACGCAAAACAATGCACAAGTGAACTTTGTGTAGTCGTCCCAAAATCAACCACACCAGTATGATCAGGAGAAATACCCTCCTAACGTGGTTAAGAAAAAGGTAAAAAGCAAGCCCAAAGGGAACCTTGGATAGGGGGGCAGTAACCAACAGTGCCCATCACGATCCCAGGTTGGAGGTAACTCCAACCAAAATCAGAATCTGGAGCCAAGCAATGCCCCAAGGCAAGGCAAGAGGCCACCTCTTAGAACAAACCATTCTTGTTCAATATGTGGTGAGTACGGACACTATACTCACCACTGTCCCGAACTCCCTGACCTTAAAAAGCTACAGAGTAACCGAGGACAAGGAGGGTCTTCCCAGACAACTGCGGTGATGCAAGAACCCTTTCCCCATCAAGGAACGGTGAGCACTTAGCAGCAAAACCCAGAAGATTCTGGGAAAAACGACCATGAAATTTACATGGCTAGGGAAGAAATGTTTTTCCAAACTCGGAATCGTATCTACGACACCCCACCAGACACCAATCCGTCAGGGGCTAGTACAAGTGTGCTGACTACACCTTTAACCATTCCAAAGATTCCTTTGGAACCATTGCCAAAAATGGTAAAAGGGCCTAATAGGCGAGCAAGTAACTACTCCAAAGCAGCCCACAATTATAGCATCGTAGACGATTTAGCTCAATCACCTACTGCTATGTTCACATTTTGTTTTGTAACCAGCTCCAAAAATAGAAGAAAAGAGATATGAACGCCTTAGAAATAAGCCACTTCGAGGGGGCAACCTCCAATACATTACATAAATGAACAATTCTTGGATGATACAATTTACAAAACCTCCTTTCTATATATAGGAGTCCATGGGACCATAATGTAATCCTAGTGGGTCACAATGTAATCCTAGCCGACCTAGCAATACTAATTTAAGGGCACAATAATAACAAAATGGGGGTTACAAGGGTACAATAATAACAATAAGGGGGTTACACTAACAAAAATAAGGGACTATACTAGTAATATAGGGACCTAACATGCCCCTCTCCTTCAAAAAGTGTTGTCCTCAACGCTTGAGTAGCTCTGGGTGCTTCTGTATAAAATTCTCATCCTCCCATGTAGAATCTTCAGTGGGTAAGTTCTTCCACTTGATGAGATACTCTGAAATCGATCGATTCCGTAGTTGTCGAGTTCTTGTTTCCATGACCGCTTCTGGTTCCAATATGATTTTTCCTTCCTCATCAAGTTCTGGCAATATTGTTTGAACTGGAAGATTTTCTCCTATAACCTTCTTTAAGCATGAAACATGGAAAACTGGATGTACTCTCGAAGAAGCAGGAAGCTCCAATTTGTATGCCATAGTACCAATCTTTTGCAACACCTTGTAAGGACCATAGTACTTTGGCGATAATTTATTATCCTTCTTAGCTTGCTTCAAGGACATTTGTTTGTATGGTTGTAGCCGTAAAAATACCCAATCTCCTACATCAAAACTTCTCTCGCTGCGATGTTGATCTGCCTGTTGTTTCATTCGATTTTGTGCCAAATTCAGGTTATCCTTTAAGAGTTGGAGAACTTCTTGCTGATGCTCGATGTGATCTTCGATTGCTTGAACCTTCGAATTTTCCCTTAAAGATGATGTAATCGATGGTGGATGATATCCATAAAGTGCCATAAATGGGGTCATTTTTGCTGCAGTATGGAAGGAAATGTTATACCACCATTCAGCGAGAGGTAACCACTTGACCCATTGTGTTTGTTTATCAGATACAAAACAACGAAGATATCCTTCCAAACATTTATTTACTATCTCAGTTCGACCATCGGATTGAGGATGATAAGATGAGCTATGAGCTAATTGAGTACCCAAACAAGAAAATAACTCCGTCCAAAAATTTCCAGTAAAAATGGGATCTCTGTCGCTCACAACAACCCTTGGGCTTCCATGTAGCTTTTGAATTCTGTCCATAAATGTAGTAGCAACTGTACTTGCTTTAAATGGATGAGATAATGCACAAAAGTGTGCATTCTTGGTAAGTCTATCAACTACCACCATGATGACACTCTTTCCTTCGGACTTAGGTAAACCTGTGATAAAATCCATTGAAATCTCCTCCCAACGTCGACTTGGAATGGATAAAGGTTGTAGAAGTCCCGGGGTCTTAATTGTTTCCACTTTATTCTGCTGGCAAACCAAACATTCCGCCACAAACTTTTGAATATCAGATTTAAGGCCATCCCAAAAATATTCTTTCTTCACCCTGTGGTAAGTTTTTAAAAATCCTGAGTGTCCTCCTAAAGGAGAAGTGTGCAATTCCAGAAGAATCTTTTGTTTTAGTTGGGAATTATTACAAATATATAAGTGATCTTTGTACCATAAGGAATCATTTTTCCAACTAAATGTATCAGATGTACTAGGATCTTGCTGCAACTTTTGAATGAGTGTCCATACATCTTTGTCCTTCTTCCATTCATCTCTTGCTTCGGTTATCCAATCTGGTTGGATAATAGAAATGGCACAAAGCAATGCTTCCACCTCTTCATTCTTTCTCGAGAGTGCATCTGCAACAACATTAAGCTTTCCTTTTTTGTAGATTATTTCAAATTCATAACCCAACATCTTTGTGACCCACTTTTGCTGCTCTTCTGAAGATAGTCTTTGTTCCAAAAGTGTTTAAGACTATCATGATCAGTTTTTACCTTGAAGTGTCTTCCCATTAGGTAAGTTCGCCATTTCTTTAGTGCATGCAGTATTGCTAACATTTCCTTCTCATAAATAGGTTTTTGTAAATACTTTCATTTGATTGGACGACTTTCAAAAGCAATGGGTCTTCCTTCCTGCATTAAAACTGCACCAATTCCATTTCCTGAGGCATCACATTCCACAATAAAGGTTTTTGTGAAGTCTAGCATAGCTAAGACCGGTGCTAGGCACATTGCCTCTTTAAGATGTTCAAAGGCCTTAGCTGCTTCAGGAGTCCATGAAAATGCATCTTTCTTCAATAATGTTGTTAGAGGTGCTGCTATTCTCCCATAATTCTTAACAAACTTGCGATAATACCCTGTTAACCTGAGAAATCCTCGCAAATGCTTTATGGTTGTGGGGACTTTCCATTCCTTAATGGCTTTAATTTTTTTAGGGTCTACCTTAACACCCTCGTGAGATACAATATGACCCAAATATTCCACTTCTTGTACTCCAAAGAAACATTTGGATGTTTTTGCATATAATTGTTTCTCCTGCAATAGTTTGAGCACCCTGTCAACATGTTCAACATGATCCTTCCAAGACCCGCTGTAGATTATTATATCATCAAAAAATACTAGCACAAATTTTCTAAGGAAGGGTTTGAAAATGGAATTCATCAACCCTTGAAATGTAGAAGGTGCATTGGTAAGGTCAAAAGGCATGACCAAAAATTCATAATGACCCTCATGAGTTCGAAATGTTGTTTTTGGAATATCTTCAGTCTTCATTCTAATTTGATGATATCCTGAACGAAGATCCAACTTGGTAAAATAAATTGCTCCATGTAATTCATCCAATAGTTCATCAATCACAGGAATGGGAAATTTGTCTTTAATGGTGAGCTTATTGAGCTCCCTATAATCCAGACACATTCGCCATGATCCATCCTTCTTGTGTACCAATACTACAGGAGCAGAGAAAGAACTTTGACTAGGTTGAATTATACCCGCCTCTAACATTTTCGCAATCATACGTTCAATTTCGCTCTTTTGGAAGTAAGGATATCTATAAGGCCTGATGTTTGGAGGAACACTTCCTGGAATCAAATGAATAGCATGATCATGATCATGAATAGGTGGGAGTCCTTGGGAGTTTCAAACACCTTGGAATGATTGTCCAAGACTTGCTGGAGATCTGCAGAAATAGATGATTTTGATGTCGGAACTTCTAGTGAGCATAATTGTGCAATTACGCCTCGTTGTTCTTTCTTTAGAAGCTTTGTCATGACATTAGAGCTTATTATCCTTCCTGGCTTCCCTTCAATACCCCCTAATTCGACTTCCTTTCCTTCTGAAAAAAATTTCAAGAAAATTTCTTGAAAATTAAAAGCTACCGTCCCCAAAGATTGTAACCATTGTACTCCTAGTACAACATCAGCACCTCCCATAGGAATGGAAAGCATTGGACTTGTTAACACATATTCCCCCATGGTTAGCTTGATATTATGGCATTTTCCAGAGCAATTTATAGTTCCTCCATTTGCAACCATCACTTGACATTCTGGTGCTGGGTATAGGAAACAATTTAATTCTTTGGCTACCTTACAATGAATAAAATTATGGGTGCTACCTGAATCAATCAACACTATTACCTTTTTCTTCTTGATTTGTCCTTTTATCTTGAGAGTTTGAGGAGTGGTAATTCCTGCCAGTGCATTACACGATATGGTCGGATTCATTTCTTCCTCTTTTGGGGCTGGTTCCCGGTGTATATCCTCTTCTTGTTCATTTTCTTCTTCCTCTTCACAATCTATGTAAAATAATTTCTTCTCAGCACACTTATGACCTTTAGTGTATTTTCTATCACAACCGTAGCAAAGCCCTTTTGCTCTTTTTTCTTCCAATTGTTGTGGTGTCAACCTTGTAGGTTGTGGAAATCTAGGCGTAGCAACACTTCCTTCTTTATAGAATTGAGTGGTAGGCTTCCTTGTCGCTATAATTTTACATTCAACTTTTCTTGCCAACCTGAATGCCTTCTCCAATGAATCGGGCTCCAAAACACGAACTTCATGTTGGATGTTATCCTTTAGAGTGCCTATGAAGAGATCAATCCTGTGTTCCTCTGGAATATCAGTTACCCTTATATTCAATTTTTGGAAGTCCTCAATGTGCTGGCCCACTAAACCCTTTTGTTTGAGATTTATCAATTGGCTAAAGAAGGTGTTGCTCTTTGTATCCTCATAATGTGCTATCATTTCCTCCGTAAAAATTGACCAAGTGACAATTTTTTTACGGGAGAAAAGCCATCGATACCATACAAATGTATTTTGTTCTAAATGTAAAGTTGCAATGCGTACCTTTTGTGTGTTTTGTATGTTATGGAGATCAAAATATTGCTCCATCTGTAGTATCCATGTTACAGGATCCTTTCCATCAAACTTCCTCATATCCATCTTTGGAATATGGTGGTTCTTCCCACCAACATTAGAGTTTATGAAATCACAACTATAATTTATTTTGTTCTCATCATGAGGTTCTTCTACTATCTTTTCACCATTAGGAAACCTTTCTTGTATAAACTTTGTCAAACCTTCCATGTCTGCTTTTAGAAAATTCTTCATGTTTTTCATTTTCTCATCGATCTTAGCTTCCATGTCATCAATATTAGCTTCCATGCCGACTTCCATGCCATCTATCTTAGCTTCCAAACCATTCATCTTAGCTTCCACGCCTTTCTTCAAACCATCCACCTTAGTTTCCATGCCTTTCTTCAAAACTTCCATTTCATTTTTTGTTGTTCTTTGCGAGAGCGAAATTTGTTGCATTTGCTCTTGTAATTTTGACATGTCATGTTTCCATTCTTCATCTTCATGAGTAATAGTAGAGCCTTCTAAAGGCTTAATGGGTGTTGAATTATTTTTAGGGGCCATTTCAGACTCCAATATTGATATCTATTCTACAATAGGCCCTTGCAATAAATTCAACTTGATTCTTCAAACAAGACTTATGCAATTCGGAAAAAAAATACACACCTTTTACTAGCTTTGAGGAGCTCGATATTGAAATTGTATTATCTCTGTGATTACAGATCTTCAATATCTAAAATTCATCACTGAAGTATCCCTTTGAATTCTCTTTTGAATGCAACAGGTCTGATCTGATTTTGATTTTCCAAGACAAAGTTGTGTCCAATCTCCCACAATGACCTAATTCTGGACTGGTTCAGTAGAGCACACTTGTAGAACTTGCCACGTGTCACTGTTTCGTCCTTTGCCTCTGAAATTGATAGCCAAGAAACTAAAGTCCGTGTACTTGCAACCACTTTTTACGGCACTCAAATCCACTGCCCAGAGAGAGAGTTATTGAAATTTTCCCATGATCACCTCTTTGAGATGCAATTCAGGAGCCTGAAAAAGCACTACCTTCCACAGATCATATCTCCAAAAATATTGCGAACCAAGCTCTGAAATTTTTTGACGAATTTCCTCAGGATTTCAGCTTCGCACCATACAAATTTCAGATTCTGAACCTTCGTAGAAAAATTTTTATAGCGAAAATGCCACGATGACCTGTTTAGGAGCTTGAACAAATACCTAACTTCCACAGATGATATCTCCGCAAATATTGCGAACCAAGATCTGAAATTTTTAGAAAATCTTCCTCAGGATTTCAGCTTCGCACCCTAAAAATTTCAGCTTCTGAAACTTCGTAGAAAAAAAGTTATAGCTAAAATGCCACGATGACCTGTTTGGAGCAGCGAAACCCTAGAATCCAAAGCTCTGATACCAAATGTTGTGTAACCAGCTCCAAAAATAGAAGAAAAGAGATATCAACGCCTCAGAAATAAGCCACTTCGAGGGGGAAACCTCCAATACATTACATAAATGAACAATTCTTGGATGATACAATTTACAAAACCTCCTTTCTATATATAGGAGTCCATGGGGCCATAATGTAATCCTAGTGGGCCACAATGTAATCCTAGCCGACCTAACAATAATAGTTTAAGGGCACAATAATAACAAAATGGGGGTTACAAGGGTACAATAATAACAATAATGGGGTTACACTAATAACAATAAGGGACTATACTAGTAATATAGGGACCTAACACATTGGAAATACTGCAGTCATGCCCAAAGCAACAGAAAGCCCTACTTTCCACATTAGATTTTTTTGACCCTGCCGAAACGCGCATGATGGCTTTTGACTTAGACAAAGCCACCCCTAGGCTTCCATCCATAGTCGCCTTCCAGATACCAGTATCAGTACACAATATCACTATACACTGATGTGTCATTGATGAGGGTGCATCCACATGCATCATGTCAAAGAATGTGTGGTAGAAGTTAGGAGCCCCCGAACTCAAACCTTCCATCATCACACTTATAGCATAAAATGGTCGTCCCTCGACCCCCGTCAGTCTCTTCCAAAATGTATCGGTCTGCTTAGCCGGAAAGACGGTCTACATAGACATCGAAGTCTTGGATGCTCACTTGGATTACAATATACTCCTTGGGCGGAGTTACATGTATGCCATGTCGACCATATCATCCTTTGTCTTCTGCATCATGATGTTCCCCCACGAGGATCGAATCATCACAATAGACCAGTTGACGCACAGTGAAAAATGTCCCTTGACCAACACGGATATAATTCTACCCTATGTAGATACAGCTGTAGATGGTCTTTCATGGTACCAAGAATATGGCCAATTCAAACCGTCGTCCATCCTAGGGTCATTCCTAGGAGATCCTCCCATTATCCCTAAGGTATCGCCCGATGTCATAGGGGCCCTGGTATGCATGATGTCCACATCAAGCACCAAGGTTAGTCAGGACACAGACTCAAGCAGTAACGACACTGAGGCATCGGCCACACCAGCCTCCCTAGTCTACGCCACCTCCCAAACCCATTTCCTCTACCCACCTCCCTGCTTCGCCTCCCAGCAAGTTTTGGCAACACTGGTGTTACCCAACATATCGTTGGCATTCCCAGTTTGGTACCTCGTTCCCCCTTCAGGAACAACAACTACCAATGTTACTGCATTCGGGTTAACGCCCCCCAATCCCGAGGAGCCCCAACCTACCCAAGCAACAGTCAAAACCACCCCCGCAAGGGAAATTCCCATTGCGAAACCCGTGACCATGACCAAGAAAATTGCCAAGAGAGGAAATAAAGTGGTGACCCCCACCATGCAAAAGGAGTCATCAGCCTGCACTATATGTGATATCACAGGACACCCTACCCACATATGTCCGGAGTTGGACGAATTAAAACCACTCCTCGACTGCGAAGCAGGCACCTCGACACAACGTTCCCATAAAAAGGAACTTGCCACCAAAATTACAAGCAAACCGTTGCGTACCAATCACGAATACACTATCTGTGACACCTATGGGAACTATACCCACCATTGTCCAGAAATACCACGATATAGGGATGCCTTACACGCGATCCTATCAAGAGGATCCCTCTATCCACTCTATTAATCATGAGTCGCATACCATCCTATACTTACAAGAGGAGCACAGATTCGTAGAGCACTCCCCAGTAATGCCCATTATCCATTGCACGCTATGCGATGAACATGGCCACTACCTCGAAGAGTGTGCTGCATTGGAACTCATTCACATATGGTATCCAATCGAAAGGGTTTACTACATAGGGCTACGGGTAGCACAATTCACAAGCCCTTTATGCACCGATAATCACCTATTGGAGCATTGTCACTACATACCTCGCTTCTAGCTAGCCCTTGATAGCCTTCGCTCAGCCATAGTTCGTCTTTCCCAAGAAGACGATATGGATGCTAAGTCCACCGGTAGCTCCATGACCCAAGCAAAAGAGATGAGTGGGTCCATAATGTTCTTATCAGTCGAAGAACGGCCTCGTAGGAAACCCTTACTTACCCCCAAAGGCACTTCACGAAACCCACCCGCATGCACGTTATGCAAGCAGACATACCATATAGTCGTCCACTGCCCTAACTTAGCAGCATTACGACGTTGGTTCCCCGCCTGGCCTTAGACGACGCACGATGGAACCCCCATATCATGTATGTTTTGCCTGATATGTCAGGGTAATCATTATGACCGACATTGTACATATGTCTCACGGATTCGTCCCACTATTGACATGATTAATGCCATAGACCTCCAGGAATGGCATAAGAGATACATCGCCGGCTCAACGTCCCCACCACTGCAGTGGTGTGTCAAGCCTGATAAGACCACACACCAACCACGTATACCCTAGGCCAAGCTTAGGATAACATGCGAACTATGTGATCTGAATAATCACCGAGTCAACCAATGTAGAGAACTCAAACCCCTTGCAAACAGTCTTCGCATAGTCTCACCTCTCCCTAAAAAACTTCACTCTAATAAAGAGAGGATCACATGCACTTATTGCCGAATTTGCTCACACTTTCATATACGTTTAAGTGTACACATCCCCCCAAGCTGAGAGCAGCTAGAGTGGCATTAAGTCAACCACCCACCAAAGAGGGAGGCAAGTCTCAACCTACGACGCAAAAATGGAAGCAAAAGACGACCTCGTCCACAACCGACCCTTTCCAAGCATCCACATCAGGAACATCGAGTAGCGTAGAATCTCATCCTATCTACTCTGTCAGCTCTGTGATACCATGCACCATTTGCACCGGTCATGATCACGCGCCAGAGGTATGCCCGCTGCTAAAATCATTCAGGCACCTCTGTGATAAAAAAAACTTCCACCTACCGAAAATTGACTATCCTAGCAGGAAAGCCGACCTTAGGCTCACATAGGACTCCATAACCGAGATCCTTCTCACGCTGCATGCAAGTGACACAATTCACCACATAATACTTGTATCATCGCACGCCCAAGACATGATTTCAACCACCCCCTCGTCACAGGAATTCCGCTTTATTCCTATTGCAAAATACCAAGGCACCTTATGCTTTTGCATAGATTTACGTGAGACCCCAACCTTGCATGTTGCCATCGAACTCCTTGATGAAACCCAGCCTCTAGAACAATGCCTAGTACAACTAGAGCTAGTTGACAAAAGCTGGCGACAATCACTGCAACACATTGAGGCCCATAAGAAAAGGGTAAAAGCATCATTCGACCGCCACATCACCCCTCGCTCATTTACCGAGGGAGAGTTATTCCTTCGCTACGATGTTGCAAAAGAAGCCTTAGGGCCAGGAAAGTTTGAAACCTTGTGGAAAGGACCCTATATCATCAAACATTGTCTCCGACAGGGGGCATACATCTTGACGGAACTGGACGGGACCTACCTCACTAACCCCGTCAACGGCCTTTACCTCAAGAAGTTCTACCTAGAAGGGCCCCAGTAGCCCTTATCCCCTAGAGTTAGGGTACACAAAAATACCAACACCAAAATATTTTTGACCCAAATACCTAAACGCACTCAAAGTGCCACCATGGATCACCAACTTGAACCCTATTTCGGATTTGCTGACGGAGCATCGCGATGGTCTCAAAACTTAGCTGCAGCCGCCTGGGTCATCTACCACCCTGACTGATCACCATTGTGTTCAAACGACGTGTGCATCAGATTAGCAACCAACAATCGGGAAAAATATGACGTCATTATTGGACTTATGTGCGAGGCCCTCCATCAGGGCATCTGCCATATGCATGTCTACCTCTATTTCCAGTTAGTGGTATCGTAATTAAACCAAACATTTGAAACTAGAGACGCAAACCTGTTTAGAAAATATTTACGTGCTAAAAGATAAGCAGAAAATCTGATTACATTACATTTTCACATGTATCAAGGAATCAAAACGAAGCAGCTGATCGCATAGCTAACAATATCCTATATTGGAATGCATCGTGAATAAACTACCATACTTAAAAAACCAAAAACATAGATATCCATCAGCATAACACAAAATACATAAACCGAAATAGATAGCACACCATGTAGAGCCACAAAAAGATCTCTCATATATATATATATAAAAAAATATGTGTATCTGAGTATAAAAATAGTATCACTGGCCAATTGGCTAGCCCAAAAATACAAGGGTCGTCAAAAATAAGGGAAGCATCCTCATAACTGGTGCTTTCCTTGTGTACAAAACTACTCTAGGGGGGTGCCCCCTGAAGAGGAGCACCTGGGCCCACCACGGCTCCTAGGGCCACCACTGGAGCTGTTGTCGCCACTGCAATAGCTACCTGTTGTAGAGTGGGTCGGTAATCCCTCTCGTAGGCCATCACCATCTCTAGCCAAACCTCCTTGAGGTCATCCATAAAACCTCGAACAGGCATCCCCTGGGTCAAACGGTCCACTTGACCCTGGAAGTCCTCTAGAGCGGCCACCTGAGCCATAAGTACTGTGATGCGCACCTCAGCTGCATTTGCACGAGATCGCTCGGCCACTACCTCAGCTGCAGTAGAGCTTCTACCCTCACCAGAAGGGCCAGCGCCATCCCCGCCAGGTCCACCGGCAACTCCTCCCCCACCACCCTACGGTCGTGGCAGAGGATCATGACCCACTAGTTGGGCCACAGGGCATCCCACCTCACCAAAATCTACACGAGTAACCAAAATAATGTCAGTGTCAATAAAAAAACACGCAAGTACATAAAAACTCGAACAAATGCAGAAAAATAGCACATACTTGCGGTACCCCAAACACAACCGAAAGGGAGACCAATATCTGGATCACCCTAAAATTCCATCCCCACGTACGAGTATGGCAAAAACATCTGTGGATTGACCTCGAACCAGGCCTCCATCATGTCATTCCAATAACGACCCACCATGCCACCACTACCGCATGGCATCATCAGAGCCCAACTCCTCATGTGTGGATCCCTCGGCCCCCCAATAGGCACTGCCACAACGGGCCTCAGTAGCACCACCCTCTCGTACATAATGATGCACAAGATGCTAGCATACACAAATGATTTGGATCCACATTGGACCCTGTTCAGTTGCGACACCATACCATCAAAACAGAAGCGGGAAAAATAAAAAAATGTTTGTTCCTCAAGCGGCATAAAACTCCCACCTGTGGGCCCGATGCCCAGTGTAGAGAAAACGACCCCGCCAGTCGCACAATTATGGCAAGGGCACACCGCTCGGCCACATCTGTCACTGATGAAATATTGATGCACCCCTTAGTAAGAGGTGCACCACTGCAATGCCTCCTCCGGAACCTGTCCATGTTCACTCTCCCAGCAGGGAGTGGATACCTCAGTGCCTCACCCTGAGGCAGTAACCCGATCACAAAGTATATATTCGTCTCTGGACGGATAATCAAGTTCGACCCCCTCAATACGAACATATTGCGCCTCCTACGCCAATGCTATATAATATAACGTAACAATCGGTCCTGTGACCGAAGGAACTCATTCTCAGCAAATTTCATAAGGCCCCATGCGGCCAACTGACGGCGCGTCCCACCATCAGCAGCAAGAGCGGTCCGGATCTCAGTCCAATCTCACTCTCTCCACACCAACAGGCACCCATCAGTACAGAGAAAAAATCAAAAGGGACAAAAACCCAAGTTTTTACAAAAACCCTGCCCTTTGCGCACTTATTTCATTCACAGGTGCGCCCTTGTACGCAAAAAGGAGGGAACAACGTGCCCTCACGCATCTATCCCTCGGAAATAAGCACAAGAGGGGCACCTCTTTGCCTAGATCACCCGCGCAATCTAGGACAAAATGTCCCTTTGAGGCCGTACAAACCCAATTTGTATGGCCCCCGACATCATCAAACTGAAAAAATTGAAATGCAGGATGTCATGGAAGTTACCTCGGCATAATATCACTAATCCCTGGTACACAGGCTGAACACAACGGCAAGAAAGGCTCTGCAATCACCTCTGATCTCCCAACACTCAACAAGTACAAATGAATATGATTAGGGCCATAATCACATATTTATCACCCTTCCCCAGAAATTCGGAGGTCAATAACAGGAGATTAGAAGGTCCATTCCGCAAACCGTAAGTTGCACCATCATCAGTGTGCCATGACGAACGAAAGTGATGCCCCACATTCGCTTTCCCGAAAATAATATATATATATATATATATATATATATATATATATATATATATATATATTCAGTGCCGGCAGGTATGCACCCTCCCATATTCCTTTCCAAAAGTCATGTTTTTCAATAATATCGAATGAAAATAAGATGCTTTCACTTGAGGTAGTTGTTTTAGCAGGAAGAACCCGCAAACCGTTCACAACACCATTCACTGAAAGTTCCAGAGCAGGTATCATTCTACCCTCAGCATGATAGAGTCCCAGAAAGCTTTGCATATCCTGACATCATTTCTCCATTAGAAATAAACCATAAGGTCCTCATACCCGACCACATTTATCATCACCTCACCCTGCATATGATAAACACCCGCGTTGGTGGGTAGAGCCTCCCCTCCATGGTGATCGTCATCCAAAGTAGACCATACATCACCCCACAAGTGATGCCATGGCCATACCATTTTAGTTGTGAAGCACCTCATGCCCATCCATATATCATGCATAAGGTCAAGTTCACCATTCAAACTCAACCCCCTTCCCGGAAAATCAGGTTGTACAAGCAGATTGAAATCGCACCTTCGCGCACTACATTTGGCCCATCGTACCTCCAACAGCATAATCCCATCTGCGACATCTTTCGCTTCATCAACCCCGCACATGAGACCAACCAATGGGACCCATACCCCCCAGCAAAACACCGTCCTCACACCTGTAGTGAGAGACCCTCTTTCATGTTTTGGGGTACCCGTCTATGTGTTTTTTACAAACCAGCTCCCATTATTTTATTCTTTTGGTAAGTGTACGAAGACCGCAAACGATGCCCTTCGCCGCTTCATCCTCATATTTCACCTTTTCTCCCATGGCAGCAATCCCTCATTCCCCTTGGTCGAAGTATTTCACTCACGTCATGCATGCACCATCCCGACATTCATAACCGGTTCTACCCGCCCTGGAAGTCCTACTGACTCTAGGAACTTTTCCCTTCAGAAATAACTATGACTGCTGCCAAGCTGCTCAAATATACTTTGACCTCGGGCCACTGAATCCACATCATCCGTTTTCAGTCACCTCTCACCAAAATGCCTATGTTAAACCCATCATATCTCGGTCCCTAACCCCTCAGGTCGGCGACTCATGGTTCGGTGAAGGCTTCCTTTTTGTCAACCTCAACACCTCTTTTCCAAAAATGAAGCGGTACCGTGGATAACCCCTCCCCATGCAAAGGGGTATCCTCGGGTGGCACTGTGGGAGACATCATTGTCCACAGATATCATCGATCCTCCTGACATTCGACCACAACAAAAGCTTTCATGTCATGATGGTATCGTACCTTACAACCATTGCACTTTGATTAGAACTGTCGAAGACCCGTGCCTCCATAAGCGTCTTTGACAACAATGCTTACACGGGAAGGTCCCAGATAGTACATATGCGTACATTGCACAATGATATGCCATACCAAGATTACGCATATGGGTACCACATTCCACCTACCGTCAAAGAAAAAACACCCCTGAGGGCATCAGCAGTCGTCGTCAACAAACACCAGCATCACTACCATAGTAGTGGCACAGACAACACATGTATCTGTCAATTTTGTTTAACTAGCCATAGCATCACAAGCATGGGACATGCCCACCTCGTTGAAATTTTGTAAATATTTTGTATATTTTGTCTGCTTGCAGGGGGTCCCTTAGGTCATGGGTATCTCAGAAACAGTGCAAGGCGTTGTCAATTCCAAAAAACATGCAGATCTCTCTCTCTCTCTCTCTCTCTCTCTCTCTCTCTCTCTCTCTCTCTCTCTCTCTCTCTGCGTAGGATACAGAAAATAAACTATAATGTGTTTCAGAAATACATTTCTTCCTAGACCTCACACATTAGGGGGAAACTGTTAACACTGGAAAATCGTACAGCAGAAGACGACATCAATTAATGTTGAGCCCAAGGATTTACAGGACATGAATACATTATGGAATCAAGAAGTATTTAAAATCTCTAAGGTTTTGAGAAAATCAGATTTGAACTATTCATAAATGCTCAAATGCACGCTTTATCCTTCGAGAAGTGCGCCTTCTGCGCACCTTTTTGCCCGATAAGCGCACATTCCTGGAAATGGAAAAAAGTCATTTTTTGGGACCACACCAAGCAAAGGCCAGTTACTCCTTATGTGAAAGTCGCCTAAGGACAACCACCAACGCCTCCTTAGACATTATGTGAGCACACAATGGAATCACACCTCTCCCTTGGGTCACCATCCATCATGTACCAAGGGAGGGAAGGAGGATTTGAGGCTCACCTATATAAACCCACCAAGAGATGAAGAAATGGTGATCATAGTGTTATGATGGCCAAAGTTTCCCAAGCAAGACCAGCATTGTGTGTGACCCGGAGCTGGAGCTAAAGAGGACTCGATAGTTGGCCACCCAACATCTTAGTCCACCACAGCAGAGAGAGAGAGTGAGACTGCATCAGAGGCAGAGCTTGGAAGGCAACATTCTTACATCGGGACCTAGAGAAATTGCCTAGGGGCCCTTTGGCAAGTGGGTAAAATTTCTTCTCCATTTCGAACGTTTAATAAGAAGAGGTCATCGAGCCATCGTTTGCATTATTATCGTTTGGAACTCTCTATATAGCTTCTGTATATTTGTGTTTTTATTTTTAGCTTAACCACAACATACTTCAGCATACTATTTCCATTAAGTTTTATGCTTTTGAGCTCCCCCACTTTCTGTCTGTTACCAATAGTTTAGAGAGTAGACCACACTCTCTAAGCTTGTGCGATTTCGTACACCCATGCGACTAATCCACAACAACACCCATTGTTAAGGATTGACGACTTGCTTGACCAGTTGAAGGGAGAAGTAGTGTTATCAAAGATATATATGTGATCAATATACCATTAGGTACGCACCAAGGAAGAGGTCATCTACAAGACTACATTCAAGACTAGGTATGGGAATTATGAGTTTGTTGTAGTTCCATTCGGTTTGACTAATCCTCCATCTACTTTTATGTGTTTGATGAATAGTGTGTTGCATTTTTATCTCGACAAGTTTGTTATTGTATTCATAATGACATCTTGGTATATTCTAAGAATGAGGAAGAGCATGCTGAGAATTTAGCAGCACTGTTGAGATTTCTAAGAGATCATTAGTTGCATATTAAGCGTAGCAAGTGCAGTTTATTTTAGATAAAAGTACACTAATTGGGACATGTTTCCAAGAATGGCATAGCAGTAGATCCAGAGAAGATAAATACTATCATGGAGTGGGCAACTCCTAGATATGTGGAGTAAGTAAGATCATTCATGGGGTTAGTAGGTTACTATAAGAGGTTCATCAGTAACTTCTCATGGATTGCATATCCTATTACATGATTGCAAAGGAAAGGTAAGAATTTTGAATGGACAGAGGAGTGTGCAACCCGTTTTGAGTAGTTGGAGCTATTGTTGACAAATTCTCCAGTGTTAAAGATTTCATATCTGGATAAAGATTCTGTAGTGTGTACAAATGCTTGCAAGGGAGGGCTTGGTGGAGTCCTCATTCAAGAGGGACATGTGATATGCTGAGTCTAGGAAAATGAATGAGAACAAGCAGAACTAAGTGACTTGTGATCTTGAGTTGGAAGCTAGTATTCATGCCTTGAAGATGTGGAAACATTATCTTCTTGGAAGGAGGTTTGTGTTGATGAGAAATCACAGTGGGTTGAGATATATGTTTTACCAAATGAATTTGAATGCCATGAAATCTAGATCATTGGATATCCTTAGTGAGTTTGACTTTGAGATTAGGTACATTAAGGGAAAGGAGAATAGGGTTACAGATGCTCGCAATAAGAAAGTACAGTTGAACCATGTTGTAACAGTGAGCTCATATGGGATAGATTTACATGATCATATCTTATAGGCAGGACAACAAGATGACAGGTACAATGATCTTAAGCACATGTCACAATAGGGTACATGTGATTAGTATGTGGACTATCGTCTCACATCAGATGGCGTGGTGAGATTTAGGGACATGATCTATGTGGCAGATGAAAGTGAACTGAAGAAGATTGTCTTGAGGGAGTTTCATGTAAAACCATATTCAGGTCACCCAGGATATCAAAATATGTTGACACCAGTGAAGAAGTTCTACTATTGGCTGAATTTGAAGAAGGAAGTGGCACAGATCGTGGTTATATGTTTGGACTATCAGCAGGTCAAAGAAGAGTGTAAGGATCCAGGTGGATTGCTTCAGCCTATTCTGATTTTGGAATGGAAATAGGAGTTCATTTTCATGGATTTCATTATATTTCTTCCGAGGAAATTGAGACAGCATGATTATATCATGGTTGTGGTAGACAGGTTGAGCAAGGTAGCTCACTTCATTACAGTGAATACTACTTATCTAAACAGTGAGGTAGCACAAGTCTTGATCAGGGAGATCGTGATATTGTATGGTGTGCCAAAGAAGATTGTGTCATACAAGGATGCCAAGTTCACTTCCAAGATTTTTAAGGAGATGTTTACAAGATTGGGGACATAGTTTGCCTTCAACACAACTTATAATCCATAAATAGATGGACAGACAGAGAGGGTCAACAATATATTGGAGGATATGTTGAGGATGCATGTCATGCATCAACATAGGAAATGGGAGGAGTACCTTCCATTGGTTGAGTTTGCATACAACAACGGTTATCAGGAATCACTTAGGATGAGTCCGTTTGAGGCACTCTATGGGCAGAGTTCTAACAATCCCATCAGTCGGAGTGATCCAATGAATAGGGTACTTATTGGAATGGACATGTTGGAAGAAATGGAACATGAAATGTAGGCTATAAAGAAGAATCTAAAGGCACCACAGGACATGCAGAAAATTTATGTAGACTAGCACAAGGCATTTAAGGAGTTTTAGGTTGCAGAGCTTGTGTATTTTTGCATCAATCCCAAGAAAATATCCTTGAGGATAAGATCATGTGCCAAGTTTGCACGACAGTATTGAAAAAATTTTGATATCCTTGATAGGATTGGACTAGTGGCCTACAAAATTGCACTACCTCCAATAGTGAAATTCCAAGATGTTTTTCATGTTTCATTTCTTAAAAAATATGTAAAGGATGTTGATCATGCTATTGATTGGTGTGTATTGTAGGTGGAGCAAGAAGGAGAATTCTAGATGGAACCTCAGTGCATATTGCAGCAAAAACATATTGTGCTCCAGAACAGAGCAATCAAGCAGGTTAAAGTGCAGTGGAAGCACTTTGAGCCCGAAGAAGCTACATGGGAGATGGTTGATCAGATGCGGGCTATGTATCCTTCATTATTTTCCAGTGAAGGAAAATGTGTTTTGGTATTTGTACATATTTATGTATGGTTTCTATTGTAAATACCGCAATGAGCTATGTTATAAAGCCCCAATAAGCGGTATGGTTGTCATGTTGTCATGTTTGCGATGATTCTTTTGCTTCTGAGCAAGATGTTATTGTAAATATTGCAACAAGATAAGTTATAAAGATCCACATACAATATTTTTTTCTTTTTAGTATTTTTCTTATGTATAGGTGTGGTTTAACACACAGGATGATGTTTCCCTAAGGGGAAGGGGTCTGTAATAGCCTCGGGTTAAAATTTTAGGTAATAAAAGTTATTAAAAGTAAAATAAGACCACGGGAAAGGGACACTTATTCCGAGCTAAATGTTGGGACAAATATCCTAGTGGGCATCACTTGTTGTGTTTATGGCTAAAGGAACTTGGAAAAGGAAATGGCTAAGGCTTTGGGAAGGAAAAATAATATTTTTGGCACATTATTTATGAAAATAATGGAAATTGGAAGAAGAGGAAGGTGAAAGGTCATAGGTTGCATGTAAAGAGGAAAAAGAAGGAAAATAATGGAAAATTGAAGAAAATAGATGATCTGAATGGGAAAATTAGTTTTGTTGTGCTAAATTCCTCTCTAGAATATAAACAAAGTTCTTGAGGATTATAAGGTAAGTGGCAAGTTAAAACTGAGTTTTTATGTAAATTTCTTAGGAAAATTAACATGAAAAAATCACTGAAAAACATCATATAGTAGACATGAACATCATCATATATAGTAACACAACAACACTTGATCAATGAGTTCACCCCTCCTGGTCTACGTCTCCTTGGTCCAACTTCCGTCTCCTTGGTCCAGCTTCTAATGGCTTGGCCCTCTTCAATTATGCTCAAAAGTGTGAATACATACATTTACAATGCTCAAACAACTCTAAAACCTGCTCCAATGGCTACAGAATGCCCAAAAATTCCTGTCTAGCCTCTTTTTGATCCGAAATTGGTCAAAAATTGAAGAGGTTAAGAGCCTCCCTAGTTTTCCTGCTAACTGCTCCACAATTCCCCCAAAATCCAGACCGATCCTACAATTTCGCCCCATTTTTGGCTAATGGAGAGGTAATCTCCCATAATTCCGGGCGAAATTGCTAGATAGTTAATTTGTCCAATAACACCTTAAGTCCGGAAAGTCAAATATAATGGTATGGCAAGTTATATGTTTTTTTTTAATAAAAAATTCCGCCAGGCGGTTAACTGACCACCGACGATTGGTCCGTCAGTGGTCACATCGGTAGTTCTGGGTGACATTTCCCTCTGCATTCATGGCAACGTCAATGGCTAGGAGTCTGGTCACAATACTTGTGATAGTGGTGGTTAGCCACTGTACCCACGATTCTTGGCCATAGGTTGTATGAAACATGTTTTTGGGGGGCCAAGGATAAGCCGTGGCCCCTACCCCTATACTTCCTCCACTTACACCATAGCATAATTTTTAAACCTTTGTATTAATAGGTAATACATGTGGTATAAAGGTAATGTCATGCGTTGTGCAAAGAGAGGTCTGGAGTTCGACCCACGTTTGTTGTAGTTTGACCCTTAACAAAAAATTTTGGCCTCCCATGCTACCACGTAGTGGCCTCTCGTTGGGCCACGTGGCAGCATGTGGCTGGTGATCCAGGTGGCTCTAGAGACACACACAAGACAAAGAGGGTTGATGAAAGCTCAAAAATCAAAGTGTTCAGATTGCTCTTGAACTAGGTTCAAGTTGAATATTTCGTCACCCTGATCGCAACGATGCGAACGACGTGTTAATCCGAGCTCGTATAAGAAAGTTAGAGTAGTTTGAAGTTTTGTTAAGGCAAAGGAAGTGGGGCCCCAAGCATGCCACATGGAGTCCTAGTAAGCATGTGGGACCCACATGGAAAGCCCCTCAGCTGTTGACACATGGCGCTCCTCCATTGGCGAATTTCCACTACATAAAATATAAAACAAAATGATATTTATTTTCCCACATAAAAACAAAAAAAATAATTAAAAAAATAATTATATATTAAATATAGTTATTAAACAATCAAAATCAATTTAAATATGGTAAATTGTTATGTAACAAAAATCATATTAAATATGGTTAAATTCCATATTAAACAAAACCTCCATTTTTGTGTTTGGGAGTCGTTACAATATGGAGATACAAATTCCATATATTATATAGTTTGAAAAAACTATACTAAAACTAAAATTGGGTTTTAAAACAATATTTGGACTCAATGGGATTTGAACTAAAAACCTCCCATCAACAACTATTTTAATATGATTATGCAAACCAATGTGCCAACCTCACACTTTGTCTTATTCATTCTCACACTTTATTATAAAATGTCATTCAAATGGTTCAAGGAAACCATGGAGAATGATGGAGAATAGATGAGAGATGAGGGCACAAGGAGGCCAATGGAGCCGTGAGCAAAGGGAAGGTAGGTCAGATGGAAAATGGGCACGCAATACAAGGCATGATGGCGCATGGATTTCGAGACAGAATCATTTTTGATGCTTGGAAAATCTTTTGATTCCAATGAGGTAAAATTTTATTGTGTCAGAATATATTAAAGTTTATATGCATTTTAATCAGAATATCACAGGGAATGCAATGGAAAGGTAGGAATTTCCTTTTGAGCAGCGGTTTTGCAGATTCCCCATGGAGGAGAATCTTAAAGAATCTTGGGGGAATCTTTCAGATTCTTTGGAGGCTAAAAATCGTCGGTGTCAGAATGAGGTCAACCATATACTCATTCTTCTTAGAATTTCACAAGGATCTCAATGGTGAGATCAGATTCCTACTTTGAGTTGCAGATTTCTAGATTCTTGTGGAGAAGCATCTTTGAGGAATCTAGGGGGAATCTAAAAGATTCCCTAGGCCCAGATTTCAACAGTGTCAGAATTCAGCAAATTGACAGTCGATCCTACACCTCTTGGCGACACGAGTTCAGTGGTGTAGTAAGATTTTCCATCCGAGCATTATGCTTTTCGACCACTTTTCAAAGTGGAGTTGCAGGTGTCAGCATTCAGTGAGTGAGCATTCGATTTCATGCCTTTCGACGCCACGATTACGATGGTGATTTCAGATCCAACAATGCAGCAACCTATTCTTCAGTAATCTTCAGTGTGAGGTAGATTCAATGTGATAATGTACTTATTTGTCTCTTTGCTATGAGATGCATTGTGTTGTACAGATCCCTGCTTGATATTTGATGCGGGATATTTGTTTTGTTCTTTATGTGAGATGTAATTTCTATCATGGATTTGTCTTATTTATGTTTGAGATCCCTTTGTTGCCATGTTGGCGGGATACTCATTGTCACCATGTATGTTTGATTAAGATCACTTTATTGCCATGTTTGGCGGGATACTCATAGTCATCATCCATGTGAAATTGTCATGCTGATAGGAGTCCTTTTTCTAAATGAGAGTTCCAGTAGCAGAACATATCGTGGAGAGGTCTAGCCACTCCCACGTGAGGGAATTTTCCTTGTATGATAGAGAAAATACCATCCATGTACATCATCACTCTTTCCAGCACTTAATGCAGCAGCCTACACCATCTTGACATCGAGGCCTGGAGACGTAGTCCCTCCTAGACGAACTATGTTATCAATCTCTTATGTTGCTAATGCTTACTATGTTCATCTTCTTTATAGCATGTAGATGTTCATTTATATTCATTAATGCTTTGATGCAATTATAACACATCAACCGAAGTAAAAGGTCTTGGTTTAAAGGGTAGCGAAATTTACCTGGATCAAGTGGTATTAGAGCAGTATTCTTGCTGATTTGGATTGCAGGCGTGAACCATTGAACGTTCGTTAAGTTGAGAAATGGAGGATGTTAAAGACATATATGAGACCATGCTCAAGGTGTCCAAAAAGGCGGACATGTTGTACGAAGCTTATGAGAAACAATAATTAGACAACGTTGAGTTGAAAACTATTCTACAAGAGGAGAAGGAGGACAAATATCAATTGCAACTTCAATTGCAAGCCACGACAGAGGCATTGGAGGAATTGAAGTGCAACAATGAAATTCTTCAAGAAGATCATGAGGCATCAAAGACACTCCTATAGGAAGAGAAGGAGGAGAAGCAACAATTATAGCTTCAGCTACAAGCCGCAACAGAGGCCTTGGAGGAAGTGAAGCACAACGAAGGCTTAGAGAAGCCCTCTTCACATATTTCAAAATTGACAGTTGAGGTAAACGGTGTTGATTTCTCTTTAGTTTCATCTTCACCTAATATCATTTATGTTCGAAGTGTGAAGATCTCCATTACAGGAACCGGCATGAGACTCCTCACCAAGATGGGGTACAAAGGAGGAGTAATTGGCATTCATGGCCAAGGCATAACTCAGCCATTGGAGGTTGTGCAAAGACCTTGATATGCAGGTTTGGGATACACTGAAGGCGGATGCTCGAAGGACATTTTTGAACTCATTAGGAGAAAGGACTGGTGGGAACACTTCGCTAACATCCAATGGAAGTGTATATTGTAGTGAAAGAGATCATGAAAGCTCTCATCACCTTTTGATTGAACAAGAGACCAGTAGGGAAGGTATAACAAGTCTTACTATTCCAAAGTTCATTTTGATTTTAAGCATGTTTCTAATCATGGTCGTAAATCATGGCATACAAAAACTTGTCATTTTTGTGGTTTATGTAACCATGTCATTTCTAAGTGTTAGAAAAGAATGGCAGCACAAAGGAGGGGGAGGCATGGAAAGCCTTCCCTAGAGTAGAAAAATAAACAAGTTAAGCAGGTCTGGAGGAAGAAGACCTTTTGCAGCCAGTGCAACCAAAGTGGTCATCAAAGAACCACGTGTTCGAGGCTCCATCTAGAGCCGCACCTTAGGGACGAAGCATCGGTGTGTGAACCGATTGAAACGATTGTTCGACAAGAAAATGTGCCACAGGGAGATGATCCATTCACTTTGATAAGTGAGAGATGGTTTTTCTAGATATATTAGCTTGCATGGCTGTGTTTGTAAATCATATGTTGCATTTTTAACTGTAAAAGTGATGATGTGTATTTCCATCGCTTGTTAAGAAACAATGATATTTTGGCCTTGTTTTATAAATCGTGTGATGCATTTATTTCATGTAAAAGTGATGAGGTGTTTTCCATCGCTTCGAAATGCGAAGATTATGTTTTTGGTCTTGCAATGATAGATGGGGTGTGATTTCCATTTATGTAAACTTGACCACCGAGTATTTAAACTTGTGGAAAGTATGGAATGCTTGGGTCATAGTTGGTCATATTTGGGCATGTAATTTGCGAGAGACTGTACTACAGGTTTTCAGAGGATGCAGGTGTCGGTTCATTGCTTATGGCCCTGAAGGACAAAGGTGAAGGAGAAGGAAGGGTGACCTTTTATAGGACACTTGTGGTGAAGACATTGTACACAAAATTTGCATATTATTATTGATGCTTTTGGAGGACCAAAAGCTCCTCAGTGGGGAGGAATGATCCAGGTGGCTCCAGAGACACACACATGACAAAGAGGGCTGATGAAAGCTCAAAAATCAAAGTGTTCAGATTTCTCTCGAGCAAGGTTCAAGTTGAATATTTTGTTGCCCTGATTGCAACGATGCGAACAACGCATCAATCCGATTTCGTATAAGAAGGTTAGAGCAGTTTGAAGTTTTGTGAAGGCAAGGGAAGTGGGGCACAAGGATGCTACATGGAGTCCTAGTAAGCACATGGGACCCACATGCAAAGCCCTCAGCTGTTGACACATGGCGCTCCTCCTTTGGCCCCTTGCCCCTGCGAAAAAGACAAAACAAAATGATATTTAATTTCCCACATAAAAAAATAAATAAAATAATAATTAAAAAAAATAACTATATATTAAATATAGTTATTAAACAATCAAAATCAATTTAAGTATGATAAATTGTTATGTAACAAAAATCATATTAAATATGGTTAAATTCCATATTAAACAAAACCTCCATTTTTGTTTTTTTGGAGTTGTTACAATATGGAGATGCGAATTCCATATATTATATGGTTTGAAAAAACTATATTAAAACTAAAATTAGGTTTTAAAACAATATTTAGACTCAATGGGATTTGAAATCAAAATCTCCCAACAACAACTATCTTAATATCATTATGCCAACCAATGTGCCAACCTCACACTTTTCCCTATTCATTCTCATACTTCGTTATAAAATGCCATTCAAATGGTTCAAGGAAACCATGGAGAATGATTGAGAATACATGAGAGATGATGGCACAAGGAGGCCAATGGAGCCGTAAGAAAAGAAAAGGTAGGTCAGACGGCAGACAGACACGCAGTTTGAGGCATGATGGTGAATGGATTTCGAGACAGAATCATTTTTTATGCTTGGAGAATCTTTTGATTCCAAGGAGATAAAATTTTCCTGTGTCAGAATGTATTGAACTTTATATGCATTTTAACTAGAATTTCGCAGGGAACACAATGGCGAGGTTAGATTTGCATTTTGAGCAACAATTTTACAGATTCCCTGTGGAGGAGAATCTTTAGGAATCTTGAGGGAATCTTTCAGATTCTTTGGAGGCTGAAATTTTCCTGTGTAAGAATTAGGTCAACCATATACTCATTCGTCTCAGAATTTCGCAAGGATCTAAATGGTGAGATTAGATTCCTATTTTGAGTTGTAGATTTCTAGATTCCCTGTGGAGCAGCATCTTTGAGGAATCTAGGGGGAATCTAAAAGATTCCCTAAGGCCCAAATTTCGACAGTGTCAGAATTCAGCAAATTGACAGTTGATCCTACACCTCTCAGCGGCACGAGTTCTGTGGTGCAGTCTGATTTTCCATCTGAGCCTTATGTTTTTCGACCACTTTTCAAAGTGTAGTTGTAGGTGTCAGTATTCAATGAGTGAGTAGTTGATTTCATGCCTTTCGATGCCACGATTGCGATGGTGATTTCAGATCCAACAATGGAGCAACCTATTCTTCAGTCATCTTCTGTGTGAGGTAGATGCAGTGTGATCATGTTCTTCTTTGTCTCTTTGCTATGGGATGCATTGTGTTGTACAGATCACTGCTTGATATTTGATGCGGGATATTTGATTTGCTCTTGATGTGAGATGTAATTTCTATCATGGATTTGTCTTATTTATGTTTGAGATCCCTTTTTTTCCATTTTGGCGAGATACTCATTGTCACCATGTATGTTTGATTGAGATCTGTTTGTTGCAATGTTTGGCGAGATACTCATTGTCATCGTCCATGTGAAATTGTCATGCTGATAGGAGTCCTTTTTGTGAATGAGAGTTCCGGTAGCGGAACATCTCGTGGAGAGGTCTAGCCACTCCTGCGTGAGGGAATTTTCCTTGTATGATAGAGAAAATACCATCCATGTACATCATCACTCTTTCTAGAATTTAATGCAGCGGCCTACATCATCTTGACAGTGAGGCCCAGAGATGTAGGCTCTCCTGGACGAACTCCGTTATCAGTCTCTTATGTTGCTAATTCTTGTTATGTTCATCTTCTTTATAGCATGTAGAAGTTCATTTATGTTCATTAATGCTTTGATGCAATTCTAACACATAAGTCGAAGTAAAAGGTCTTGGTTTAAAGGGTAGCGAAATTTACCCGGATCAGTTGGCCACATTTCCAACCAATAAAATCATGCCATAACCAACCACTGACATCGTTCCACTTGGAACCACCTGATCCATTGAAGGAAATCCCTTTGAATAGTCAACTTGCCAACTGGGCATGCCCATTCAGCAGTACAAGCTGTTGACTGGGCTGTCTGATGGGCCTCTAAATTAGACATAAAATAAGGCCCATCCAACCTTTCTTAGGCCCATCTAACCTTCCTTATGCACACAAAATATATATTAAATCTCTCCTTCTACACTTAATAATGTTTTATTATCCTTTAATATGTTTTTAGGAATGTTTAAAGGTAATTTCATATTTGTGCCTATTATCGATTTTTTTGTAGAATATTGTGAGAATATTGGGCAGCTTATGCAGATTTGTAGAATGAGATAATTTAGAGACTTGATATCTGCCACTGGAATATCAAGATTGAAGAATAAATGAGAAAAATGTCAGTAAATTATGGAGAAACCTTGGAGAGATTCAAGGGGATTGTCCACCCTCCTTAATTATCAAAGGCAACCAAGAAAATTGAGGACGAAGTGCACTCGATCTCTGGTTTACTTGGAGTCAAAATGGACTCAATCACTATTTTCTAGGGATATGTTGGTAGCTTCCCTGTAGAATAAATAGAGCAAAGCTAGATCTAGGAAGGGATTCGATTCCATTCAGAACTTTTGCTGCAAGCTATTAAGATTTTTTATTATTGTACTCAATGATTAAAATTTCATAAATGTAACGAGGCTATTCTATTCCTAAAATGAGCAGACATACTCCATTTTACTGATTTAGTTCCAGAGAGCTGGGCTCGTGGGTTAGGGACCAACCCATGTGCCTCAGCTTCTCTGTTGTTTTCATTCTTTTCTTTCTGTCATTTAGCTAGTTTTATTTATGATATTTTCATTGTTGTTATAGTTTGTTGTTGTAGATTTAATCTGCTTATCTGCGTTGTAGAATAGTTGATGAACTCCATAAAACTATGAGGCATCCTTCCCCTCCCATCTCTATCGATAGAGCTCAAGGAGGGTATAAATTCCCAAAGACCAAAAATGCTTTATGTTTATGATTCGCTATTTCTCAGATTAGAGTAGAGTGCAATAACAGTTTCTGTCTTTCTTCCACTGTGTTATCACGTATTTTTTCTGTTTTTGCGTGCATGAATCCATAGGTTTGTTTGCAGGAATCAATATTAAATTTCTCGAGAATTTCACCCTCGCCTTCCCGCTTCATTTTCCATCTTTGTTTACACGCTTTCAAACACCTATGTTACACTCTATTCCCTCCTTATTTTATTGCAGTTGTCGCCCTTTTTATTCACAAAACGCTTGAAAAAACATTAAAAGTCTGACCTCTGCCCTTGCTCCTCGAAACTCCCGCTCACTGTACTTCGCTCATCGCAAATTGCAGATCTCTTGCGTTCTCTGTTTATGCTCTCCCATTCCAAGCCCTGATTGTGATATTTCCTTCTGCCTTATCTTTAACGCTTATTAGTAAAGAAGAACTTCATAAACATTAAAACCCGTTACTTTTTCCTTCAAAGACTTACTGCAATGGCAAATCGCCTTTCTCATTTGGTTCCCGTAATACTTATCACTCTTGTTCGCCAATTGAGATATTTTTTCCGTACTCTGCCACGTCACCTGTCACATATCACATTTCACATTTCACTCCCAAACAAAAATTATGCTACTCTCCAGCTTTTCGGCCTTGTGATTGCGATATCACATATCGCATATCACACTTCCGTCACCCATCGCAATCGCAAATCCTGTCCCATCACATTTCACATTTCGCTCTTACTCCCAAACAACACTTCCACCACTCCTCCAGCTTTTCAATATTGCAAATTGCGATATCGCATATTGCATATCGCACTTCCGTCCTCCCATTGCAATTCTGCCATCACACTTTTCAAAGCCTCCCTCTCCAAAGAATTTTTGTGATATCATAAGGTTTAATGAAGTCTAAACCCCTCTTTCCACCTCTAAGCCTTTTCACATGTGTTAAGCCTTCCATTGGCATCTTTACCCCTTTTTCCTCCAAACTGCAAGAAACACTTTTTCAATTTTAGTTAGATCATGAATAGTTGCATGGTTAGAAGCATGGTAGCATGGTAGATAGATCATATGATAAGTAGAGTGTTTAGCCATTTGGCCCATCAAGTGTGGTTAGAATTAGTTTCCTTTCCTTTCATTTATTTTCAGAAATTTAATTTAGTTTCCTTTCTGCAATTTAGTTTAGTTTCATTGAAGTGTGACAGACTTCACCGAGAAACCCTAGAAGTAGCACCCTTAGTGGAAGAGGATGAAATGAGTAGAATGCATCTGCTTTGTATATAACACTATCACCTCCAAGTTTTTATGAACCCCGGGTTGATAAAGTAAAGTATGGTAGCAACCCCTAGGAGTTGCAACACTCTTGGTGCAATACCAGGGATCACCATTGTCCCTGTTTTTTTTTCAAAAATTTGCCCATTTGACAAAATAGAAAAAAACGAGTTTGTGGAACATACAATATCAATTTTCTGCGAAACAAGTTACATCAAATTTAGAAAGATGAGATATATGCAGTTGTTCAAGTTCCACACCATACCGACAACTTACTTTTTTTAGCATAATTTTTAGCACCTGATTACTCCTCTCCACTAGAAGCTTTTAGACCCCAAAACATCACTTTCAATTCTTCAATAGATGAGTGTATAGTTCCCTCTCCTTTCCAATCTCGATCCATTAGGCCTTAGAAGGATTTTTTCCTTTGAGCCCCGCACGAAGGTAGTCTACACTCCCTTGTTTCAATGTCCTTGTTCTTCTATCAAGAATGGTGTCTTACTGAAGCTCATCAAGGAATTCTAGATAAAAGTATTCAATAGATGGAATCCGAAAATTTTATCCTTGATATTCAATCAACATAGGCTCATACAACCTTAAGTTTTAAACATTAACAACATAGTAAATTTGCATGTATAAAGGAAAATCTAACTTGAAGGCATTGCCACCAATCTTTTCCAAAATTATGAAAGGAACATAATGGATTGGTTTCAATTTTTTACCATCCTCTTCAAGCCTCTCTTTGCTAATGTGAAGACAAACTTCTTCACCAACTTGGAACTTGTGATCTACATGGTGCTTTTCGTTCCTTGTTTTGTACTTGCCTTGGCTCTTTCAAGCTGATCTTGAACTGTTTGATGTATCAATTGGATTTGTTCTATGAACTTCTTGGCTTTGTCTATGTCGTTATGGCCATTAATAGCAACATCCTTCCCAAAAATGAAATCCAATGGAGATCTAGGCAAGTATCCAAGACAATATGCTTCAAATGGCGATGTTTGTGTAGAGGAGTGTTTTGCATAGTTGTAAGCATGCTGAATGTAATTCAAATGTTCATCCCATAACTTAGAATTCTTGTTGCAGTATCCTCGAAGAAGATGTATGATTGTTCAATTGACCACTTTGGTTTGACCATCTATTTGTGGATTAAATGATGTACTCTTTTCAACTTGGTATCCATCAAATCCAACAAACTTGACCAATTCCCAACAAATCGAGAATCTCGATCACTAACAATGGATGTGGGCAACCCAAACATGTTGAAAGAATAGTTGAGCTATTTATTCCGCTGATTTTCGTTTTACATGGAATTAATATACACGTCTTGTTGAACCTATCCACAACTACATACAAATAATCATGACCTATTTTTGACAATGGAAGGCCTCCTACAAGATCCTCGTAAAAACACTCTCCCATGGATGTGAAGGTATGGGAAGTGGTATGTACAATCCTAACTTCCTATTTCTAGGCTTACTGACCACATACAATGAACACCCTTTAATGGAACACGACACACTTTCAAGCATATGAGGCCAATAACAATACCTCTGAAGATGTGACATTATTTTTCTTACACTGAAATTTCCAACAATAATAGAAGTGTGTGCTTCCCTTATGACATTCACTCTCTCCGCCTGTGGAATACAAAGCTTTCCCTAATGATATAACAAGTTATTATGCACATGGTAATCCAATTCCTCTACTTGGTTTCCTTGACTCAAGCTTGCATAAACATCTTGAAAGTCATTCTCAAATGCATATTGCTCAACATAACTTTCATGCAAAACAAAATTATTCTTGAGTAAAGTAGATAAACTAAAAATAGACCTAGAAAGCATATCAACAACATTGTTGTATATACCTTTGTTATACCTGATGACCAAGTGAAATTGTTGTAGGAAACCCATCCACCGAAAGTGACTTGATTGCTGCAACTTAGTTTTCGAATGCAAGTATTGAAATGGTTGGTGGTCGGTGTGTATGATGGTTTCCTTTCTCATCAAGTAGTATTTCCACTTTTTCACACTTTGAACCAACATTAGAGCTCCTTGTCATAAGTAGGATAGTTAATCACTACACCATTGAAAGTTTCTGAATGAAATGAAATGGGCTTACCATGTTGCATAAGGAATCAGAACTGCGCACATGGCATAGTCGCTTGCATCAGTTTGAATCTCAAAGGGCTATCTCAAGTCCGGTAGTGAAAGTATTGGGGATGAACTGATCTTCTCTTTCAAAGAATCAAATGCTTTTTTCTACTTAACTCCCCACTGGAAGACCTGCTTCACACTTGTCAATGCATCCAATGGAGTTGTGATAGAAGAGAAGTTAACGATAAGCTTCCTCCAATATTGGGTTGCCCCCAAAAATCTTCTTACCTCCATAGCTATTCTGGGCTTTGGCCAATTCAAAATGACATCAGCCTTGGAGGGATCTATTTTCAATTTACCTCCTCCAACAATGTGACCCAAATACACTTAAGAAGTTTTTCCAAACTCACACTTTGACATATTTAAAAGCAACTGTTATTTCCTTAAGGCATCAAGTACTTTTATTACAACCATGACACGTTCATCACGTGATTTAATGAAAATAAAGATATCATCTAAGTATACTATAACAAACTCATCAATAAATGGCCTCAACACATCATTCATCACACGCATGAAGGTAGTAGGAGCATTACATAAACGAAAAGGCATAACTAGCCATTTAAAGAAACCTTGTTTTGCCTGAATGTTGTCTTCCAAATGTCACCTTTAGCCATTCTAATTTGATGGTAGCCACTCCTTAGGTCCAAATTAGTAAAATAAATTCCATCTTTCAATTGATCAAATAAATCATCTATTCTAGGAAGTGGATAACGATTATTTACCGTAATTTTATTCAATGCACAGAAATCTATAAACATTTCCATGTTCCATCCTTCTTTGGCACCAACACAATAGGTGACCCGCATGGAGAAGTACTTGGTCGGATGATCCATTTTTCCAACAACTCTTGAATTTTATTTTTGATTTCATCACTCTCCATCACCGACATCCTATACATGCCAATGGTAGGAAGAGGACAATATTTTTGCAACTGTATTTCACACTAAATTCCCCTCTAGGGAGGTAATCCCTTTGGTTCTTGAAACATCTCATTATTTTGATTAACCACTTCAATCAAATCAGATTTCAACTTTGGATCATAACCTTGAAATGCTTCATAATCAACATCATTCTTTGGTTTAATCATAAGAAGCACAAAAGTCTTGCTTGAATTCATTATTCTCTTCATTTATCCCGCATTAACTAATGAAAGATTTAGTTTCTTGCGGTGAGCTCTCACAGTATACTCCACACAATATTTGAACAAGTGGTACTTTTTTTCATGGTGATACAAGATGGCTTTTCTATCATAGGGGTGAGGAATACCCAAAACAATTCCTAACATATCAAGCGGTACATCATCTAATTCAAATTCGTCAATGCAGTTTACTGTGATTGCAAACCGAAGAATACACTTTCTTGTAACCTATAAATTTGTGTTCTTATATATCCAACCCAATGAATATGTTTTGGGATGTGGAATGGTTTCAAGATTAAGTTTCTTGACTAAGTCTTCAGATATCAAGTTGGCTCGAGACCCACTATCAAATAGTGTATCAATTTTTGTATGTTTTGCAATAACCCTCACATGGAATAATTAAATCTGTGTTTCTTCATTTGGGGTACTAGTGTGACAATTTGATGAACTAGCGATAGCAATGGATTCTTTTCCTTTCATACCCATGGCTGTAATTTTAGTTTCATCACCTGAATCAATTCAAAAATCCTCTTGAGTCGTTGCAGTTGTTTTTTGTTTCCCCTTGTTGTTGAATTTCTTCGGCCTCATCTCTGGATGAAGCTTCCAACAATGGTCCTCATCATGACCCTCTTTGGAAAAATGTTTTCATGTTATTTTATCTCCTTCCTTTTTAACGGATGCATTTTTCTTTCCTTTTCCTTTGAAACCCTTTCCTTTCTCTCCACCCTTAAATGGCTTCTTTTTACCCTCTTCTGGAATATTTTTCCCTCTTGCCCCAAGGTGAGTGGCTTGCACACAAACCTCATCTACACTAGTGGGATTGAACATAAGGACAATATCCCTTAGGTAGCTATGTAAACCCACTATATACTTCAACAACGTGTCTTGTGATTTCAAATCGACACCTAACTTAAGAGACTCTCTTTTAAATTATTAGGTGTAATCTTGCACATTTTGACCTTTAAGTTGTCTAAAATTATACCAATTCATGATGGATTTATGCATATATGCTAGAGGGTAAAATTTTCTTTTAATTGCAGCGATGAAATCCGATTGAGATATTACCATGTTTTTTTTATCTCATATTGTGTCTTGGCTTACCAACATACTAGTGATGCACCTTCTAGTCTCAAAGAAGCTAGATGAATCTTTATATCATCGTCTTGAAGGTTTGGAATCCTACAATATACCTCCAACTGACAAACCCAATTATCAAGCTTCTATACATTCACTTCACCATTATATATAGGCAAATCAAATTTAATATCAAGTTTTAACAGGGGTGTTTTACCAATTCCTTTGAGGTATGTTGATGAGTATGAGTAAGGGTTGTAGTAGTGGAAGAGGCTAAAAATGAAGGTGAATATGGTGGTGAGGATGATGGTGGAGTAGATGGTGGTTTATCACCATTTCCATTATCTCCTCCTCCTGAACAACCCTTTCCCTTTGGAGGCTTGGAGCCTTGACCCTGCAACCTTTAATTCCTCACTTCATAGAGGACTTTCACCATCTCTATCATGTCAAAGAAAGCCTTCCTAAAATCTCTCTCATCATCTGGCATGTTAACAGTTCCTCCTTCATGATCCCTGCTTACTGAAGCTTCTCTTGCAACTGGAGGTGGAGTTCGTAGTGTCCATTGTCGAAATCTTGCTCTCCTTTTTCTTGTCCCAATTTGAGATCTTGCACCCACAAGTTTTCCTTCTCCTCTCTTGAGCTTCAACCTTGTAAGCATCACATTCACTTGCAAAAAAAATAAATCCTCCTTGCACAAGTAAACCTAGTGTTCTAATACCAACTTGATCTGAATGGGAAAATTAGATTTACTATGCTAAATTACTTTTCATAAAAAAACAAAAAAAAACAAAACAAAAAACAAAAAACAAAAAAGCTTGAGGATTATAAGGTAAATTGCAAGTTAAAGCTAAGTTTTTAATGTAAATTTCTTGAGAAAATTAACATGAAAAAATCATTGAAAAACAACATATAACAGATATGAACATCACCATAAATAGTAACACAACATCACTTAATGAAAGAGTTCACCCCTCCTGGGCTACGTCTCCTTGGTCCAGCTTCCAAAGGCATGGCCCTCTTCAATTATGCTCAAAAGTGTGAATATATACATTTACAATGCTCAAATAACTCTGAAACTTACTCCAATGGCTCAAAAATGCCCAAAAATTCTTATCTAGCCTCTTTCTGAACCGAAATTGGTCAAAAACTAGAGAAGTTATGAGCCTCCCTAGTTTTCCTACTAACCGCTCCACAATCTCCCCAAAATCCGGATTGGTCCCACAATTTCGCCCCATTTCCGGCTAACAAAGTGAAAATTTCATGGAATTCTAGGCGAAATTGTCAGACAGTTAATTTGTCCACTAAATCCTTAAGTCTGAAAAATCAAATATAATGGTATGGTGCTTTATATATTTTTTTTAATAAAAAATTTCACTGGGATTTCGGTCCGTTGGTGGTCACATTAACAGTTCTTGGTGGCGGTCCTCTCTGCGGTCATGACAACATCGGTGGCTAGGAGTTCAGTCACAAGACTTGTGGCGATGGCTATTTGGGGTGGTGGTTAGCCACCACGCCCCCAGTTCTTGACCATAGGTCGTATGAAACATGTTTTGGGAGGGGCGAGGCTAAGCCCTGACCCCTACCCCCATACCTCAGCCACTTACACCATAACATAAGTTTTAAACCTTTGTATTAATAAGTAATACATGTGGTATAACGATAATGCGGTGCACTGTGCAAAGAGAGGTCTAGAGTTCGACCCATATCCGATGCAGTTTGACCGTTAACAAACTTTTTTGGCCTCTCATGCTACCACGCAACGGCTTTTGGTTGGGCCACGTGGCAACATGTGGTTGGCCACATTTCCAACCAATCAAATCATGCCATAACCAACCAATAACATCATGCCACTTGACACCACCTGATTCATCAAAGGAAATCCATTTGACCAATCAGCCTGCCAATTGGGAATGCCCAGTCAGCAGTACGGACTGCTGACTCGGTTGTCCCTGTATTTTTTTCAAAAAGTTGCTTGTTTGACGAAACAGACAGAATATGTTTCTAGGAGCGTTCCATGTCGATTTTCCGCGAAACGAGTTGCACTGGATTCTGAACTATGAGATTTATGTGGTCATTCAGGTTCCACACCATTCCGACAAATTTCATTTTTTAGCATAATTTTGAGCACCTGATCAATAGAGGCCTCATCAATAAAAAGACTTCAGAGCATAATTTGGTATCCTTCTATCGGTTTAGTTTTGGAATTAGTCTCGGAGAGGAGAAGAGAAACAAGAGAATAAGAAAATAAAGCAAGGAAAGGAAGGACAAGAAAAGGAAATGAAAGCCAAGGAAAGTAAAAGAAGGACAAGGAAAGAAAAGGAAGGCAAGGAACAAGCAGCTTCAATGAGAATACTTGTAGGAAATAGGTTTCTTGTATGATTTCCTAGTTGGTTTTGACATGCATGGTATGTGCATGTTGATATTTGGTTCTTTTGTTGTCATTGACATGGATTTTTCTAGGTTTCAACAGTGGATTTTAGCCTAGCCTTTCCTTTTCCGGATAGCTATTGTGTGATGGGATTCCTCTCAGTTTTTAGCATTGGATTTCCAGAAGATTTTGGATCCAGGTGAGATGTTCTCATGAAAATTCCCAAAGGTCTAGGAATCCCTTGACTGGTAATGGAGGGATACACGGTAAAGCCTGAGGGTGGAGACATGAAAATTCCTCGAGGTATTGGTGAAGAAATTATGAGGCCCAAGCTCGGTTTGGATTTTTGATCTCGACACTGGTTTGGGTGAGATCACAGTATAGAGAGGGTGGAGGTGGTTTAAACTATGGATTCCCTTAGTTGTCTTTGGATTGGTTTATCCCATGAGATCCCACATTCATGCTTGGAATATTACACGAGGGTGATTGGATGAGAGAAATATTTGGTTCAACCAATCTATGGTCTGGTGGAATGTGGAAGTCTTGAACCCGGTCGACATTTTCATATGTTTAAAAACAAAGCTAAGTTTCTCTTGCTTTTGATGAGGAATTACATTGGTGGATTTAATGAATTTTCTCTTATTGTTATTTATTTGGTTATATGTTTGTTATAAGCATGGTTATAGAAAGAAATTACTGATGGATATTTTCATGTTTTCACTTGTAATTGAATGAATAATGAATGCAAGACCTAATTGGTGTTATGAAAACTAATGTGAGAACGCAATGACCCTTGTTAAACCCCAGATAAGTTTTGAGTCCCTTATGTTCAGAACTACATTCATGACCTGTATGTTGTATATTCACCAAGTGTTTGAAAGAATGTCAGTCCCGGTTGGGGAAGGTCAAGTCAAGTATTGGTTTCAATTTTTGGTTTACAAAAATTTTTTCTATGTTATTTATCAACTCTATAAGTTTCACTGAGTTCTGGGCAAAGACCTGAGTCCTAGCCTTGAAAAAGTGGCACAAAATTCAAAATCGTTGGCATAGAACTGAGAATAAAAGTCCATAGTCACATGGATGTAGGCTTATGAGTGAGATTGGGAATCCATAGTTACATGGAGGCTTTGGAAAGGGAGCTAATGGGGATCTAGGTTAGGGAAAAAGTGAGTTGTCTCAGGGGTTGGACACCTAGAGGGGTTGGGTTAGTCCTGGAGGTCATGTGGCACCTGAGGGAAGTCAATAAGGTCTTAGTTGTCGACTCCATTTCATTAAGGTCGCCTAGGAGGTTAAGTCTTACGATAGTGATGCTTAGATCATGTTTACCTTGGGCAAGCCAGTGAAAGTGGGTAAATGTGGGAGGAGGTGTTACAGATATGTTGTCAATATTGACCATAAATTCAAGCAGAAGAAGCGAAGGCTTTGGATCTACAAATCCAAAACAGAGCAAAGCCACTCCCCTAGGACAACTCCTCGAAGCCGAAAACCAAGAATAGCAGGAAGGAAAATAAGGACACTTGTAAGTGTTATGAGTTCCTTAAAACTCCCACTCACAACACGAACAAATGTCACACAAAGAAGGTGTTGGTGGTCAACCTAAAAGACTCAAAGATGTATGCATGCTCTAATTCTAAGTTCGAGCTCGACAAGGGAGCCAAAAAGGGAAAGAAGATCATTGACGTAGAACCCACTGCGATGGTAGCCACCACCAAGCTCCAACATGTGGAACATGAGGATCCAGAGGAGGGGCAAAACCTCTTCCACTCACAGATGTGGGTAAAGGGTTTATCGGCACAGTTCATCATCAGCAGTGGGATCCATAAGAACCTGATCTTGGCCGAGGTCATTAAGAGATTGAATATGCCAACAATGCCACACCCACAGTCATACACCATCAGGTGACTCCACCAAGGGAAATATCTCTGTGTCAGAAAACAGTGTCGCCTATAGCATTAAGCCCTTTGTAGATGAGGTATTTTTTGATGTTTCCCGTCTAGAAGTTTGTGATGTTTTATTAGGTTAGCCATACTTATGTAAGCGTCATGATATATATGAATCCAGACCTCATTTTTTTATTATTAATTTGGGTCAGAAATTGGACAGGATACCAAAGGTAGTGTCGACTTCCGCCTTTTCTTTGATCTCTGTGAAACAATGCAACAAGATCATTTCCCATATTGGGAAATTTATCTTCCTTATGATTCACCCTCAAAGCAAGAGGAAGACTGTGTCCACATCCACAACCCCTAGACATGGATCCTCAACACGATAGCAACACATGGACAAGGTCGTGGAGTACAAGGACATATTCACCTCACCCACAGGGGTACCCCTACACTATCAGGTTAAGCACTCTATCAATCTGACCCCATGAGCGCTACTACCAATGTACTTATATACCGACATTCTATTCTAGAGAATGATGAAATCAAGAGGCATATTTAGGAGTTGTTGCAGAAAGGGCACATCAGGCGAAGTTCCTCACCCTGTGGGATACCAATCGTGTTGGTACAAAATAAGGATGAAACCCGGAGGCTCTGTATTGACTATCAGGCACTAAATAAGATCACTATCTAGAATAGGTATCCAATCCCACGTATTGATGAAATTCTGGACCAGCTCAAGGAAGGAAAATATTTCAAAAACATTTACTTGAAGTCTGGTTATCACCAAGTACCAATCGAACCCTCTGATGTGTGGAAGAATGCCTTCAAATATAAGGAGAGCCTTTTCTAATGACTGGTCATGCCTTTTGGGTTGATGAATGCCCCACAACCTTCACGAGTCTTATGGACAACATCTTGTGGCTATTCACCAACTCATTTGTGGTAGTGTATATGGACGACATCCCGATATTCAACTATAGTTGGGAAAAGCACGTACCCCATATTCGACAGGTCCTCCAAACCCAGCGACAACACAAATTGTGTGCCAATTTGGAGAGATGCACTTTTGGTGTGACCCTGGTCAATATATGGGGTACATCATTGATGAGTGGGGTGTACATGTGGACCCAACTAGGATACAAGTTATTCAAGTTTGGATAACCCCAACCACTCTAATAAAACTCCTCATATTTATAGGTCTTGCAAATTTATATCACAAGTTAGTGTTGGGATTCTCTCATATCACTTGGCATTTGAGTCAAGTCACAAAGGGAAGAGAGAAAGCAAAGTTATTTTGGTTTGAGTCCCAATAGAAGGAGTTTTATAAGTTGAAGCATCACCTCTGCTCTGCACCAGTGCTCACATTACCAGACCTGCACCAACCATTTGAAATTGAGATAGATGTGCCCGAATATGCTATTGGTGCATTTCTTACCTAGCAGGGGAATTCAATGACATATCACACTGAGACACTTTTATATACAATCCAAAAGTGTCCCAACTATGACAAAGAGATGTATTCCATTGTGCAGGCCTAATGAAAATGAAGTATTACATTATGGGAAAGGAAATGGTCATCCACACAGACCACCGACCCCTGAAGTACATATAGACACAAGGAAAGTTGAAAAATGATTGCCATAAAAATTGGTCCACATATCTACAACAATTCCATTTGACCATTAAGTGAAAGAAGGAAAGCACCAATAATGTTGCATACTGCCTCAACCGACCGCCAGTTATGGCACTGACCACTATGATCGAGTACAAGAGTGATCCAGAATTTGGCACCACATACAAGATGATCCTGGAAGGAAAACAATTTCTAGAATTTCACCTCCAGGGCACACTATTATGCCACTTGGAACACCTTTATGTTCCTGCAAGTGAACGTGCCAAGATGATTTGGGAGGAACACTAAAGTCGAGTTGATGGAAATTTTTGGGTAGAAAAAATAGTGGCAGTGTTGCAGAATTATTTTTATTAGTTGAACCTTCGACAAGATGTTAGGAAGTACATCAGATCCCACACTTCCTGCGCCATTTACACAACCAAAATCAAGAATCAAGCCCTGTATACTCCTCTTCCTACTCCTAGCTGACCCTAGGAATCCATCTCCATGTATTACATGTTGGGCCTTCCTTCTACCAAGCATGGGAATGGTTGTGTTTTTGTGGTTGTCGTCAGATTCTCTAAGATGGCCATTCTGGTGGCTTGTAAGAAGAGTATCACAACAAAATCCATTGCCAAACTATTCTTTGAATGAGAATAGGTACACTTTGGGATCCCAAAGTCCATTATCTTAGATTGGGATAAGAGGTTCGTAAGTACCTTATGTTCAATCCTCTGGTCATTGTTGGATACCAAGTTCACCAAGTCCATGATATTCCACCCCAAAACTTATGGCCAAACATAGGTCATCAATAGGATGATCGTGCACATCTTATGCATGTATAATTCAAACCATCCATGCACATGTGATGAAATCTTCCCATATTTCTAGCACAACTACAACAGAGCTCTCCAAAACCTAACTAGCCATAACCATTTTTAGGTGGGGTTTAGATTCCAACCACTATGTCCCATTGATGTTTCCATACCACCTGCAACTACTTAGGTGGATTCGACTCATGCCCAGTCTGAAGCTAACAGAGTTACCAGCTTCATTGAACGCATTTAACACATTGTCCAGTAAGTCCATGACATATTTGACAGAGAAAATTCTAAGTAAAAACAATGTCATAATCAACATCGGGTACCACACAAGTTCTAGGTGGGCGAAATTTTTTGGTTACATATACAGAAGGAGTGCCATACTTGGGCCCACCATATGCTTCACCCAATATGATATGGGACTCACATCATCACTAAGGTTGAAGGAGACAATGCTTTTGAGTTCATAATTCTCCCATTCCTTGGCCTACACCCAGTGTTCAATGTGGACCGCCTTCGACCATACTTTCTACCATTACTGGACACATCATAAATTTCAGAACAACTCACACCAACATAGTTAAACCCAGACTGCATGGAACATGCCACAAATAATAAGATCATGGACACTCACCAAAAAAAGATCCAACTATATTGGATTTTCAAAGCTGACCAACTCCTGCACCAAGGCAAGTGACTCACTAGGGACCAAGTTTAACAGAAGTTTACCCATCTCATGGAGGCACTCAATGCAATGGGGACCATTGATTCCTTAGGGGGTATGACTAATCCAAGTGGATATTGATGGCTACCTACCTATTCCACTTGGACCCCCACCATTGTTTCTTTTCAGTTTCCTTAATTGTAGCACAACCTACTATTTTTTGCATTTTTTTAGGTCCTAAACTTCCGGATTCGTTTTAAGGGCCTAAAAGACATTTTTTAGGAAAACGGAGAAACTAGAAAAGTGCCTAACCAGTATTACAGTGACTTCGAAACGAGGTATTATGATAGCCGAACATATATTGTGTGCCAAAGTTACAACCCCAGGAAGTTTGCATTCCAACTAACTCCAACAAGGCCCACAAGAATTTGGTGTTTCATCTACTAGGGTTAGGTTTTTGGATGTTTTGGCTTTCCCATTGTTTCTCAGTGATAAAAAGGTCACTGAGCCTCATTGTAACATAATTTATAGGCATTTAGCCACCACATATCTTCTTAGAGATAAGCTACCATCACCTGAGTTAGTTTATTTCCATTCTGTATGTAAGCATATTTCACTTCTTTGATATTAAAAAAATAAAAATTTATTTTTGATGCATATCTATGTTTATGTTTATATGCATATTTTATTTCATTCCTACATAAGTATGAATCATTCATCCAATCACCCCAATGAAATATTCTAAGCATGAATGTGTGATCTCATTGGTTAAACCAAAATAAAACCAAACCAGGGCTTCTAGAGGCTAAGCCACCTCAATTCTCAATCGCAATGATCTCACCTATATGGTAAAAAAATCACTAACATCAACCAGATCAGTCTCTACACAAGACATCCAGGGTTCTAGGAACTAATAATTCGACCCACAACCTTCTAAGGATCTAGAGAATTTGTTCCAACCACGGCTTCATGAACTAGTAACTCAACCCACCAAGGTCTCCAGAGCATTTGTCCCAACCTATGGCTCCATGAACCAGTAACTCAACTCAAAATGTTCCAGGGCTTCCAAAGTGTTTGTTCCAACCCACAGGAATAGGGCACCTGAGCATTCATTAGAAAAAATAAAGTGGGAAACCCACAACACCATCACTATCTAGGAAATGGCATGTTATGCAACCAACTCACAAAATAGAGGAATAGATAGATCAACAGTGTAAAAATTATCCTCTTCGAGGGGGAAACCTCCTTTACATTACTTAAATGAAAAATTCTTGGATGATTCAAATGAAAAAACCTCCTTTATATATATAGGATTCTAAGGGGTCACAATATAATCAAATCTAACATAACAATAATAATATAAGGGAACAACATTAATAACAATAATGGGCTTCTATGGGGCACAATAATAAAAATATGGGTACTACATGGCAAAAACAATAAAAATAAGGGGGCTACACTAACAATAACAATGAGGGTCTACACTAGTATTATAGGGACCTAACATGCCCCTCTCCTTCAAAAGAGTGTTGTCCTCAACACTTGAGTAGTTCTGGATGCTTATATATAAAATTCTCATCCTCCCATGTCGAATCTTCAGTGGGTAAGTTCTTCCACTTGATGAGATACTCTGAAATTGATTTAATTTGTAGTTGTCGAGTTCTTGTTTCCATGACTACTTTAGGTACCGATATGATATTTTCTTCCTCGTCAAGTTCTGTCAATATTGTTTGAACTGGAAGCTTGTCACCTATAACCTTCTTTAAGCATGAAACATGGAAAAATGGGTGCACTCGGAAAGATGCAGGAATCTCCAATCTGTATGGCATAGTACCAATATTTTGCAAGAGCTTGTAAGGAACATAGTAATTTGCTGATAATTTATTTGTTGAGGGACATTTTTTTGTATGGTTGTAGTCGTAAAAATACCTAGTCACCTACATCAAAACTTATTTCGTTGTGATGTTGATATGACTGTTATTTCATTCGATTCTACGCCAAAGTGAGGTTATCCTTTAAGAGTTGGAGAACTTGTTTTTGATGCTCGATGTGATCTTCCATTGCTTGAACCTTAGATTTTTCTCTTAAAGGTGATGTGATGGAAGGTGGATGATATCCATAAAGTGCCATAAATGGGGTCATTTTTGATGCAGTATGGATGCAAGTGTTATACCACCATTCAGCCACAAGTAACCACTTGACCCATTATGTTTGTTTATCAAATACAAAGCAACAAGGATATCCTTCCAAACTTTATTCACTATCTTAGTTTTCCCATCAGATTGAGGATGATAAGATGTGCTATGAGCTAATTGAGTACCGAGACAAGAAAATATTTCTGTCCAAAAATTTCCAGTAAAAATTGGATCTATGTTTCTTAAAATAATATTTTGTTTTCCGTGTATATTTTGATTTTTTTCCATAAATGCAGTAGCAATTGTGTTGGCTTTAAATGTATGAGATAATGCACAAAAGTGTGCATATTTGGTAATTATATCAACTCTCACCATGATGACACTATTTCCTTTGGACTTGGGTAAAACTATGATAAAATCCATTGAAACCTCCTCCCAACGTTGAATTGGAATGGATAAAGTTTATAATAGACTCGGGGTCTTAATTGTCTCAACTTTATTTTGTTGGAAAACCAAACATTCCGCCACAAAATTTTGATTATGATATTTAAGGCCATCCCAAACAAATTCCTTCTTGACCCTGTGGTAAGTTTTTAAAATTCCCAAGTGCCCTCCTAAGGGGGAGGTGTGCAATTCCAAAAGAATATTTTGTTTGACTTGGGAATTCCTACAAAGATATAAGCAATCTTTGTACCATAATGAATCATTTTTCTAGCTAAATGTATCAGATGTACTGGGATCTTGCTGAAAATTTTGAATGAGTGTCCGCACTTCTTTGTCATTCTTCCATTCATCTCTTGCTTTGATTATCCAATCTTTTTGGATAACAAAAATGGCACAAAGAAATTCTTCCACATCCTCATCCTTTCTTGAGAGTGAATCTGCAACAACATTTTTCTTCCCTTTTTTGTAGACAATTTCAAAGTCATAACCCAACATTTTTGTGACCCTTTTTTGCTCCTCTTCTGAAGATAATATTTGTTCCAAAAATTGTTTAAGACTATCATGATCTATTTTTACCTTGAAGTTTCTTCCCATTAGGTAAGGTCACCATTGATTTAGTGCATTTTGTATTGCCAACATTTCCTTCCCATAAATAGGTTTGTGTAAATGCTTTCCTTTGATTGGAGGACTTTCAAAAGCAATGGGTCTTCCTTCTTGCATTAAAACGACACCAATTCCATTTCCTGAGGCATCATATTCCACAATAAAGAATTTTGAAAATTCTGGTGTAGCTAATACTGGTACTTGACACATTTCTTCTTTAAGATTTTCAAAGGCCTTAGTTTCTTCTGGAGTCCAAGAAAATGCATATTTCTTTAGTAATTTTGTCAGATGTGCTGCTATTCGCCCGTAATTCTTAACAAAATTGTGATAATACCCTGTCAGCCTGAGAAATCCTCGAATATGCTTTATGTTTGTGGGGATTTTCCATTCCTTAATGGTTTTAATTTTGTTAGGGTATACCGTAACACCCTCATGAGATATAATTTGACCCAGATATTCCATCTCCTATACTCCAATTTTTTTTTTTATGTTTTTGCATATATTTCTTTCTCCTCCAATAGTTTGAGCACCTTGTCAACATGTTGAACATGATCCTTCCAAGACTTGTTGTAGATTAGTATATCATCAAAAAATAATAACACAAATTTTCTAAGGAAGGGTTTGAAAATGGAATTCATCAAAGCTTGAAATGTAGAGGGTGCATTGGGAAGGCCAAAAGGCATGACCAAAAATTCATAATAACCCTTATGAGTTCTAAATGTTTTTTTTCAAAGTATCTTAAGTATTTATTCTAATTTGATGATACACTGAATGAAGATCCAAATTGGCGAAGTAAATTTCTCCATGTAATTAATCTAGTAATTCATCAATGACATAAATGGGAAATTTATCTTTAATAGTGAGCTTGTTGATCTCCCTATAATCTGGACACATGCGCCATGTTCCATCCTTCTTTTGCACCAATGATACTGGAGAAGGGGAAGAACTTTGACTAGGCTGAATTGTATCGACATCTAGCATTTATGGAACCATACGTTCAATTTCACTCTTTTGGGCATAGGGATATTTGTAAGGCCTGATGTTTGGAGGAACACTTCCTCGAATCAAATGAATAACACGATCATCATCATGAATAGGTGGGAGGCCTTTGAGAGTATCAAATTCCTTTGAATGTTTTTCCAAGACTTTTTGGAGATCTAGAGAAATATATGAGTTCGATGTTTGAACATCTAGTGAGCATAATTGTGCAATTACACACCGTTTCTCTTTCTTTAGAAGCTTTATCATGCCATTAGAGTTAATTATCTTTCCTGGTTTCCCTGCAGTACCCCTTAATTCAACTTCCTTTTCTTCCCAAAAAAATCTCAAGAAAATTTCTTGAAAATTAAAAGCTATCGTACCCAAAAATTGTAACCATTGGACTCTTAGTACAACATCAACACCACCCATTGGAATGGAAATCATTAGACTATTTAATACATATTCCCCCATGGTTAACTTGATATTATGGAACTTTCTAGAGAAATTTATAGTTCCTCCATTTGCAACCATCAATTGACACTCTGGTGTTGGATATAGGAAGCAATTCAATTCCTTGGCTATCTTACAATGAGTAAAATTATGAGTACTACCCGAATCAATTAGCACTATTACCTTTTTCTTCTTGATATGTCCTTCTATCTTGAGAGTTTGAGGAGTGGAAATCCTTTCCAATGCATTACAAGATATGGTCTGATTTGTTTTCTCTTTCTCTACGGTTTTTTCCCAGTGTATATCCTCTTTGTTTGAAGTTTCTTGTTCTTTTTATTCCTCCTCTTCAAAATCTATGTAAAATAATTTCTTCTCAGCACACTTATGAACTTTAGTGTATTTTCTATCACAACTATAACAAATCCCTTTTGATATTTTTTATTCCAACTGTTGTGGTTTCAACCTTGTAGGTTGTGGAAGGCTAGGAGTAGCAACACTTCCATGTTTATAATTGTGAGTAGTAGGCTTCCTTGTCGCCATAAATTTGCATTCAATTTTTCTTGCCAACCTGAATACCTTCTCCAATGAATCAGGTTCCCAAAGGAGAAACTCATGTTGGATGTTATTATTTAACGTCCCTATGAAAACATTAATCCTATGTTCATATGGAATATCATTTACCCCTATATTCAATTTTTGGAAGTCCTCAATGTGCTCCGCCTGAAACCTTTTTTTTGAGATTTATCAATTGGCTAAAGAAGGTGTTGATATTTGCTTCATCACAATGTGCTATCAATTCCTCCGTAAAAATTGACCAAGCGACAAGTGGTTTAAGAGAACAAAGCCATCGATACCATACAAACTAATTGCGTCCTAAATGTAAAGTTGTAATGCATACCTTTTGTGTCTGTTGAAAATTATGGAGATCAAAGTATTGCTCCATCTGTAGTATCCATGTTTCTTAACACTATGGATAATCCAGAGATTTCTTTAATAAATGACAAATATTAACACAAGGAAACACCAAAGGAATTCATATCACACTTATATAAGCTTCACATACATAGATATTTAGGTATACAATTATCTTAAGGTAGGAAGCTAGACAAATTATATTGGGACTTCAAATATCATCCCAACAATAGGTTAACCTACACTACAATATTTCTTGGAGATAGTCATCCATGAGCTAGATTTAGAGCTTGTGAAGGTAAGCGCTCAAGGATCCTCATGCCAGCCATATGCACATTAACCTAGAATTTACAAGGTGATTTACGTCCTTCCTACCACCTTGATGCCTCCCACTTCAAGTGAATGTTTTTTTTTCTTCCAATTGCAGTCTCCCCTCTTTCCTTCTTTGAACCCTTCAAAGGTGTACCTAACCTGGATTGTTTACCACATCCATGGGTATCAAGTCATCCTCCCCCTATTATCCCATACACATCCTTTGATTCTTCGTGTAGTATTCATCCTTTATTTTATAAAAATCCATGTAGGGTCCATGGGGACTTCACTGTGGGAGAAATACTATAGCATGTGGGTTCATATTGGGGGATATATAATGAGGAAAAAATGACATAATATATTGGGGAATATATAGGGGGTAAAGGGTTTTTATATTGGTAGGCATAAAAAATGGAGCTCAAAGTTAATGAAAAAATATAAAGGGTTATAAAAAATGTTGATGAAAAAATGGATACCTACAATATATAGTGAAAGTAGGGGCTCTTTAAATTGAGAATATGTATTGGGTTTATATTGGTATGGGGTTAAAAAATGTGATTTTTGGAGGCGTTTTCCAATATGTACTCAAAGTAAGGGTATTGTTTAATATGATATGATCGCACGTGATATGTTAGAGGTTCATTTAGTGAAGCCCATGTGGTAGGGTCTTAAATGCCTAGCTGCCTGTGCCTATTGTCTCCCCTGTCAGTTGTGTCTCCCATACACATGATTAAATGTGATGATGTAATATTTTAGCTTAGATTACTTCAAATATGTTTAAATGCAGGCTTGACAATCCACCCCTTCACCTCAACAAGCTCTAAATCCATGTCCCTCTCAACCAAATCATGTTATTTGATATAATAAAAATGGGTTTACAATTCATAACCATGTTTACAAGAGGGGTTGTAATGAATCCTAACCCATTAAAGGAACATCGTCCTCGATGTTTTATTTCGGAACAAAATTATTTTACCTGTGATTTTTATAAACACATCATATTACAATTACATTTATTACCTTTAGATTTCAAAGTTTCTTTCCCAACAACCTCAATGGATATGAAGCCCCATTAAACTAATCACTCTCTCAGTGGTTGCTTCCAATTCACAGTGCTTCTTTTCGCAACTTCATCCAAATTCATAACTTGAATTCCTAAGTGTTGTCCACCTTCATTGTCCAATCATTATTTTCCAGTGTGCTTAGCACTTTTTCAACGATTGGTCTTAGATCATTGCTTCCTTGTACACGCCTAGTCGTAACATTGATCCCAATCAACATTCTCATGGCTCTTTAAAACCAATAATTTCCCTTTCTGTCATGGCATCCCCTTCTCTGTTTCCCTCTCCCTTGGGTGATCTAGTTCCTCTTCCTTACTCTGGAAGAGTCCTCATAATTGAAGGAAATTCCCTACCTTAATACATTCATATAAGTCATGACATACTTCATGGAAATCAACATGCATAATTGGGTTTAAAGTCACGAAAATGGCCCTATTATTTAATTTCTTAGATCTAGTATGTTGTTGCAAACACTCAAATTTATCTAATGATGCTATTGTTTGACTTGCAACCAACTTCACACACTCATTCCAAGAAACTAAATTCTCTCTTTTCTAGTTTTCTCTTAACTTCTTTATCTTCATCTTTACTCCAATCCACTAAGTGTTTATTAGCCCCAAGGAAAACACTTAGTAATGCTCCATGCGATATTTAACTTTGGATACGAGCTCAACTATCTTAGTTTTTTCTCAGCCCCGAGGAACAATACTTAATATGGCTATTAGGTCCCTGTAATTTGTCAGATTGGTAAGACCAAATAAACAAGGGTAACATCAAACCAAATTTGGAGTCCTAGGACCTAGCATTCCTCGACTCAAAGAGGGCTTTCTCTATATTTGTATAAAATATATAACTTGATTGATTTAGAATGTTGATTTTAGGCTAGTTAAAGTGATAGGGATTGTTTGTTTTGTTTTGTTTGGTTGCTTGTTAAGAAGAACGGATAGAGGAAGAGAAATTCAAACCATTGGGATATGGAATCTGTGAAAAGTTTGAAGAGTACAACAATAAATCAAGGGTGTTTCATAAGGGAAAGTTAACAAAGCCAAATGGATCTTAATAGCTTATGTGGGTGTGAAATGAACATTAAGTTGTGAGTTTAGTAGCTTAAAGGGCAATTAAAAATCCTTTAACATGTACTAGAACAAGAAGAGTCTTTAAAATTACTATTTTTAAGAAAGAACCAAAGGACAGGGCATACCATAAACTTCTTTGGCCAGACTTTACCAAGTAAACTTTAAGACAACAATCCAGCAAACCCTAGAGAGTAGGAAACTCCTAAATTATCTAGCTATTCACTTTCAGACAAGGAAAAATTTTTAGATAAAAAATCAGTAATGATTAAACAACAAGGAACTCCTAAGTTCTTCAATCAAACTTCAAAGACCTTTAAAGTGACTTTTCAAGATAGACCAAAGGACGGGGCAAACCATAAACTTCTTTAGTAAAACCATAATAAGTAAACTTCAAAGAAAGCCTTGATAACAACATTTAAAGCAGAACCAAAGGACAGGGAAAACCATAAACTTCATTGGCTGGACTATACTGAATTAATCTCAAGAAAAAAAACTAGATGGAACTGGAGAGTAGGGAACTCCTAAACTCTCCAATCAAGCCCAGCAGAGGAAAATATTTAAACAATAGAAAGCAGATAGACTTAAGGTGCCTCTAACAGCATATCTTAACCTAAATTTTATGTTCTGTTATAAGAGAAATTGATATACAAAATGGAAAACAGAAGGAAACAATTACACAATTAGAATAACATCACCATTTAACCAAGTTCATGAATCCCGTGAATATGCTTGTTCCATTGATATCCAGTCCAAAATAGTTACAAATCTTCAAAGCCAACTTCTTTACAACTCAAATTCTATGAGGTATTCAGCTCAACAACCGACCAAATAACAAAAAAAATGAAGCATCCATGCAATATTTAACTGCAAAATGAGGAGCTAATCCTAAGCTAGGGTTTCAGATTTGTATTTATTACAAAGTTAATGCATTTTTTATCTTTGAGACCATGCAAGGCCCAAGGAAAAATATCTAAGATTGATTCTTTGTAATAATAACTCCTAACTTAACTTCTGAGCTAACTTTGGAATATGTTTGACTTTAAGGCTTATCAATAACTTTTACAATAACTCCTGATAAGGGCGCAACACCAAGGCAGAAAAAATGGTCTGTCTTGCAGCCAAATTTTGGAGGCCTTTCCGATGTCCAAATGATCTCCAAGATGGCTCATTGGAAAGGTCTCTGAGTCTGATTTCCAAATATGCTTTCACTTTCCAAAATGGTTCCAATCTGCCCTATCAAAAATCACTTCTCCCAAGATTGGTAAATGTGCAGCGCTGGGGTCAAAAATAGGGTAGAAACATGATTTTTTGATGGTTTTTAGCCTTTTTGAGGGAATAGTTTTGCTCCAAATCTTCTGAAACTTTCTGAGGTTGATGTACTTGTCATTAGGAACATGAATATGCTGACCATTTTCCATTTGGATGGCCCTACACGTTTGGCACAATTTCTGCATATCAAACTATCAAAAAAATCAAAATGTGCACCAAAGTGCCAAACTTGGAATTTTGCTTGCTGATCAAGGTTTAGAGGCTTGGAGGGACCACTTAGCAAGGATATTGAGCTTCTATTTCTCCTTTGACTCGGTCAAAGCCCGAATCTTTGCATAGGCTCATTTGAGCTTGGCCCTTGCAATCATGTTTCTCATGGCATAATGTCTTGCCATCTTTTCCACCCTCTCTGGCTACATTTTTCAAATCTCTAAGTGCCTGCAGTTATTTACAACAATCATCAGTGTTGTTTTCTAAGTTCTCTATAGCCCTTTCAAGTTCATTCATTTCTGTCCAGTTCACCAAACCTTTTTTCCATATTCCATCAATATTTTCTGATAGACTTTCTTCATGTTTGGCCTTGTGTGCTTCCTCCATGTCATTTTCCTGCAAGTAATAACTACTTTGGCACTCGAATGGATTATCAAGATTATAACCTATGTCATCTACAAGACCAAGTTTTTCCCCTTTCCCTTGCTGTAAATTGTTTTCATCCAAGAGTAGACAGTTTACATCATCAGTGCTTTCTGCTGATAAATCTTCCAACACTCTACAGAAGTCCTAAACTTTTTCCCATTTTTTTCACTTGCAGGTTCTGAACTGAGAAGATAATCCTCCTTTGTGATCATTTCTTCTTGGACTTTGTGCCTCAACACCACTATCTTCTTCCTCTGACATCTTCAAATTCTGATTTGGAAACCCTAGGGTGTAAGTGAAATGAGATGAGGGGAAGGGGATGAGATGACTAGCTTGAAAGATGAAGGGAATGAGTGTGAGTGAAAGGGAATGTGTGTAGGGACAAACTAGATGAATGAAAACCCTAAATCAATGAAATTACCCTATCTTTCACTGATATTCTATTTTAGGAGGATGAAACAAGGGTAAAACAATGATCACAAGCTTGTAATTAGGGTTTTCTTTAGGGTTACACTTCAATTTATTTAAGGATGACCAAATAGCTTAAAAACAAGGTAAAAATTTGTACTTACAGCTCTGAGGGTTATTTGGAAGACTTTGGAAAAATTTGGAGAAGATTAGAACTTGTTTGGGTTCATAGATCACTCCACAGCCTTCTCTGGCTAGGTGTGCAACGCCACTAGCAAGCGTGCAGCGCCTCTGCAAGGGCACAACGCCAAGCTACAGGTGCATAGTGCCTTAAAAAATCTCTTTGAAAATTACTGGCAAGGGCGTAGTGCCAAAGTCCAGGCGCGCAGTGCCAAGGAGGCAACATCTTCTAAACGCGCAGCACCATTCCTGCACCTTTTTGCATACAACTTTTGGAGGCCTTCCCAGTGTCCAAATTGGGTCCAGGATATCTCGTTGGAAATATTATCTTGTCTACTTTCCAAATATACCTTTTTTTCTATTTGGAGTTCATTTTCCTTGTCAAAAGTTTATTTTCCCAAGACTGGTCAAAAAGTGCTGAATGAGAGTGTAGAAATGCAGAGTGTTGGTGCATGCAACTTTTGGAGGCCTTCCTCAACTCCAAATTGAGCTCATGATAGCTCATTAGAAATATATCTCTGTCTAGTTATCATTTGACTCATCAAGAAAGTCATTTGGACAATCTAGCTATGAGAAAACTTGATTTTACCAAGGTCACTCCAGAAGTGCAGCAAACCTCTTGTAGCACCTGTAAATTTGACATTTCTCCAAAACCATGATACCTGTGTAAAACCTGAAGGAGGTTTTTCTTCCTTGAATTATGAGGGACAAAAAAATATCTCACATTTGTTAATTTCATCTCTGTTTGGTCAGAAACATAGTTTGAAACAAAATTGGCTCTATGTGTGGCAAATGATTTGTCCCTTAGAATGACTTCTTGGAAAATGATGGAGGCATGATGTTTATGAGTTGGTATGGCTTCATACTTTCTGATATGACCTACTATATGGATCCTTTGCTCATATGCCTCTTTTTCATAGAAAACCATATCTCAGTGGGAGGGGAAATTAGGGTTTAGTGCTTGTGAACAATGATGACTTGGGCACCCTTGGAACAAGACAACTCCCTTTGACATTTGATCAATTGCTAAAGTAAACACTTTTTGTATTTGACATTTAATGTGTTGGCATGTGGAGCTCTGAGTTGGTAGCCTTGGGAGACTGAGTACTTATTACATTTGAATTGACATAAAATTACAAGAATAAATAAAAATTACATCTTGGAATGAAACTCACACTTGAAATAAAAAATACAACTTTGGAAACCATTTTGGAGATCATCTTTACATGGTAAAGAGATATTATTGGGATCACTCTCATACTTTGCTGACCTTATGCAAATGAAATGGTGCATTTTTGGACCTTGAAAGACAAAACCCTAATGACCTAATGAGACTTTGAATAACCTGACTTCCATGAATGAGATTTTGAATTAAAATACTTCCTGGTGAAAAGAGACTTTCATAGGTGTTGTTATGCTCAAGGGGACATGGGAATGAGTCAGCAATATGAATCTTGGAGAGAGTGGAGTTTATTGACAAGGACAACCACCAGCGGAACAATTTTAAGTCATGACATAATGGAATAATGAAAAATTTATTCAGTATGAGGCACCTAAGATGCACATGCAAATGTGTTTTGATCCCCGATGGAAGTATGCAAAGACTGACACTAACAAAAGGGTGAAGATAAGGAAAATAAGCCCAAAATGAATTCTTTTAAGAACAACACAGTGACTTTGAGAAGACCAACTGAGGGATAGTGAAAGAGGTTTTATGAGGATAATGAAAGCAGTGAGATTCCTAAAGATAGATGATAGGCAAAGAATGTTATCTTTAGCTGATTGTAATAAATCCAGTCACCTAGTGAATCTGTAGAATACAGGAGGATAACAGTGGCAATTCCACTCCATGCAGTATTAAGTCAACATCGTCTTCAAATCCAACAATTAACCAACATAGGGGTTTTAAGTAGGGCATATAGAGTCTTAGTTCAAGTTTTAGAGAGGGATACATATAATTAATAAGGATTTTTGTCAACTACGTTACTACTATAGGAATAAGAGTGTTAGCCATGGAAAACATAGTCACAACTATGCGATTCTTAGCTAGCATATCCCCCATGGGTTTTGTTAGCCTTGGTATCATCAAAGCATCCCTATTCCACTGAACTCTCTTATGGCATCAAGTCCTCACAATTATTTCCTCTTTTTCTTGAACTCGTACAAAACTGAATTGGTAGTATTTTGTCAACAATAATTTTATTTGTCATCACAAGCCCAGACTACTAGGTGTTTTCTCATCATTCGTTCCAATTAGTAATTAGTGATTTCTTGATCATAACTTAATGTAAGCATGGAAACATCTCTCTCTCTCTCTCTCTCTCACGAGACTTGTTTACAAAACTCTTATAGGTATGACAGAACATCTCTTGATCATAACTTAATAGAAACATATCTTGATCATAACCTAATAGAAACATCTCTCTCTCTCTCTCACAATACTTGTTTACAAAAATATTGTAGGTATGACAGAAACATCTCTTGATCATAACTTAATAGAAACATCTCTTAATCATAACTTAAAAGAAACATCTCTCTCTCTCTCTCTCTATTTATTTATATCAACTCCTCTCCTCTCTCTCTCTCTCTCTCTCTCTCTCTCTCTCTCTCTCTCTATTTATTTATATCAAATCCTTTTTCCAAGGTTCTACCACCGCACCATCCCCCTTCTCCTTCTTTTTTGGTGAGGACATTTTTATTTATTTATTTATATCAACTCCGTTTTCCAAGGTTCTACCGTCGCACCATCCCTCTCTCCCTCTCTCTCTCTCTCTATTTATCTTTTTCCAAGGTTCTACCGCCGCACCATCCCCCTTCTCCTTCTTTTTTGGTTAGGACATTTTTATTTATTTATTTATATCAACTCCTTTTTCTAAGGTTCTACCGCCGCACCATCCCCCTTCTCCTTCTTTTTTGGTTAGGACATTTTTATTTATTTATTTATATCAACTCCTTTTTCCAAGGTTCTACTGCCGCACCATCCCCCTTCTCCTTCTTTTTTGGTTAGGACATTTTTATTTATTTATTTATATCAACTCCTTTTTCCAAGGTTCTACCGCCGCACCATCCCCCTTCTCCTTCTTTTTTGGTTAGGACATTTTTCATTTTTCCTCTTTACAATTCCAATATGGATTTGGTTTATTTCTCTTTTCAACCTTACAAGGTCTCTTTCTAGCCTTGTTAGCATGATATTCCTCTGATGATGATGAGACTTGTTTAAAAAACTCTTGTAAGTATGACATGCATTTGTGCAACATAGAGCTCATTTTTTCCGTCCTTTTCTTCTTCCTGGAAAGCCTTTCAGTTTCCATTTTATAGCTCTTCAGCTCAACTCTCAAGCTCATGAAGGTCACTTCCCTTTTAGGGGGGTTTATCTTCCCCTAGTTCCTTACCAAGATCTTATCATTAATTAGAAGCCAACCTTCCTTGCGAAGGCCAACAATAGCAAGTGAAATTCAACCTCTTCACTAAGGTTAGAAAACAAGACATCTGCAATCAAGTAGGTTATTTAGAAAACAATATAATGCTTCAAGGTCTCTCATTTTTAATTTTACCATTATAAGGTCATCATGTACATGCATGCTGAATACAATCTGCAATCAACGCATAACCATCACACCGGTGCTACAACTAGCACCCTCTTTGAATCATCAAAAAACACATTACTCTATATTATAGTCACAAAATATCATGCCTCCAATAGATCATGGGATTCTCACATCCCAATCAACATACACATTTATATATATCTATAATTCAACAAAATCAAGTAATTCTATGAAAGTACAAGAAACACAAGGATTCCCCAAATACATTATATCATATAAAAATTTACATGCACCTTTCATTCCAAGTATGTAAAGTCACACCACTTAACCAACAACATTAGTACGCTATAAACAATCGTACGCACAACCATGTAAGAAGTTTTGCAACTATTAAATAAGTGACAAGCATTCCAAGTCATAGTAATAAGCTATATAGACCTTCAAGATGTAAGATAGAAAACACATGTAATGTCAATGCAATTGTCAAAATAACATGTTAGAAACATCATTGAAGTCAACATGCAATCCATAATCAAATGATATAAGTAGAACACAACCTTATTCACATTAAGCTACTACACTCAATGTAAGATCTCCACTTCATCTTCGTAGGTCCAAGCATTGAACCTTTTTCTCTGACATTATTATATAACAGAGCTCCAATCTTTATCCCCATAGTCCTACTCTTTAAAATTAGCATTGATAACACTTTGTAACAACTCCCCATATATCCCATATCCCATACTAAGGGTAGAAGAGGGTGTTACTATCATTGATCTAATCTCCAATGTCTCATTATAAAAATGGGGTCTAAAAAATTCATCAATTTTCAAACCTATCAGAACCTAGAATAAATATTGCCATTGTGTTTGGCTCATTGAGAGCTTTGCAAGGATATAAAGTTTTTCTCGATCTGAATTATGTATGAAAATAGATGTCCATTTAAATATTTTCCCAATAACCTCTTGACATGTTACTGGGTTCTTCCAAGTGGCATTCCATCTCACTACCATGACGTCCCCGTGTAGGTCTTCTCATATGCATGCAACCTATCTTATGTCATCGTGGCATATACCACCTCACTACATCCACTAGTAGAAAATGAGAAATTAGCGACTAGGTGACTAAAAAGTTTAGACACCACAACTTTTCCAACTGAAATACTACAAAAAATGAGAAAACTTAAGTGACCAAACTAAAAACGACTAACATAAATGACTAATTTAGTCCCAGGTTAAAATATATGACTGTATAATAAGTAATACAACTAAAATTTAATAACATGAATGACTAATTTATTCTAGGAACAAAAATATGACTACCTAACAAGTGCTACAATAATATGAATCAATCGTTTATGTTAGTAGTTTTAATTGTGACACTTCAGTGATTTAAACTTACAAGTAATATAGGAGATTCAAATGTTGTTATAGATTCGTTAAAAAGTTATAGTTCCTGAAACTCTTCTTTTATTTTATTATTTTTATTTTTATTTTATTTTGATTGAGTCAAAATATTTACAATATATTACATTACATTACAGCATCTCTACCATACTAAACTTGTAAACACCTCTTTGCACATAGTTCCTAAAACTCTTCTTTTATTTTATTATTTATTATTTATTATTTTATTTTAATTGAGTCAAAATATTTACAATATATTACATTACATTACAACATCTCTACCATACTAAACTTGTAAACAACTCTTGCCACAATTAGTGCAATAGTAAAAATAAACCAAAATATAAACAAGTAATTTTATAAATTTGCAATGTAATCCAAATGTAAAATGTGTTGTAACACCCCAACTTCTCTATAAATTATGTAATTGAATTTTTGAATGTAATATCAAATTACTTGTATGGTAAACTCTTGTACTGATAAAAGTTTAGTTTCGTTCCAACAATGAGACTGAAACGATATACCTTGCACTTCTTGTTATTATACAATTCATGATTAATGAATGACAAGAAAGAAAGAAATCATGTGCCTAATTTAAGGGTTGTACATCAATGTAATTAATGACATTTATTAGCCATAATGGTTAAATAATACAAGACAAAGTGATATACAGTCCAAATTGTTTTTAGCCGAGAAAAATTGTGCCTAGCCAAAGTGCTTAGTGGGCTCAATAGGGACAACACACCCCTAATTTAACTATATCAACCCCGCCTTAACTATATTATAAAAAAATGTACTGTCATGGGGTCCATGAGACCCACCACGTATCCTTACACCATTTTATATATTCCTCCAAGAAATTTGAATATACATATTTAATACCAATATTCTGATGTGTGCATAGTTCACATTTTCCCATTAATGCTATGAGGAGAGGTGCACGGGTCAAGGAGGGATCTGAGAAGCATCAAATTTTTAGTGGTTCCTCCTTACTCCACTCTAAAAGAGTAACATACCAAGGAGGGTTAGGAAAAGGGGACCCTCATGGTCACCCACGAGGCAACCCACACTGCCTTAAAAAGGATATTTGAGCTAAGGGGATTTTTTTTCTTTTTTTTCAGAGACTATTACTTGCAGAGGAAAACAACTATAGAGCAAATATGCAAGGAGGATAGACAAATTCCTCCTACACAATTTCATTACTATATTTTACTAAGTGTGAGAGTGGGCAAGTGTTATTGTATGAGCAAGTGCTTATCGAGATTAACAAACCACAATGCTTGTGAAGGTTGATAAACCACCATGCCTATCCTAGGCTGAAAAACCACTTGCAAGATACCTCACATGTGCTTACCAAGGTTGAAAAACCATGATGCTTTCTCAGGTTGATAAAACTCCATGCTTGTATTGGTTGATAAACCACTTCCAACAACTCACATGGAAAAATTCTGCTCAAGAAATACAAATTCTTTCTCAGACTCCAAACTTGGCATGAGGGTTGAAAGTTAGAGCGCAAATTGTCGTGACTAGCCATGGTTGGGAGGTCATTGTATAACCTTCCTCTGTTTCCAGTAAAAGTCGACTTGACCATATAAGTCATTTGGCCTGGATACCATCTATGAAAAAATATTTTTCATATAATTTTCTACTATATGAATGAGGTTTTATGTACAATTTGAAAGTTAGTATAATAGCAATGCTCCTATTTTTTTTTTCCAAAATTAAATACATATGCCAACCATAAGAAAATTTATTGTTCATGGTCTATTTTTTGGGGTTCGATTGTGTTATGTAAATTCTTGGTTCATTATACAATTCATGATTAATGAATGGCAAGAAAGAAAGAAATCATGTGCCTAATTTAAGGGTTGAACATTAATGTAATTAATGACAATTATTAGCCATAATGGTTAAATAATACAAGACAAAGTGATATAAACTCCAAATTTTTTTTAGCCGAGAAAAATTGTGCCTAGCCAAAGTGCTTAGTGGGCCCAATAGGGAGAACACACCCCCAATTTAACTATATCATCCCCACCGTAACTATATTATAAAAAAATGTATTGTCGTGGGGTCCATGAGAGACACCACGTATCCGTACACCATTTTATATATTCCTCTAACAAATTTGAATATACGTATTTAATACCAATATTCGGATGTGTGCATAGTTCAAATTTTACCATTAATGTTATGAGAGGTGAACGGGTCAGGGAGGGATTCGAGAAGCATCAAATTTTTAGTTGTTCCTCCATACTCCAGTCTAAAAGAGTAACATACCAAGGAGGGTTAGGAAAAGGGGACCCTCATGGTCACCGAGGAGGCAACCCACACAGACTTAAAAAGGATATTCGAGCCGAGTTTTTTTTAAAATTTTTTTTCCAGAGGCTATTACTTGCAGAGGAAAACAAATATAGAGTAAATATGCAAGGAGGATTACCAAATTCCTCTTACAGAATTTCCTTAATAGATTTTACTAAGCGTGAGAGTGGGCAAGTGTTATTGTATGAGCAAGTGCTTATCGAGATTAAAAAACCACAATGCTTGTGAAGGATGATAAACCACCATGCCTATCCTAGGCTGAAAATCCTCTTGCAAGACACATCACATGTGCTTACCAAGGTTGAAAAACCACAATGCTTTCTGAAGTTGATAAAACTCCATGCTTGTATTGGTTGATAAACCACTTGCAACAACGCACATGGAAAAATTATGTTCGAGGAATACAAATTTTTAGACTCCATACTTGGCATGAGGGTTGAAAGTTAGAGAGCAAATTTTCGTAACTAGAAATTTTACTATTAGCAGATGTTGCAAAGGAAATGCCCATGCCATAAAATTCTTAAAAAGATCTAATAGTTGCTAAGCAAGATATCTGTATTGATTTTGGTCAATTTTAATAAAAGCAGAAAAAGATTGTGCCCTATCTTAATTTTTATTTCCTACACTATTTATTTCACATTCATTCTTACCCAGCAATTTACTTGGGAAGAAAGCAAGAAAAACATATAAAAGAAGATAAATTTAATCATTTAATATAATATATTAATTTAATATAATATATAAGATCTGAAATTTCTTTTGACAACATTACAGTTGGAATCCAAAAGAGTTACCTTAATCTATCGAAATAAGTTGTATAATTCTCATAAGCTCGCTCCTCTCTATATAATTCTCATATAATATATTAATTTAATATAATATATAAGATCTGAAATTTCTCTTGACAACATTACAGGTGGGAATCCAAAAGAGTTACCTTGATCTATCGGAATAAATTGTATAATTCTCATGAGCTCGACTTTAAACTATAAATAAAAAGAAATTTAAACATAAAGAAACATCAAAGATAAAATTTAAATATAAAGATTCATCAAAATGAAATTGAAATTTCCCTTCCACATCATTACAGGTCAAATTGCAGAAGAATTAAACAATTTCTGACTCTGTTATTCTTTCTATGTAATTCTCATGAGACCGACCTTAATATATGGGAATCGACTATATAATTCTTATGAGCCTGGAGTAAACTATAAATAAAAAACAAATCAAACATTAAATTGAAATTGAAATTTCAAAAATTAAATTGAGATTTCTCTTCGCAACATGATAGGCGGGAATCCAAAAGAATCCAACGTTTTCAAACTCCACTCCTACAATTTATAACTCTATATAATCCTCATCAGCATGACCTTCATGAAATTATAATTCTCATGAACCTTACCTTAAGGCTTAAACTACCGGAAATTTGTAAGACCTCACTACAACATAAAGGGGGTTTTAAGACAATTTTTGGGTAAATTGTCTTAATTTGAGACAAAAGAAAACTTATGTATTGTCTTAAATTGAGACAAAAGAAAACTTATGTATTGTCTCAAATTAAATCATCTTAAAATTAAATTGTCTTAAAATATTGTCTCTATAAAAACAATTTATAACACAAGCATTTTTGTCTCTCAAGAGACAATTTCATTTTTGTCTCTCTAGAGCCAATAGTTGCAGTACAACACAAAGGGGGTTTTAAGACAATTTTTGGGTAAATTGTCTTAACTTGAGACAATTTCATTTTTGTCTCTCCAAAGACAATAGTTGGAATTAAAGACATATTGTCTTTATGGAGACAATGTCTTTAATCCTATCTATTGTCACTGTAGAGACAATATAAAACAATGAATCGAGAAAAATATCTCACCATTAAAATAAATCAATATAAAAATATTTGATTAAAAAAATCAACAATATTTCCCCCCCCCCCCCCCCCCCCCAGTCATGGAAGGTTTTCTTCCAATGAGCTAGCACCCTTTAAAGAATTATGTGAGGAGATATGGCAGTCATTGAAATTGTATAATAGGCATTGATTTTTAAAAAATGTTCAACACATAATGGCATAATCCTTGTAAAATATATAATCATGCAAGCCCTTATTTTTAACTTAATAAAAAAATAACTCAATGGAGTTAGCTCACTGTGACACTCTTGTAGCTTGACTTGCACAAAAAGTTAATAATAAACAATAATCTACAAACAAATTAATCTAGCTATACAAAGAAAATTAACTAGAATTAGCACAAGCAATACAACCACCACCCAAAGAGCTACACCAGCTTGCTAGTAGGCACTGATGACACATATGATGTACAAAACAAGCCATGATTGCACTGTCAACTCATTCAAGATAGATTGGGCACTCTCCTCATTCACCATTACTAATTTATCTGACCACTTCTTCAATGTAAGCTTTTGAAGGTACAGAACTAAAATATCCATTAACACACATTTGGTTTCCTAAAAGAAAATGCCTTGCCCACTTATACATATTAGATAATTGTTGTGTATCACCCCAGTTGTTGATAAAGTGGAAATTGGAACAAATTCCATGCCATATTATTTAAATTAGAACATTGTTGTGTATCACCCCAGCTATTATCGTTGTGCATCACCCCAGTTGTTGATAACTTAGCAATTAGAACAAATTCTAACATATCACTGCTCATAACACAATTAAAAGAACTCTTGATCTTTGGGCCTCAAAATAATGTTTTTCAATAAAAATCATTTTACAAAGGACAATAAAAACCATTTTACAAAGGACATTCTAAAGTAGAACTTACCTCATGACAAGAAAAGGATTTTCACAATTGGCACAACTTCAAAAGAAATTCCATAATAGATGCATAATTGTGAAGACCTTGGCCTTGTTCAACAAATTGATCAAACTGGACCTGTAAATAGAAATAAACGCCATAGATTTTTTAAGTCAAACCAAAATCACAACAAAAAAATGAATCAAAACTATTATTATATTTCCTTTCCATGGATAAGAGAAGTGTTTTCCTTAGATCTTCTATATAAAGCTGTATAAAATTCATTCTCAACTTTAGTAAACTCACACTCAATCACTGGTACATCAGTAGGAGGAAGAAAAAGAATGGGTCTAAATATTCATTAACAAATATTAGAAATCACTCAAAGGGATTGGACATCAAAAGCTAGATGAAATTCCAATTCTAAATTCATACCGTCCCTCTCTGCAGTATTTTTTTTGTCCTTCACAACGTCAAGGGCCTCAAGTTAGCTTGAAATAATTTCAAACCACGTTCATCACCTTCCTCAAAGGGTTTTTGAATTAGTTTATACCACCTAGACACCACAAGGTATTGAATAAAAAGAAAGTATCAATTTCTGCTCAAAAAAAAAAAAAACAGACACAGGAAAAAACTATACATGGTACTGACTATTAGAGCATCTAGTGTGCTAAATTTCACAACATTTATTTGTGAAGCCAAGGTAGATAATTTTATCTTATAGGTTGTAGAATAAATTTACCTTCAAGGAAGAAATCTGTCCATAAAAAAGGGCATAAGCAAACTAGCGGTGTAGACAATGCTCTTCAAATCATCTAGGTAACAGATAACTGCAAGGGCATCAACTCATAGGTATTTTTTTCTTTGAAATTCAGATTCAAAGAGACTTCTTACGCTAAAATGTAAACATGGAAACACATACAGTAAAATATGGAGAAGAATAGTGGCAGAAAATTTCAGAGATGGGAAGGAAAACTGCAACTACATTTGATTAGCATCAATTTATGGGTTGCTGTAAGCAAACTTTCAGACATGGGAAGTAAAACTGCAACTACGTTTGACGAGCGTCAATGTATTGGTTTTTGTAAGAAGTACATAAACCAGAACTTACTAAACATGAATTAATTGAATGGATTCTAAAGTTAAGGGTCAAAGGTCTTGGAATTTGTCAATTGAAGGCCTATAAGAAGAGAAGGATTCTCATGGTTTTTTCTCTCAGTTAGAGAGGTTTTGGCCTTGGCTGATCACCTACATCTTGTGTCATATTGCCTCATTTTTCTTTATGAGTTGGTAGTTGTTTGATGATAGAGAACACTAATAATAATGAAGGAAATAAAAAATTAATCAACAAAAGTAAAAATGCATCACAAGAAATTATCAAAGTAAGAGAAATCACCTACACTTGTTGCCCCTAGATTTATCAACAGGAGTAGCAAGTGCCTGGGGACCTATAGTAGCAGAAAATTTCATTCTCACCAACAAAATGGATAATATTATTGCAGCAGAGGCATCCCTTCTTGGATATTTGCCAAAGATTAACGGAAAGAGATTTTTGAAAATCCATAATAGCTAATGAAGCAACTCTATTATGTGCAGCTGAGGAGACAAGAACACAATTTCAAAATAAGAAAACAAAGGGCTAAGTTGAATATTTTGGGAGTCAAAAGCCCATGGATGGAGAGATGTGATCCTAAATGATCTTTCCAATATTTGTAAACATGATAAATCTTGGCAAAGTTTGAAATCAATGATTAAAAAGACAAAGATCTCATTTTGTCCACAAGAAGATGAAACAAACCACGTGGTGGTTTGCATTCCAAGAAAGCATTACCATAGAGGAAGCCTTAAGAGAGATGGAAAAATGAAGCTTAGGAAAAAGCATGGGCAGTAGCAAAAGAATGGAGGACTCACAAAGAAGTCTATTCAAAACTGGAGGACAAAAAGGATTTTGAGCCTTTCCATGGTGAACAAAGATCATCTCTGAACCAAAGTCACAATCTGCAAAATACCACCAAGGGGTAAGAATACACAAAATCTTTGACAGAAAGTGTATAGCTCTTATTTGTAACAATCCCTGAGCATAAATCTTGGTTTTCCCATTTGTGATGCCAGGGTAATCTCAGCTGTTCACGGAGTATTTAATTGCTATGTGGTTGTACTAATTAAATCACTGGCTATTATAAAGTGCATGCCTGTGAATCTTTTCGTTCTTGTTAAATTGCATGGTGGTTGAATTCCAGTAGTAACCGCATTTCCAATGATCCAAAAGTGCATTTTCTAAATCATTGGTTAAAAATACTATTGGTGCTTTGTTTAAGTGTTGTGTGCATTTTACCTGTCTCCCTACAACTCATTAAAGTAGATTACCCTTTACTCTGTTTGTTGGGTTAGTGCTTGCCACCTAAACTACTACAACTAAATTTCTCCCTGAACGCATAACTGGTCAACCTATAGCACCAATTATTCATTTATGGCTTTGTAGTTCCACTTTATGGGTTTTAATGCAATGCAATAGCATGCTATAGCCATATACTTCCAAGACAATGCACTTGGGCATACATTATAGCCACCACATGCTGATGTAAATATTTTATAACGATCTTGCAATTGGGAAACAATGACTAGAAGGAAAGCCACTTTTTACATACATTTAAAATTCTGTTTATAAATGCATACAAGTTGTTCTTTGGTTCTTTGTTGATTAACTACAATTGCAAAAGAAGAAAACATAGGGCTAAGTTAAAGCTTTTGGGAGTCAAAAGCCCATGGATGGAGAAATCTGATCCTAAATGATCTTTCCAATCTTTGTAAATATGATAAATCTTGGCAAAGTTTGAAATCAATGATTAACAGGCCAAATATCTCAGTTTTTCCACAAGAAGATGAAACAAACCACATGGTGGTTTGCATTCCAAGAGAGCATTACCATAGAGGAAGCCTTAAGAGAGATGGAAAAATGAAGCCTAGGAAAAAGCATGGGTGGTAGCAAAAGAATGGAGGACTCGCAAAGAAGTCTATTCAAAACTGGAGGAAAAAAAGGATTTCAAGCCCTTCCATGGTGAACAAAGATCATCTTTGAACCAAAGTCACAATCTGCAAAATACCACCAAGGGGTAAGAATACACAAAATCTTTGACAGAAAGTGTATCACTCTTATTTGTAACAATGCCTGAGCATAAATCTTGGTTTTCCCATTTGTGTTGCCAGGGTAATCTCAGCTGTTCACGAAGTATTTAATTGATGTGTGGTTGTACTAATTAAATCACTGGCTATTAGAAAGTGCATGCCTATGAATCATTTTCATTCTTGTTAAATTACATGGTGGTTGAATTCCAGTAGTAATCGCATTTCCAATGATCCAAAAGTGCAATTGCTAGATCACTGGTTAAAAACAGAGTTGGTGCTCTGTTTAAGTATTGTGTGCATTTTACCTGCCTACCTATAGCTCATTAAAGTAGATTACCCTTTACTCTATTTTCTGGGTTAGTGCTTGCCACCTAAACTGCTATAACTAAATTTCTCCCTGAACGCACAACTGGTCAACATATAACACTAATTATTCATTTATGGCTTTGTAGGTCCACTATATGGGTTTGAATGCAGTGCAATAGCATGCTACATCCATATACTTCCAAGCCAGTGCACTTTGGCATACATTATAGCCACCACATACTGATATAAATATTTTATAACGATCTTGCAGTTGGGAAACAATGACTAGAAGGAAAGCAACTTCATACAACCATTTAAAATTCTGTTTATAAATTGTTAAATTTGGACAACTAGGTCCAAACTCCATCTTGTGATGCTCAGATGAGGATTCCAATATTTGCATTGGATTCCTCTTTCAGAGAGGTGTAAAATCGATATAAAATTGATTTTAATCTGATGAGAAGAACATTTATTTTGAATTTATTATTTATAATAAATTTAAGTGCAGGTCGGCCTTAAGGTTTTACACCCCCAACAAATGTGTCACACAGCTCAATGATGGATATAAATACAGTCAACGTTGGAGAGCATTTCACTCACTCAAAATCACACATCTTCTCCTCTGATTATCTACGAGCATATAAGAAGTAGTTTCATCTCCCACGTGAGAAGAAGGACGAAATCTACTGCAACAAAAGGCCGAAATATACTGCAACAAATTTTCTGTTGTTAGGGTTTCTGGGGGAGTTTGACCAGCATTGACTTTGGTCAACGCATGGTCCATTTGAGTTGAAATTTTGTGGAGAGTTTGATTTTTGAAGGCCGTACTCATTGGCACAAAATTCGAGGTCAAAAGGTTGACCGAAGTTGTAGCTGCGTTGACTTTGTTGTTGCTGCCCTGTGTTGACTTTTTCTAGACTGTGTTGACTTTTCTGGGGTTGACTTTGAGTTGACTGGATGATTGATTTGAGGACTGTTGTGATACATTTTGGGTTGGCCGACCAAGAAGACTTTGCTGGTTGAAGCATCCTGCTAACCGCCGTAACGCACCAACACATTCTACTGTTTCTAATTTGTCTTCTATAGATCCACTGGTATGTTCTATCAGCATTTTTACTTAACTTTTTATGTGATTTCTGTTATAAAAGTAAATTTGCATCAAGCATAGAACATCTACAAAAATTTACATGGTATCAGAGGTGAGGTGAAGACAAGCCCTAACTTATAGCAATCACCAAAAGAGAAAAATGAGTTCCACAAGTTATGGCTTCAAGGAGGATGACAAGCTAACTGGAAGGGATGACTTCCATGCTTGGAAGATGATATTAGATCTCAAATTAGAAGACCATGATCTCATGGACTATGTACTGGGTAAGATACAAGAACCTCCATCCACTGCTACTGCTGCTGCTAAAACCAAGTATAAGAAGGGGGAGATCAAAGCAAAGCTAATGATCAGGGAATCCATACATAAAAGTGTTGTTGCCTACATATCTGAGCTAGGCACATCGAAAGAGATGTATGATAAGCTGATACAAATGTTCAAAGTAAAAAATGAAAACCAGGTGCTATTCTTCAAGAATCAATTGAAGAATCTGAAGAAAGGCAGGGATGAATCTGTACAAACATACTTTCTGAAACTGACCGAGATCAGGAACAATTTGCTGGCTATTGGGGAGACAATAGATGATCGTGAGATGGTACTCACCGCACTTGGAGGACTCCCATATGAATGGAAAGTATTCAACACTACCATTCTCAATAATAATACAATTCCTAACTTTGACGAGCTACTGCCAAGATGCATGCAAGAAGAGACAAGAATTAAGGAATACGAAAAATGACAGAAATGCTGCCTACGCTGCTCATTCTAGAAAGAAGAACTCTGGTGGTCCAAAGAACAAAGGAAGAGCAGGGGCCCAAGGAAAGAAGGGCAAGTGTTTCACTTGTCATAGGCCTGGTCACTATGCTAGAGAATTTCCTTTCAAGAAGGATTCTCCTGATAGTGATGACAACAACAACAACCAGAGGAATGGAAATCAAAGAAACAACAGGTCCAAAGGAAAGAGGAAGGCTCCCTCTGGCGGAAAAAATCAACCTTTCAAAAGGTCTAGAAACTCCAGCTATGAGGAGTCAAATGTTGTTGATAAAAGAAATGAATACATTCTTGTATCTGCCCTCTTTGCTGCATCCCTACCTGACACTATTGATGTCTGGATGATAGATAGTGGTGCCTCAAGACATCACTAGGTTCAAGGAAGCACTCTCTGACATGGTTGAGAAGGATACTAATATTGAAATTATCCTTGAAGATAATGCCACATATCCCATGAAAGGGACAGGGACTGTGACCCTCCACTTGTCTCAAGGACAAGTTCTACATTTGCAGGATGTACTTTATGTACCAAAATTGAAGAAGAACCTTGTGTCTATATCAGCCATGGAAGAAAAAGGTTTCAATTTGGCATTCATTGATGGAAAGGTGTGCATGTGGAAAAAGAATCTCAAGGAAGCTATCATGATTGGTTTTAGAGTTGGAACACTCTACCAGGTTGAAGGAAGTCCACTGGGAGCTATGACATGTGATACTGTTCGACAAACTGAACTATCGCACCGAAGGTTTGGAAACCTTCATTAGAAGGCCCTTCCCGAAGAAAGGAAGGTGGTGACAGGGATGCCTGATTTTGGAAATAATCATGAAGGTGTATGTAAGGGTTGTGCCGAAGGAAAGCATACAAGGGGACCTTTCCCCTCAAGTGTCACAAAGACATCTGATATTTTGCAACTGGTCCATTCTGATCTATTTGGTATGCTACCCATGACATCCCTGGGAGGATGTTCTTACTATATGACATTCACTGATGACTTCTCCCGCAAAACCTGGATATACTTCTTGAAGAAGAAGGATGAGGCTTTCATGTGGTTCCGTACCTTCAAAGCCTTGGTGGAAAATATGACAGGGAAGATCAAGATTTTGAGGACCGACAATGGCACTGAATATGAGTCAAATGAGTTCAAGGACTTTTGCAGAGAAGCTGGCATTAAGAGGGAGACTACTACTGCCTATACTCTTGAGCAGAATGGCGTTGCTGAACGAAAGAACAGGACCATTGTGGAAGCTGCCCGTGCCATGCTATGTGACTAGGGTCTACCGAAGTTTTTGTGGGGAGAAGCTGCGAATACTGCTGTATACATTCAAAACCGATGCCCTCATTCCACCCTGGACTCCAAAACTCCCGAAGAGGTTTTCACTGGTAAGAAACCTGACGTCTCACATTTTAGAATTTTTGGATGTCCTGTTTATTTTCATGTGCCAAAAGAAAAGAGAAGTAAGTTGGATGCTTTTGGGAAGAAAGGAATGTTTGTGGGCTACAACGAAACCTCTAAGGCCTATAGAGTCTATGTACCTGGTCAAAGGGAAGTAGAGATATGCCATGATGTCACTTTTGACGAAGATGCTTCCCTGAAGAAAGTAGTAGATCTTCCGAGATCCGAGGAAAATCATGAAGCAAGGCCTGGAAATCAAGAAGAACCGCAGGATGAGACAATGCCTGATGTTGAAGGACCAATGGACCCAATCGATCCATCTCCTTCACTGAGAAAGAGACCATCATGGCTCAGGGACACTCTCGAAGATGCCGAGGGACATGTTGCCCCGAGGGGGACATTCCGAGAAAGCAAGAAGCCGTGTAGATACCAAGGGTATCTGGCTGCCATGAGTACTATTGTACAATCTGAACCTGGATCTTTTGAGGAAGCCGTAAAGCATCAAGTCTGGAAGGATGCTATGCACGAAGAATATGAATCCATAATGAAGAATGATGTCTGGGATGTGGTTCCAAGACCGAAGGACAAATCAGTTGTCACCGCGAAATGGCTCTACAAGATCAAGCATGGATCTGATGGAAGTGTTGAAAAGTTCAAGGCAAGATTTTTTGCCCGTGGCTTCTCTCAAAAGGAAGGAATAGACTATGATGACATATTTGCACCTGTGTCACGATATACCACCATTCAATCAATCATAGCCCTTGCTGCTACGCAAGGATGGATTTTTCATCAGATGGATGTCAAGACCGCTTTTCTGCATGGTGCAATAAAAGAATAGGTGTATGTAGAACAACCTCTGGGGTTTGAAGTCCAGGATCGGGACACACATGTCTGCAGGTTGAAGAAAGCCCTCTATGGGTTGAAGCAAGCACCCAGAGCTTGGTACGATAGGATAGATAGCTACTTGATGAAGCTGGGCTTCACTCAAAGTAATGTTGATCCGAACCTTTACTTCAAGGTTGTCCAGGGGAAGCCTCTCATTCTAGTGCTATATGTGGACGACCTCTTCCTGACAGGTGCTGACCCTCTCATTCATCAATGCAAGAGGGAGCTCACTGTTGAGTTCGAGATGAAGGACCTAGCACTGATGCACTACTTCCTAGGCCTGGAGGTCTGGCAGAAACCTGGAGAGATTTTCCTTTCTCAAGGAAAATACATTGTGGAACTTCTGGAAAGATTTGGTATGGTGGACTGCAAGTCCGTGTCAACACCAATGGAACTCAACTTCAAGAAGTTGAGTGGCAGCACTGCTGGGCCCGTATTGGAAAATCTTACTGAGTATCGTCAACTCGTAGGGGCCCTGATGTTCTTAGTGAACACCCGTCCAGATACATGTTTTGCAGTGAACACTTTGAGTCAACAGATGGTTGAACCTCATCACTTTCACTGGGTTGGTGCCAGGAATCCTCTGAGATACCTTCGGGGCACGATAAACCATGGGCTGAGATACATTGTCGGGAGTGTGAAACTCCGTGTATATACTGATGCTGATTGGGCTGGTATTGTGGTGGATTGTAAGATCACATCGAGATGCTGCTTCAATCTTGGTTCTGTGCACCGCAGAGGCCAAATACATTACAACAAGTATGGCTTGTTGTGAAGTAGTTTGGTTGCGAAAGCTCTTTAGTGAGTTGTTTGGACATGTGCTAGATACCACCGTGATGCTCTGTGATAACCAGAGTGGGATTTGCTTGACTGAGAATCATGTGTTCCATGACCGATCCAAGCATATTGATATCAGGTACCATTTCATCCGGGATATGGTACAGCGAGGCGTCGTAAGGCTCGATCATATAAGAACTGATGAGCAGGTCACAGATATTCTGACTAAGCCCCTAGGGAAGGTCAAGTTCCTAACTTTCCGTGAGAGACTTGGTATCATGGAACGACCCTATGATGTGGGTCCTGTTGGACGATGAACTCGAGGAGCTCTGGAGGGCTTTGGGGACAGCTTCTCGGAGCTATGAGCAACCACAAGGCTAGGCTTGCCAAACCTTGTTGGTGTGCTTGGACCTCACCGTTGTGATTATTGAGTTGGTTCACCTCTCATTATCTGTGCCCCGTATGAATCCTACCCATTGAGTTCAAGGCTCATGGGAAGTACCTCTCATTTGGCCAATGAGATGGGAAAAGCTAGAGACCAATAGCAAACACTGATGGACGCATCAGAGATTGCTGTACTCTCTATCTAGTATGGCACAGTCCAACCACTTGATCTGGGATCAAGTGTAGTGAGGTCTCGGACCTCCACCTGACCTCGGGTCAGATGAACCAACTTCGGATTGGTTGGAGACTCTTTGTGAGTCCGATAGAGGTTTCGGACCTCTGGGCTGAATTTGTCAGCCGGGGGATGATGTCTTTGTGACTGACCCACTTATGTTCTAAAATAAAGAGGCCAACAAAGCAAGTTGTGGCGGGATGACGCACGATGTTTGATTTCATTGGTGGATGGAGTTCTCCCTAGTTGAGAGGGAGTGTTAAATTTGGACAACTAGGTCCAAACTCCATCTTGTGATGCTCAGATGAAGATTCCAATATTTGTATTGGATTCCTCTTTCAGAGAGGTGTAAAATCGATATAAAATTGATTTTAATCCGATGAGCAGAACATTTATTTTGAATTTATTATTTATAATAAATTTAAGTGCAGGTCGGCCTTAAGGTTTTACACCCCCAACAGATGTGTCACACACCTCAATGATGGATATAAATACAGTCAACGTTGGATAACTTTTCACTCATCTCATCCACACACTTCTCATTATCTACAAGCATTTGAGAAGCAGTTTCATCTCCCACATGAGAAGAAGGACGAAATCTACTACAGCTAAAGGACGAAATTTACCGCAGCAAATTTTCTGCAGTTAGGGTTTCTGGGCAAGTTTGACCAGCGTTGACTTTGGTCAACGCATGGTCCGTTTGAGCTGAAATTTTGTGGAGAGTTCGATTTTTGAAGGCCGTACTCATTGGCACAAAAATTGAGGTCAAAAGGTTGACCGAAGTTGGAGCTGTGTTGACTTTGTTGTTGCTGCCCTGTGTTGACTTTTTCTGGACTGCGTTGACTTTTCTGGGGTTGACTTTGAGTTGACTGGATGATTGATTTGAGGATTGTTGTGACACATTTTGGGTTGGCCGACCAAGAAGAATTTGATGGTTGAAGCATCCTGCTGACCGTCGTAACGCACCAACACATTCTCGTGTTTCTAGTTTGTCTTCTATAGATCCACTGGTATGTTCTATCAACATTTTTACTTAACTGTTTATGTGATTGCTGTTATAGAAGTAAAGTTGCATCAAGCATAGAACATCTACAAAAATTTACATAAATGCATACGTGTTGTTCTTTTGTGCTTTTTTGATTAACTACAATTTCAAAAGAAGAAAAGAGAGGGATAAGTTGAAGATTTTGGGAATCAAAAGCTCATGGATGGAGAGATGTGATCCTAAATGATCTTTCCAATCTTTGTAAACATGATAAATCTTGGAAAAGTTTGAAATCAATGATTAAAAGGCCAAAGATCTCATTTTTTCCACAAGAATATGAAACAAACCACGTGGTGTTTTGCATTCCAAGAAAACATTACCATAGAGGAGGCCTTAAGAGAGATGGAAAAATGAAGCTTAGGAAAAATCATGGGCAGTAGCAAAAGAATGGAGGACTCACAAAGAAGTAGATTCAAAACTAGAGGACAAAAAGGATTTTGAGCCCTTCCATGGTGAACAAAGATCATCTCTGAACCAAAGTCACAATCTGTCAAATACCACCAAGGGGCAATAATACACAAAATCTTTGACAGAAAGCGTATAGCTCTTATTTGTAACAATCCCTGAGCATACATCTTGGTTTTCCCATTTGTTTTTCCAGGGTAATCTCAGTTGTTCACAGAGTATTTAATTGTTGTGTGGTTGTACTAATTAAATCACTGGCTATTAGAAAGTGCATGCCTGTGAATCATTTTCATTCTTGTTAAATTGCATAGTGGTTGAATTCCAGCAGTAATCACATTTCCAATGATCCAAAAGTGTAATTTCTAGATCACTAGTTAAAAATACTGTTGGTGATATGTTTAAGTGTTGTGTGCATTTTACTTGCCTACATACAACTCATTAAAGTATATTACCCTTTACTCTATTTTCTGGGTTAGCGCTTGCCACCTAAACTGCTACAACTAAATTTCTCCTTAAATGCACAACTGGTCAACCTACAGCACTAATTATTCATTGATGGCTTTGCAAGTCCACTATATTGGTTTGAATGCAGTGCAATAGCATGCTACAACCATATACTTCCAAGCCAGTGTACTTTTGCATACATTATAGCCACCACATGCTGCTGTAAATATTTTATAACGATCTTGCAATTGGGAAACAATGACTAGAAGGAAAGCAACTTCATACAACCATTTAAAATTCTATTTATAAATGCATACAAGTTGTTCTTTTATGCTTTGTTTATTAACTACAATTGCAAAAGAAGAAAAAAGAGGGCTAAGTTGAAGCTTTTGGGAGTCAAAAGCCCATGGATGGAGAGATGTGATCCTAAATTATCTTTCCAATCTTTGTAAACGTGATAAATCTTGGAAAAGTTTGAAATCAATGATTAAAAGGCCAAAGATCTCATTTTGTCCAGAAGAAGATGAAACAAACCATGTGGTGGTTTGCATTCCAAGAAAGCATCACCATAGAGGAAGCCTTAAGAGAGATGGAAAAATGAAGCTTAGGAAAAAGCATGGGCAGTAGCAAAAGAATGGAGGACTCACAAAGAAGTCTATTCAAAACTGGAGGACAAAATGGATTTCGAGCCCTTCCATGGTGAACAAATAATAAATATCATCTCTGAACCAAAGTCACAATTTGCAAAATACCACCAAGGGGTAAGAATACACAAAATATTTGACAGAAAGTGTATAGCTCTTATTTGTAATAACCGCTGAGCATAAATCTTGGCTTTCCCATTTGTGTTGCCAGGGTAATCTCAGCTGTTCACGGAGTATTTAATTGATGTGTGGTTGTACTAATTAAATCACTAGCTATTAGAAAGTGCATGCCTGTGAATCATTTTCATTCTTGTTAAATTGCATCGTGGTTGAATTCCAGCAGTAACCGCATTTCCAATGATCCAAAAGTGCAATTGCTAGATCACTGGTTAAAAATACTGTTGGTGATCTGTTTAAGTGTTGTGTGCATTTTACCTGCCTACCTACAGCTCATTAAAGTAGATTACCTTTTACTCTATTTGTTGGGTTAGTGCTTGCCACCTAAACTGCTACAACTAAATTTCTCCCTGAACGCACAGCTAGTCAACCTACAGCACTAATTATTCATTTATGGCTTTGAAGGTCCACTATATGGGTTTGAATGCAGTGCAATAGCATGCTACATCCATATACTTCCAAGCCAGTGCACTTTGGCATACATTATAACCACCACATGCTAATGTAAATATTTTGTAACGATCTTGCAATTGGGAAACAATGACTAGAAGGAAAGCAACTTCATACCGCCATTTAAAATTCTGTTTATAAATGCATACAAGTTGTTCTTTTGTGCTTTGTTGATTAACTACAAAAGCACCAGAGGGAAAAAGACCAGGGTTGATTTGGGAGTCGTGAAACAACCAAGAATTATAAATCCAGACTCACCAAAGTGCTTTTATGATTCTATCCAGTAGAAGCAATATTACAGGGAGGCCACATATATTTTTAACAAATTGACTCCAATTGTGGAGCTCCAAGGAGAACAACCAGAGCCTTCAAAATTAGGAGTCTTACCCTCCTACGACACTATTCCCAACCCATATTTGAATGGTTAAAGCTATTTTTGTAGATTGTGAATGAAGAGAAAATAATTGGATAACTGCAAGAAAATCTTAAAATTGTTGTCAAATATAGAGCGGTTGAGGAAGGACTTATTTCTGCCAATGTATCCAAAAGATACTCCAGACGGGTGCGCGGGAACAAGAAGAGACCATGGAGGAAATTTTAGGTTGATGGATAGATTTTAGGCTTCCATATCAAATATACAATGATATACTTAGGCTCAGATGTGACTATCCTACCGAGGAAAACGTGGGAAGCCTTGGGAAGGCCTAAGTTGGTGTTCTCTCCAATCAAGTTATGCACGTCAAACCAATATTGTATCTTCCCTGTGGGACATTTGGAGGATGTATAGGTCAACATAGCAGGGTCAAATACTACCACTTACTTTGAAGTGAAATATATCATGGGAGATAAATATCGCTATCCAACATTGTGATCCATCCACTGGATCCATATCAAGGGCTGAGATTCACATAGCCAACCAATGACAGAGAAGAACCTGAGTCGCTAAACCAGTTATACAGGTTGATGACAGGATGAAGGGAAGACTATATCAACCCGTTAGTAGGAGGATCGATCAATTGGAGGAGTGTTGAGAACTCTGAATTGGGATCTAAGGCTGCATGGGAAGACATGAGATAAATTCTAGGTGTTATGCCACAATCCATCGTATCAACTGGATTGGTACTGAGGTATGTGAATTTCCTATTTTTAATTGCATGAATTTTGTTATTGATTTTATCAACGAAGTTGATGAAACCATATCTGAAATACATAAAGTACCCTTACGAGATGTCACCTTATAAGTGATTCCAACAAGGTGGTGGGGATCTCACCGCAACCATATCAGAGAATGGTAGGAGGTTAAGACAACACTGGTGACTAGATTTGGGTATTCAGAGGAATACCTGCCTAAATTTTTTACGTATTGGGGGAGCACCGACCCTCAACAACACCTGCAAGACTATCAGGACAGACAGATCAGAGAAGTAATTATGAAGAACTTGTGGGTGCAAAATTGTGTCCACACCCTAGGGACATTTCCGAAGGAATGGTACATAAAGGAAGAGATAAGAATACAAACCAGTCAGTGGTACCATATGGAAGCTCAATTTGTTAGCAATTTATCCTTCACCGATGATGATGAGAGGATAAAAACTTATTTACAAGTTGTCAGAAGGTTTTTTCTCTCGGTAGAACAATTAACTGAGGGATGCATAGACCAGAACACTTTTAATCACATATATGAATTTGAATTCCATGAAGCTATGGAATGTATAAAGATAGACCTAGAGGCTGATATTAGTACAAAATGGATAATTAGTTACTAAAAAAATGACCAAAATTTTCATATAAATGACCATTTTCTCAGTGGGTGACCAATAGTGGCTAATTTACAATATCTTATAACGCAACCAACTTTTAGTCGTATTTAGCTTTGTCATTAATTGATTGTCTCAAATTTATCATCCAATAGTATATTTATTCATAAATTTGGTCATTAATTTAGTTATTAATTTTCCACAATTAATGACCAAATACACAACAAAATATACTACTGTATGATCACCCAATAAAACCAATTAATGACAAAGAAAGATGACCAAAATTTTGGTCACATCATAAGATATTGTAAATTAGTTACTAATAGTTATATATACACAAATTTTAGTCATTGTTTGAAACTAATTAATGACCAAAGAAATATGACTAAGTTTTGGTCATGTTATAAGATACTATAAATTAGCTACTAATAGTTGTATATATGCACAATTTTGTCATCATTTGTAATCGCAAATTTATCATTTACAATAGTCGTTTATATTTTTTTGTAGTTTCATATTCATGATATAAATGATTTATTTAGTATTTTATATTCATTTCATTTACTTTGATTAATAATAATTATAAAATACTAATTTAGTCGTTGTATATTTATTTTATTTGTGTTCATCTTTAATCGATATAGACTACGAATTTAGTAGTTTTAGATTAATTTCATGTGTTCATTACTAATTAACTTAAATTAATTAGTATGATTTTGCGACTAAATTAAAAAAAATTCATACAATGTACATGTTCATCTAATATGAAAACGAAAAGTTACATATGTTAATGACAATACTAAATAATATCAAGTATAACTATAAATAATTTCAACTACATAAATTATATTATATGAAATGTCAAGTATTACAATATGAATTTCTCACTTAATATTGGTTGAGTACAATTTACACATGAAATATTGTTTCATCCCTTCAAAACATTAACATTTTGTTTCCAAGGCATTGAAGGTGAATTCCCCAACTCTAAAGACTTGACCATCAATCTGGATTTCATGTGAGCTATTAGCTTTAAGGGTATCACTAGACCAATTCTATTCTCTCTCTCTTTTTACATCTATCACTCCAATTTTATTGTTGTCCTCTTTCTTCAATTCCTACTTTTTCCCATCAATATTGAGTTTCTATTTTCAAAATTAAATAAAGTAAAATTCAAAGTATAAGGCTAATTATTGATTAATTCCTCTCTTTTCTACCTTATCCAACAGTAAACAATGTAGGAGCGTACACCTTTCCTCAAATCCAACCAATCAATGCTATTACAATAACATATAAGACAAAACGTCCAACATGAATTTTTGGAAAGTAAATTTCTTTCAACATACACTTTAGTTGATCTTAATTCCAATAATTTGACTTTAACTTGGATATATGCACCTGTGAGCATTCCAAAATAGTACATTATTCATCAAAAATCAATATATTGAAGACATACACATAAAAACCTACATCCTGTTGCATTTTATTATGATATTAGTAATTACCATAAGTTGCACATTCTGCTTCAATATCATCATAGATATTTATATATTAACCTTTCTATATTAATATGCCAATCATTACCAATTATGACCTAAATTTGAACCTTTAAAAGCCATCAACTTCAACATGGCTTCTACTATAATAGTTACACATCGTATTTCAAACTCAAATAGCTATTTACACATTATTTTCCAATGAACCACAATACTAAATGTGTGAAAATGGTGTTTGAAAAGCCACTAATGGAATTAAAAAATTCTAACTTGAAAAATACTTTCTAACAATGTTCACCTAGAAGCTATAAATTTGTACTCAAATCTTCTTCAAAACTTGATATTTCAACAATAATATAATCTCATGAGATTCAATTGCTTTGAAAAGAATAAAATAACACCTTGATTGTATAGAATATATCATGGTACCTAATGAAATCACAAGTTTTCTTCATAAATTACAAACAAGAATTGTCAATAAGGTTTAGTAGCTTGGGTTATTGGTAGGAAGAATCGTTATTTTCCCCATCTGGGTTTAAATCCCACTTATGATATATTCATAATATTCATTCTTCTTTAGCTAATTGTTGAAAGAGGTTTTTCATGAGCCAAGAGGAATATATTACTCTTGCTTAAGACAAGAAAGACAGAAAATTAGTTACATGTTTGAGGAAAAGAAAGAAAGAAAGAAAGAATTGTTCCCACACCATTAGAGAAATTTCCAAGAAAATATATAATTTAGGTTCCCACTATACCGCTAAAGTTATTTAATTGAGTCATTGAAACCACTAATTACATTTACTAATCTCATCCAAGTTATTTTGAACATAATAAAAACTCAATGTAAATACATTATCACTGAACATTTGGGGAATTAATCTGGATTACATCAAATCCTCATCAAAATGTTTAAATAAACTAAAGGCCGAAGGGAAATTTCCTTCAAATTTCAGATTTCTTACCACACTAACGACGATACACATTTTAATTATTGGACCTAAGGATGCCCTTGGTGTTTCACCATCTTTTAGTTGTGCTCACATTTGATTCAAATGTTTTTTAATTTGTATATATCAATATACAATTTTTGCATCAATGACATTTCTCAAAATTGTTTCTTCAGTCATCAATTTTTTTTAAATTTTAAATTTTTATTTATTTTTTAATTTATTATTATTTATTATTATTTTCCAGTACTTCATAACCTTAGAAATGATACTATGATACATAACCACTTGGCCTATGTGAGAGTGCTTTATTGTGCACGTTGAAAAATTGTGAATAAGTAAAATGCATTGCAAGTGCATTTATATATAGCAACAAATATCTTACTGTTTTTTCACATTCTTAGTATATGATTGTAAACACAATATTTTTCAAAAATCTAGACAAGCAGATCTAGAACTGATAATCAGACTACAATTAAATCACTAAAACAAAACTAAATAGTTGAATGACCAATACAACAACCACTTTTATAGAATATTACAAAATAGAGCATGACTCAAAATACATATTCCTTGTACATAATGAAAAAAAGAGGCCATGAAAACATTAACATACAAACACTTCAAACCACATACCTTTTTAAATCTCCAATGAAGAGACATTCCAAGTTCTTCCTATGAGACCTCCCTTATGTCTCATGTTGCCTATAAACAAACCATTGGTGAACATATAATAATGTATACTTCAGTCACATTGATCTAACCGACTTCAAGCCATTTTGAAAGGGACAAATTAACCCCTTTTTTGTATTTATCTGAGAAACACACACATAAAAGGTTTAAACTTTTCATCTACTTTAATGAGAGTTGAAAAATACACACCCTCCATATCTGATTCTCTAGGGAGTTTTGTGCAAGCATGTCTTTTTCCAGTTTCAACATAACGACTTTATTTCACATTTTTGTCTTTGATGATACCATAACCAGCTTGAAAAAAAAAAATTCTTAAGAAGAATGAAACAATATTGTAACTCAAATCTTGAGTCCAGAGATAATGTTCATAATTTCATGCTGGAAACTTTCCAATTACAATAATTATAAATGTTGTGACATACCCTCCCTGATGCACGGAAGCAACAAGGCCTCCAAAACCATACATTCTAAAGCATGGCTGCAAGGAAAATATTATAATAGAGGAAATATCAAGCAACAAGCCACACATAAAAAAGCAATAAAAATAAATTTTTGAAATGAAGTAATGTTCTTATGTACCAAGTAGATAAATAAAACCAAAATACTTCAACCTTGGCACAAATGTTTGAAATAAAATTACATTTATAGTTTGATCCCAATATATGGTCTTCAATTAGAATTCATGATACTCTAATTCAAAGTTCACACTAACTTTCCTATGTTTGTAATTTCTTTAGTGAACTTCTACATTGAAATGTCCAATAGTGATAAAAAATCCTTACCAAGCAGCCCCACATAAGGTAATTGGTCCATTTTCATACAAGATAAATGATTTCATATTTCCTAGCATGCATAGTTGTATGCAAATGTGACTTTTGCATGCACCTGCTTAGTTATTAAATATTGTGAATGTAAAAATTTGACTACCAAATTGACATTATTTTGTTAAAGGCCAACCAGTATAAGCCAAATTGGTAATCAGGGTGGAAAATAAAATGGAAAACTAAATTAAAAAGCTAGTAGCAACGTGAAAAATTTAGCCTTAAATTGTTCCTAAGTACCAATAGACATTAATGACAAAAACAACAATTAGAAACAAAGTATTAGAAACTCAAATTTCATTTCAAGCTAAGTGGAAAACAAAAAAAAGTTACACAAATGAGATATCGAAGAATCAAAAGAGCTTAGTTTTCTCAACTATGAAAGGATTCTAGTATTTTACTTTATAATTCTTTCAACTTCTAGTTTCTCTTGATGGAGGATATCTTCCTCATTTAACAAAGACTAGATAAAATATTACAACAAAGACCAGAAACAATTTTTTAGTGATATTTCTGGTTCAACCACTAAATTATATAGTTTATTCTTTAGTGGACATTTGATGTCTTATACTTAGTAGTGAGGACCAAAGGAGCTTAATTTTCTCAACTATGAATAGATTCCAACTCTTTTACTCCACAATTCTTTTAGCTTCTAATTTGCCTCAATGTAGAACATGTTCCTTATTCAACCAAAATTAGAGCTCACGTGGTGATAAAATGTTCTAACACAAGTGAGATACAATTGTTTGTGATATTTCCTCTTCAACCCTTAAATGAGATTTAATGTTTTAAAGATCATGTTGTGTATTATACTTGGCACTTTCTTCTTTTGTTAAGGGTAAAATACATCTAACACCAGATTGAAAATAAATTTGAAATCCAAAGGCAACCCCAAATGCCCAAGCAGTGAGAGAAAACCATGGATCCCAAGTCACCAAGAAGAGTTGCACGCCAAAGAAGATGTCCTTGAAGCAACACATAATATAAGTCCTACAACATCTACCAGCATGACCTAGCAAAACTACATTGGTAGATACTTAGTGTGTTTGTATTATGAGCATTTAAATAAGTAAAGTGATTTCAACATTTAATAAATTCACATGTCCTTTTTTCATTGTTGCATTATGAATTGTTGCTTCTCTACCATACATATCTCTCTCACACATATATCATTATGTATGGATAAATTACACACATTGAATAATATATCATATGTCTATCCTATCTCTACAAGTTTTTTCATATGTGCAAGTGCAAGTTTGATATGGAAATGATTCTAAGCTACACAATTAGCATCTAGGAGGTAAAATCCCTAACTAAGAATTGAGATAACAACAAGGAACCCAAGTCACCAAGAAGAGTTGCACACTAATGAAGTTGTCCTTGAAGAAGCAAATAATGTAAGTCTAGTACCAACCACCAACATGAACTAGAGAAACTGCACTAGAAAATATTGAGTACTTTTGAGTTACAAGCATTTATGAAGTGATTTAAGCATTTAATTCACATTTCTTTTCTTTATGGCTACATTGTCCAGTGGCACTGGTCTACCTTACATCTCTCCCTCTTACATCTCTCTTTCGTGCAGATATCATTGTGTATTGATAATTAAACATTGAACACTATATCAAATGCCCCTCCTCTCATTATAATTGTTCTCTATATGTGCATGTGAAACTTTAATATGGTACTGATTCCAAGATACAAAATCAAAATCTATCACATAGCTCCTTTCTCAAGTACTGATCATAAAATTTTAATACAAGTCTCTTTTTTCTAGCACATTCACTTAAGTTGTATTTTGTAACATTTTTTTTACAACAACATCCTTTATATATTCCAAATTTAAATGGATGTACACTTCTGAGTGCCAGAGGTGCTGGAGGCACAATTCCAATTCTTGAAAGCAACCAAATTTAGTATTAGTTCACTTGGATTATGTTGTTTTTGGTTTCTCTCAAAAGAATATTATAAGAAAATTATTTTAGCAGTTAGTAGGAATGCCAAATTAAGTCAGTTCCATGGCTTGGGATGTTGTGGGGGCTTGTTTAATTCATTGCAAGTAGGTTGAATTAGGGAGAATTAATCTAAAATAGTCACAACAAGACTTCTGTAGCGCAGCAGGACATTTATGTCCCAATGTTAAAGGTGACGTATCCAAACAAGAGTTTCGTTGTGTGGCAAGATGTTTCACTCCCATTATTAAATACTCATGTTGACATGGAAGTTTGAGTCCAAAAAAAGACAAAAAAATATTAGAAGGAATTTTTACGTTCAAGATATGGTTATCTTTAATAAATAGTTTTAAAATTAAATTTCAATAAAATATCACACATTGCCTCTAACAGGAAATATCATAAACAAGGAGATTTCTTCAGAATGAGCTAGTTAGTTTTGAAAGGTATTTATACCTTCAAATTCAATACCAGCTACACAAGGACATCTAAATGTCATCTTCTGCCATGTAGCATATGCCATAAAGGCAAAGGATATGGTTTCTCTTTCCTAAGCACACTTGAGATTACTGTGGTTATTTTTTTAAAAGGAAATCCATGATAATTATTATAGTTATCAATGCCTGGTATAAATAGGAAATGGGTATTCATTTTTCAGTCTTACAATCTATACCTGTGCCAATGGATACAATTAACTTGCTGGTCTTTATTCACCCTTGCTAAATATTATTTAAATGTTTCTCTTATCCTAGGATTCTAGGACTCTGATATATGTATCTTGAAGCCATGATTTCAAGGGATTCAAGGAAAAAACAAAAACCCTGTTCTAAATATGTTCTCTCAAAGGAATACGCGACTCTATTTTCCCTTCTGGAAAGTACAAATCTAACCAATCTTTCTCATGATCTTGAAAAGGTCATATGATTGTGTTGCAATGTTGGGGTGTTCTTGGGTCATTATACATTCCTTTTCCTATATTAGTTTATATTCATAATTCATACTTCACTAGTATTATAGAATAACATTCAGTCTTGTATGTTTCTTCACAACCATGCGAGAACTTTAACAATTTTCTTGAAATTGATTTCTCTCAACCAAGAAGCCCACTTTTGATGTTTTCCGGCATCATTATAGAAATTTAGAAGACACAAAGGTGGATTTTATGCAGACTTGGGCAACAACTATGTTATTTTTCAAAATTCTAGGGATCCTCATCCAACTGAAAAGCATGACAAATTTCTCTTGTAAACTGTGAAGTCGCATCCTTGCTAATGATTGGCTCATGTCGATGTCTATGTGTTGTTAACTCGATGTGTAGAATTTATAGCCTTTTTGGCTTCTCATGAATAGAGCAACATCTCTTAAATCAAGAATCTCAAAGAAATATCCTACTTTTAACTTGCTACTTTAATAGTGTTTGATTTGGTACAGTAATGAAACAAACTTTCCAAACAAATTTAAAGAAATTTTATATTTACCCTTTGGCTATAGTGTGCTTACGATTCACTGTATAAATGTTGTGCAAAATTCAGATATTGTCTAGCACAGACTATTACAAAATGAATCTAGAGTGAGGACAAGTGGGCTATCATGGGTCATGGCTACTCAGAGATGGGGTATTGATGCTCAATATTGTAATATTATCCTTATTTATCCCAGAAATCTTCAACCCTAATTTTGATTGAGGGTGTATGTTCTTGTACAAAACTGAGTTGCTTGCAGAGGCTTAGCCTCACCTTACGTTGTTGGATTTCTTGTCGTATTATGTAAATAGAGGAAGGAGAGATCCATCTTATACATTGTTTTGACCATATTATCTTAGACATTGGTAGCACATTGGACATGCCCCTTTTATTGATAATATTCATCACCTTATCTTCCTATCATGAGGTACTAGGTTTTGGAGAAGTTCAAAGTTCCTCTAGAGACAATATTTGATCTTAAAGGATGTATTCCCACGATAATGGTTCTCATGTTGACCCTAAATGATATAATTAACCGAGTAGGTGTAGGATATAGACAATTTAAAATCTTAAAAAAAACATGCATTCAACATGGTTGAATGTCATATCTAGACATATGTAGAATGGTCATGGTCGTGGGAACGATAATTATGTACACATATATATAAAAAAATAAACCAAAATTTATTATCACATAAAAAAATATGGTGGTGTTGATTCTAAACATGTTTTGGGTGGGAAGAGTACGGAAGTTTAGAATACAACTAGCGACATGAGAGAGACTTAACCAGTTCTGCTACATTTTCTTTTATAAATCTCATTTTCGAAATGTGCATTGGATAAGCTTTTTCAATTTTGTTTGTAATATTTCAACGTGCTCCAGAGGTTGCATGAATGCACCTTTTTGAAAGAGTTAAGTGAAGATATTGGGTATCACCTTGGTGTATTCAAAGGTGAGATAACATAGCTATGAGAAATGATTATGTTCGAGGAACAAAGAATTTCTAGTTGCAGGACTTACAACACAAAGAGATGCACCAACTTGTAGTTTTATTAGTTATAGTTCTTCCATTTCAAAATGTGCATTAGATAAGATCCTTTAGTTTTGGTTTCATGAATGCACATGTCTTCAAGATTTAAGTGAATATATTGGGTATCACCTTGGTGGATTAGGTGAGATAACATAGCTAAGAGATATGATGATGTCTTCCTCAAAGAGTTTTTTCGAGCAACAAACAATTTGTACCTACAATACTTATAGGAGAAAGATATACATAAGCTAAAGATGTGGAAGGGAATTTATATGAGATCATACTTTCAACTGATAAATTCAAGCCATTGGCAACTAAATTAGTGATCATTAAGTGTCTCAAAAACTAGTGGTGTTAAAAAATGACAAGGATGAATGATTGCTTTCAAAGGATAACTTGAACAACTTTTCTTGTAAATTTCATTTTGATGGTGTAAGAGTATTTGAATCAATTTATCTTTCCCTCTTTCTTTGCATTTTATCCCATTTGTCTCAGTATGTCTCAAGTGAGACTCCAAATTCTAAAGAGGTTAGACAACTACATAACTAGAAACCTATAAATCCCAGGTTGTTCTACAGTGAGAACATTTTACATATAGAATGTGTGGTAAAGAGACATGGCTGAAAATCTAATGAACTAAAGATGTACATGTTACTATAATCTAAGGACACCAACTTTGGATAGGGGATCCAAGCTATAATTCCTTATGAAATAAATAGTTTTATGCAATGTAAACAATTCAAAATATTGATGGAACAAGCTTCAAAGATTACACTTTATCCATAATATCTCGCAACATATTTTGGTATCTATCAATCCTTGGAGTGAAACTATTTTTATCAAGGAAGAAAAGATACTATTTGATTCTGATTCTGAGAGTCTGGTTAATAATTAAGGAGAGGCAATAACCAAAGAAACAAGAGAAAAAACACCAAAGTACAATCATGAGATGATTTCATGTGTGCCTAGATTCTCTACTATTTCTAATTTATTCAAAATATAACATCAATGTTGATATATTCGTCAGTTTCTAACCATTAACAATGTTTATTTATGAAGAGATGATCACCTCTTCTGAAATAACCAAACTGCAAGTATCTGATAGCAACCTTAGGATCCATGTTCACCTTGCCATCTTCCATGCTTTGGTGCTTCCGTGTATACGTATGTATATGTGGCTGATGTAGAAGTAGCTACATCCTACATTTACATTGAAATTAGTAGCAACTTAAACCATGCATTCATAAAGAGACTATTACAACCCATAAAATCCAATTAAGGAAATCTAATTCACCCCGAAAAAATACATAAGCTACTCTAGATTAATATCAACAATTTTTTTAAAAAATATTCCCTTAAACTTCAGAAGCATTGCAATGGTCTGGAATATCAGGCACCACAAGCAACCTACTTTTTCACGAGGAGGACAAGCCCTCGAGGACAAACAATTAACCACAAGCACTTTAGCTAAGTTGTCCCAAGAAGGAACCTCAAAATCACCAGAATGTGCACCTGGCACCTTATTCATGCTTTTGCGAGAATTGAGTATTCATGGTTGTCCTGGAATTCCACTGCCTTCGGCACTGAAACATCGATATTACTTACAACCAATATCCGAAGATGAAGTTTCCAGTAGCTAAAACCAATAAGCATTAAAGTGTCGTGGGGATCATTTTCCAGTAAATATCAAAGTAAACATGAATAAAAAATTATAATTATGACAAATTTTCCTAATTCATCGTAATAGATATCAACAATGAAGAGCATAGATTTTCTTCAGTCTTCAAAGACCTGAACACAAAACACGATCCTAAATAAATAATTATTGTCTGCATTACTCTGAATCATTAAGTAGTAGGGACAAATGGATTCAAACCTTGGCAATGCATGTACATAAAAAAAAATAGGAAAAGCAACCAGTGTAGGGACAAATGGATGATTTTTTTTTTACAAACGAAAATCACAGTTCAAACATATTATTAAATCAAACGGTTCTCTGCGCTGCAGTCACGGGGTTGTTCAACAACTTTGCAACATAATTCTATGTCATCAACAGGTGGTTGATGTTGTGTCCAGCAGGGCAACCCCATCAATAAACTCATCGCCTTCACATAATTGGTGGTATCCAGGGTAAAACAGTGGTACATGCCCGACGAGAGGACATGGTATAATGGTACATGCCCGGTGGTACATTATCATCTGAAATTTATTTTATTTTATTGTATATTTCAGGAATATGTAATAATTAGTTTAAAATTTTGGTTGGGAATGTAATGGAGTAATGCTAAACATTTTGAAATGTAATAAACAACCAAAAAAAATAAATTAATTGTTTAATCTCATTCTTATATGTAAAACTCCAAACATTCCAAAGTATTATGCAAAGTGCGTCACCTCCTCCTTCCAGAACAAATCGGATCTCCTCCTGGGCATGTAGGTGCTCAGTGAAGAAGTTTTTGATCTTTCCTTCATAATATTCAACCTGCCCTGATGTAATCGTCACTATATCCTAAAAATTAAAGTACCATCTGTTAGGGTTTGAATTTAACTTTACCTTTTACCATGTTATGTAATTCAAGAATTGGAAGAGTGCCGAATAGTTGTAACCTCATTGTTTCTTGATGTTTTCAAGGTCAGGGTTCTTTTCATAATTATCGGTGTCCAACTCCCATACAATAACCCCAAGCTCTGCATGCGTTGATTAAAACGATGAACAAATAAATATCCACAAAAATCCATTAAAAAACAGTCCATAAAGAAAAGGAAATATTCACTGAATTCCTAGATAAATACAATGAAGAAAGATTCACTAAATACCTAGAAACTTATAGTGAAGAAAGATTCATTGAATTCGTGGATAAATACAGTGAATACATGGGATTTACATTGCATATGGTGAGGAGTAACGAGGCGGTTGGGGTGATACTGGTGTGGGACAAATTTCAATTGAAAGATCATTCTTAATATTATTTTATTAATATTTTAATTTCTTGGTTTTTTTATTATTTACGGTTAGAAATTTAGCTCCAGTTTTAATTGTGGCAAGAGGTTCTCTACTTTTTATGGTAGAGATGTTTTCATGTTTAGTTAAAAGTGCAATGTCTAGTTAAACAATATGACTCCGTAAAAATAAACAAAATGATATATAATATAAATATAGAGATCTTGTAATGTTTTGTTAAACATTTTGATCCACTAAAAATTAAATTGAATTAAATTTATAATTAATAATTAAACTACTTAGAGGGATCAATATCTTGAGATGCAATTCTCTTTTGGAGTGAAAATAAATTTGATCCGGCTAAATGCTTCGTAGATCTGTAATTGAGATGGATCTAGGTTGGTATAAAAGTAAGTTATGATTATTTAAAAAAAAAACAGAAGAAGAAGACGAAGAAGAGAGTAAGAGAGAAGTGTCACAATGTTAAACTTTTATTTTATTTTAAAATTTTCCTATTTAATTATAAAAAATTAGTCATTGCATAACATTGATAGAATTTTCTGGCTAGGCATAACTATCTATGCTTAACCAACATGTTTTAATTGAAGGGAAGCACTTTAAATTATAAAAAATGTTGAAATGCCCATTCATTGGCAATTCATGCTACATAATCACCACCAAACCATAGGCAACATTCTACCACTTCCTTTAAGCCAAGCACTTGTGAACAACTAACCACCCAATATAGAATTGTGATGTCTCCATCAAGACTAACCCATTGTAGTCCTCAACGATCATGTACCTTATGGAAACAAGATTCCACTTACATTTCACTCATTAATGATATTGCCTTTCCATGGCTAACACATTATTCAACATATTTCCAATTTACATCATCCTCCCTTGATCTTGTGTTACAATGATTTTCCAATGATCAACCCTTGTTAAAGGGACCCCCTAGTCCACACCAAACTAGTACAACATCCTAATTGTCTCATGAAACAACCTAAGTCACTCACCAAGCATACAAAATGTATAAATTCATTGCACACTCTTAGTTGTGTTTACCCGACATGCCATCCATTGTGCCATTTCTAATGGAACCTCAAGTAATATCTTTGCATTATCCCCCCACTTTAATTGTTTTCATCTTCATCAACATGGCTCCATTGGATTCTATAACGGACAGGGGATTGATGGTGAAGATACACTTTGTAATTTTTTAATTTGAACATGGTGTTGATACCACTTTTCATGAGGGTAAAATTTTCAATATAGTTTAGCATCTAATACCACTCAAGAATCCTAGTTGTTTTATGGAATTGACGTGACATTACTAGTTGTGCATGACCATCAACATCTTGTATCACTCAAACTATGCATAGCCAACATGTCCTAACTGAACCAAATTTAGGCACCTTAAACTATAGGAAATTTTGTAGTTGCTTGTTTCATTATAGGCGACGTTGAGTCATCACCACCCACACATAAACAACCTTTCACTGCCTCCCTCAAGCCTACACACTTGAATAACTAACAACCTAGCGTAAGACTATTTTGTCTCGATCTAGACCAACTTCTTATAATTCTCTAAAGGTCTTGTACCTAGTGGAAACAAGCTTCCACTTACCTTCAATACACTCATCAACGATGTTTCCTTGCCACGCCTAACACACTATCGAACACATTTCCAGACATCCTTTGGTGAATTTGTGTCGCAACACTTCATTGATCATCCATCCTTGTTAGGCTAGACATCCTCCATCCTCATAGTCCACACCAAATTAGTACATAATCTTAAATGTCCCATGGATCATTGTGAGTTGGTCACAAGGGCTATTGGTGTAGAGGATAAAAAATTTAAAACACACCAAATTTTATTCATTAAATCACAATCCAAAAAACATTGATTTTTCCAAAAGATTACATGGCTATTTATTTAGAGGAGAGAAGCCTCTTGAATCTCTTCAAGAGAAACTTCCTCCTAGATATTTGGAGGAAGTTGAGAGCTATCCTCTCATCTTTAGTATTTTATCCTAACTTCCTTATCTCCTAATTACTTCTACAATGACTCACTAATTCTAGAAACTCCTAGATTCATTAATTAGATAATTACATAAAAATTAAACATAAGATGCTCCTGCATCATACTACAGGGGAAGAAAATATAAAATCATATGTTTTGTTCATGAAGTTCTTCAATGTTGGTACCATATTCTGAAATGTTTGTTGGTTTCATCCATGTAGCACCTTCAACTAATTGATTCTTCCATTTGACCAAGTATTGAAGATACTCTTTCTTTCTGGTCCTTTTAGCCACTCTTTTATCGATGATGGATTCAATCTGATTTGATGGTGCTGAAGGTAGCTGCTTCTCCCACTAAATTTCATCATGAACAGGTGCATTTGTAGAATAATCCATTGATTCCTTAAAGGGGTATAGATCGGAAACATTAAATATTGGTGAAATACCAAAGTCTTTGGGTAGTTCTATTTCATAAGCATTCGAGAAAAATTTCCTCAGAATTTTGCATGGTCCAATATTTTTCAGTTTTAACTTATTATATACCCCTTTAGGAAATCTTTCTTTCCAAAGATGTGCCATAACCAGGTCTCCAACGTTAAAGTCTAATTGTCTTCTTTTGGAATATGCTCTTTATTTATACTTGATGCTGCTTTCTTGTAGTTGTTGCTTGACTTTTTCCTGTATTTCCTGCATATTTGCTGCAAAATATTCACCATCTGCACTTCTGAGTTGTTTTTTTCCCAGGTTCCTCAACTCATAAATACCTCTCAGATGCATCCCATAAAAAATTTGAATTGGACTTAATCCAGTGCTTTTGTTTGGTGAATTTTTATACGCAAATTCTTCCTGAGCGAGAAACTGATCCCACTGTTTGGGATGTTCACTTACCAAGATTCTCAAGATATTTCCAAGGCTCATATTTACCACTTCTGTCTGACCATCAGTCTGGGGATGATATGCTGAGCTGAAACTGAGATCAGTTCCCAAATTTTTCCATCGAGTCCTCCAAAAATGACCTACAAACTTGGTGTCTCTGTCAAAAACAATTCTTGTAGGTAATCCATGCAATATAACTATTTATTGGAAGAACAATTTTTCTATATTAGTTGCATCATTTGTGTTTTTACAAGCCATAAAGTGTGCCATTTTTGAGAATCTATCAACAACAACATATATTGAATCACTTATATTTTGTGTTTTACACAATCCCAGTACAAAAACATACTTATGGAGTCCCATGGTCGCTTTGGTATTGGTAGGGGTTGATAGAGTCTAGTGTTTTGACTTCTTCCTTTTTCATATTGACATATCCTACATCTTTCAAAAAATTTCTTTACATCTGTTTGCATGTGAGGCCAATAATAAAATTCTTGTAACTATGCTAGAGTTTTATCTTGACCAAAATGACCTGCTAAACCCCCACTATGTTTTTCTTTCAACAAATTTCCCCTCATTGAACATCTTGGAATGCATAACTGTTTTCACTTGAACAGAAGTCCCTCCTGTATCATGTAGTCTAACCATGGAGTTCTATCTCTACTTACAGGATTTTCACAAGATTCATCAACTTCTTTAAAATTTGGATCATCTTTATACATATCTTTTAGCTCATCAAATCCTAAGAGATTTACTTGGAATTTTTACAAAATTGAATTGATTCTGATTAATGCATCTGCCACTTTGTTTGATTTCCCACTTTTATTTCAAAGCATGATTATCCGTGTAGAGGATTAGCTCTTTTGGCATAAGATAATGTCTCCATTTCTTTAAAGTTTGTATGACGACATAAAAGTATTTATCATAAGAAGAGTATTTTTGCTTGTCTTCATTAATTTTTTCACTAAAGTAGGCAATTAGTTTTCCTTCTTGACTTAAGACAACTCCTATTGCAGTCCCAATGGCATTAGTCTCAACCTGAAACAACTTATTAAAATATGGCAGTGCTAAAATAGGTTGTTTTGTGATCTTTTTCTTTAATAATTGAAGCTTTTATTAGCTGATTATGTCCAATGGAATGGTTGTTTTTTATCTTTAATAGTTTCTACAATTGGAGCACATGTGCCACTGAAGTTTTTAATAAATTTCCTATAAAAACTTACCAATCCATGAAAACTTCTTACCTCTGAAATGCTTCTGGGAGTTGGCCAATTGATTAAGGCCTTCACTTTCTCCTGATCCATCTTTAAGCCTTCTCTTGAAATTAAAAAACCCAAGTATAATAGTTTTGTCTTCATGAAACTATATTTCTTTATATTGATCAGCATTTTCTCTTGTTGTAGTTTCTTCAAAACCATCTTAATATGTCTTAGGTGCTCTGATTTTGATTGACTGTAAATTAGGATATCATCAAGATAAACTATAACAAATTTTCCAATGAATTCTTTTAAAACTTCATTCATTAGTCTCATGAAAGTGCTGGGAGCATCGGTAAGTCCGAAGGGCATTACCAACCATTCAGATAAACCATTATTAGTTTTGAATGATTTTTTCCATTCATCACCTTATCTGATTATGATTTGATGGTATCCACTTTTTAAATTTATTTTAGAAAAATATACAACACCACTTAGGAAATATATAATATCATCAATATGGAGTAATGGAAACCTATACCTGATTGTGATTTTATTGATTGCTTGATAATACATGGACATACTCCATTCACCATCCTTATTTGGAGTTAACACTGTTGGAATAACAAATAGACTTAAAATTTCTCGAATGAGACCTTTATCCAAGAATTCCCACACTTGATATTTAATTTCTTCATTCTCCTTTGGAGTGATTCTGAAAGCTGCTTTGTTAGGAAGGCTAGCACCTGGAATGAGATCAATATGATGGCTAATACTTCTAATGGGAGGCAATTCATCAGGCAAGTCATCCAATACAATATCAATAAATTGATTCAACATGCTTTTAATTTCTTCTGGAAGATCATTCAAATTTGTACTTGTAAGGACTACCTTTGGTTTACCAATCAAGACAAAATTTATCTTCTCATGCTTGATTTATTGGAGAAATTATTTCCCACTAAGTAACATTACCTTGGATTGGCCTTCTTCTAGTGTTTTTTCATTCTTCAAAGGAAAAAGTACCTTTTTTGACCATCCTTCTCAAAAGTGTAAGTATTGTCCCTCCATCATGCATTTCTTTCCTGTCATATTGCCATGGTCTTCTGAGCAAGATATGGCACACATCCATAGGCATAACATCACAAAGAACTTTATCCTTATAACATCCTATTTGAAACTCCACTTCACGTTGTTCACTAACTAATATCTAATGTCCTTCTTGCTACCACAAAACTTTGTAGGGAGTAGGATATTTAGTTTTTTTTTTTAAATTCAATTTTTCTAACATTTCTGTGGATACTAAATTATCAGTACTCCTACTGTCAATAATTATTTTACAACACTTTCCTCCTTATATACAAATAGTTCTGAACAATGTTTTTCTTTGTGTGAGTTCCTTTACTTGTTTAACAACATTTAATAAAGTTCTTTTCATCATTAAATATTCACTAGTTTCAGGTGCATTTTCATGTGTGGAGGATTGTACACTTTCTGCATCAATTTGTTTTATATGTGTGCTTCATTGGTTAGAAAATATTTCTGGACACTCATTATATTTATGACCAACTTTTTTACATATATAACATCTTACCATATAAGATTTTCCTCTACCTCTTTGATATGGTCTTCGTCCTCTGAAATCTCCCCTTGATGGTTCTGCTTGTTGTGAACTGATGCCTTCTCCTCTTTGCATCGGAAATATTCCAGTGGAATATCCTCTGCTTGATTGTCCTTGACTTGATGATCCTCTGCTTCTTATCATGCTTTGTCCTCTTCCTCTTTGAATCTGCTTTCTTGCCAATTTTTCTTCAATTTTAAGGACTATCTGGTAAGCTTCTTCAACAGTTTTTAGAGACACAATATTCAATTCATCTTGTATTTCAAATCTCAAGCCATTAATATACCTTGCTAGCTTTTCTTCATCTGCTTACATATGACCATATCTTATACTCAATTTATAAAATTATTTTGTATATTCTTTTATAGATATAAATTTCTTCTTGAGATTGTGCATTTGGCGAAAAAGATTCAACCAATAATCTCGAGGAAAAAATTTACCTTTGAGCTTGGCCACCATTCGATCCCAACTAGTGATATTCCCTTTGTTTCTATTTCTCCTTTCATCTTGCACGCTATCCCACCATAGTGTAAGATGTCCCTTTAATCTGGTCACCGTGAACTTGACTTTATTCTCATCGGCTACATTCTCATAATCCAAATATTTATCCATGGTACTGATCCAATCGATCATTTCTTCAGGATTTAAATTCCCTTCATACATAGGCACGCCAAATCTTGGCTTGGTACTGATTCCCCCGATCATTTTGACCATCATCTCTTCTGGAGTTTCTTCTTGAGATTATTCTTCTGAGCTTTCTTCTGCATCATTAACATCACCGATGTCGACATCTCTTTAACATGTTGTCTCCAATGCATCCAATCTGGTTATAATATGTTTTACTTCATAAAGAAATACTTGATTTGCAGCTGGTCTTCCTCGACCATTCTAGCTCCTTTAGCTCCTCTAACTCTATGGGCCATCCTTAAATTTTAAAATAGAAACCAAAACTTTACAAATTTCTCACTTAAATTCTCCCCTTAATAAGTGATCAAAATAAAACTTTACCAAAATACCTTATTTTTGAATTACCCTTTTATTACTTCAAAATACCAAAATACCTCAGTTTCGATTTTTACCCTTTTTATTACTTCAAAATCTGCTCTTCTTAATAAAATATCGCAAGCTCTCCTCCAAAAATATTAATAACAATTTGCAAGTGGCTTATGTTCCATGTTTTACATATATATAAGAATTAATATGGAACACTTTCCATATACGTACCTTCCTTCAAACGGCTTGCATAAATTCTAATTTTAACACAGTAATTTCTAATTCCGGTTTTCTCTTTTTTTGTTGTTAGCTTTCATGCACTAACTTAAAAAAAATATCGTTTCCCTTAAACACAATAACCTTTATTTCACAGAATTCGTTACACTGAAAGCTTAGGAGGAGGTGTTTGTTGATCAGCGGTTGTCATTGATGTCAACCCAAGCAGCACCACGGGCTAACCCAATATTGCATGGGAATTTTGACCTGCCAAATTAATATATTCTGGGTCAATAATGCTTTTGACGGTTTCTACTTGTCGATATGTTTCTGTTGATATATGGCATGCCATGTAATTCTTCACGGTTTGAGAGATATTCATGTTTGAAGTTTGTACCCCTAGTTAGTGGGCTAAAACCCCATGGGGTTGAGGCATGGTTCATTGAAAAGTCATAATTAATATTTTTAAGCTCCTAAAATCCCTCCCACATTCACTTGTTGAAGCCCCTCTCAACTTAAGCATTCATATAAATTGTGATCTTCATTTCCTCCTTATGCAAGGGATTCAGCCATCTGAAACAGGTCATCGTGGAATTGTCGCTCTAAATTATTTTCTACAAAGGTTCAGAAGCTGAAATTTTTATGAGAAGAAGCTGAAATCCTGAGGAAGATTCAGTAAAAATTTCAGATCAAGGTGCACAATATTTTTGGAGATATGATCTGTGGAAGTCATGGTTTTTGCAGGCTCCTGAAATTCATTTCAAAGAAGTGACCTTGGTAAATTTGTCATACCTCTCTCTATGAGTATCGGATTGGAATTTCATAAAAATTGGTAGATAGTGCATAGTTTTTAATTTCCACTCTATCAATTTCAGAGACAAATGAATAAACAGCGACACGTGGCACACCGTACAAGTGCGATCTGCTGAAACAGTCCTTAATTAGGGCATTGTGAGAGATTTGGTATAACTCTCTCGTGAAGAATCAAAATTGGGTCAGACCTGTGGCATTGGAAAGAAGACTCAGAGGAATACTACAAGACTGAAAATAAAATATTGAGGATCTGAAATAACAGAGATACACCAGATTCAATATCAAGCTCATAGAAGGCAAGAAAAAGCTAGATCATGTGTTTTCAAGGGTTGCAAAGGACCATAATTTCTACGGCAACAAAGAAAATCAAGGTGCAAGTAGAGGGTAGAATGACAAGAGCAGCAACCAAGATGCATAAAAACAGCAAGAATTTCATCATATGAAGTCTTTAAGTGGGCATCACTGCATACAATCATTGTAAAGGTATCATTGTACTTAGTCATTGTAAATACATTATTGTACAAATTGTACTAGTATCTATCTGCCAAGGGTTGAAGAGGCAGTGTTAGGAGGTCTAGGATCATCATTAGGTGGTTGTGTCAAAGTTGGGGTTATGGTCTAGTATATATTCTTCTTCTACATCATTCTATATCATTGTAAAGTGGACCATTTTCTCTAGTACGTGAGTCCATTCTTCTTTTATTCTTCTATAGGGTGGTAGGGTGGTGCTAGGGTGAGTTGTAGCTCATTGGGTGTTGGGGCATCCATTCAGTTGACTGCTAAAGAATCTCGGGTGTTGGAGCGTCCATCCAGTGGGAGCTGGAGAAGAATGCTTTTCTAGATTCTAGGAAGTTGGAGCTTTATTTTCAATTGGAGTTGAATATTAAAGAATTATTAGAAAAGCATTAGGTGGTTTTTGTATCGGAGTGGGTTTCCACCTTAAAAACTGTGTGCAATTGTGTTCCTCTTGTTTTCTGCTGTCATTGTACAAAAACTGATAATAATTGAAGATTAACTAATTCTCTAATTGAAAGAAATACTGATTCACCCTCCCCTCTCAGTATTTCCAACAATTGGTATCAGAGCTTGGTTCCTTCAATAGCAGTTTAACAGCTGGAAGGAGGTCATGGAGCATACCAAGAATGGTGTACCTCTATTCAATGAAAATAATTAAGCACTTTGGAAAGGAAGAATTGGGGTCTATCTCTTGGCGCAAGGTTATGAAGTATGGGACACTATTCAAAATGGATTTACATCAACCGCAGATGAACAAGGTAAGAAGAATTTGGTAAATGATGCAAAAGCAAAGAATATTATTATCAGTGGACTTAATTAACCTGCTTATCATAATGTGTTGGGTTGTAAAACCGCCAAAAATGTATGGGACAAGCTTGAGAATATATATGCAGGTGACTCAAATGTCAAAGAAGCAAAGCTTCAAATCTATAGAGCAAAATTTGAGCAACTCAGAATGAAAGAAGATTGCAACATTGCTGCATACTTTCAATACGTTGATGAAATAACCAATACTCTGGAAGGATTGGGAGAGCCAGTTGACTAGAAGACTTTTATATGGAAGATTCTTAGAACATTACCAGGGAGATTCAACCCAAAGGTATTGGTCTTAGAATACAGTGCAAATATGGACAAACTCAGAAAAGAGGAATTACATGGAGTTATCATAGCATATGAAATGAGACTTGATGAAGAAGAGGGTACTTCGCATCTAGAAACTGCGTTCGTTGCATCTAAGAAAACCAATAAGGATAAACAACCTTCAATTGAAAAGACATGCACTTGCAAGTGTGAAGAAAAGGGAGATGATGAAGAAGGTCTTTCAGATGAAGAATATGCTTACTCCACAAGAAAACTACAAATTGGTAAGGGAAAATTCAAAGGTAAACTTCCATTGATGTGTTTCAGCTGTAATGAGGTTGGGAATTTTGCAGCAAAATTTCCAAACAAAAGTAATGGCAACTCGAAAAGAAAGAAAGGCTTTAAGAAATTCAGCAAGCAAGGATCCAAAAGGAACTTTCTCTCTAAAGAAGATAGCTCATCATCCGATGAAGACAATGATAGTGAAGAAGAAGCCAATGAGAGAGTATTGTTTATGGCCAAGCACAATAAGAAAGAGGTATCAAATAACGAAGAAGAAGGATGGACCATAGACGAATTTTATGAGGAAGCAATCAAGCTTATAAAAGATCTCAAGGTGGAGAAGATCCATTCCAAAACTCTTGAAGAACAAGTTCAAGGTCTCAAAATTGAAGTTGAGAAGAACACAAATGCATTGAAAGTCACTTCAAAGAAGTTGGAAGAAAGCAACCAAGAAAGGGAAGAATTAGAAGCCGAAGTAGTCTCACTGCGTGAGGAAGTGAAGAAAGGAAAAACTATCCAAAACTATGCCAACAGCTCAAGGGCATTGGAAGAACTCATCAAAAATCAATGATCTTACAATGAAAAAACTGGCATCGATTATAAAGAAGAAGAAGCAGGACCTTCTACAACAAAATACAATGAACCTATGAGATCTGACATGCATGTAGAATTCATTGGACAAGATTCGCAAGAAAAGCCTTGGAAGACAATTCCTCGACGAAAATTTCCATCCAGGTACCAATATATTTTTTATGGCTATTGTTATTCATATGGAAAATTTGGTCATAAAGCTGTAGAATGTCACACGTACCCTAGGAACGAATACAATTCCAGGAGATCTGTCAAATATGAACCTCCCAGGGCTCAACGAAACATCAATAGATTTGAACATTTAAGAAATAATATTGAATGTTACAAATGTCGAAACTTTGGACACATAGCCAAAGACTGCAGACTTGAAAATACTCTAGAAGAATCTTCGAAGCCACAGAACGAACGAACATGGAAGAAGAAGAAGAATTATAATTGTGATCTCACTTTCAAGGCTCAAAAGAACAAAGATGTGTGGTATGTTGATAGCGGTTACTCAAAGCATATGACTGGAGATAGAAATAAATTTGTATCTCTGAAAGAGAAGAAGGACGGAACCGTGTCCTTTGGAAATGATGGATCTTCAAATTTTATAGGATCAGGTACTGTCACTCTCGGAAGCAAAGATGCTCTAGCGAAGAATGTTCTATTGGTTGAAAACATGAATCACAATCTGCTCAGCGTTGGACAAATGTGTGATCAAGGACACACAATACTATTCAACTCCACGAAATGTGAAATTAGGAAAGGCATGTATGGTGAAATTGTGGCTACAGCAAGTCGAGCTCCAAACAACATATATGTTCTGGATGAAGCAACCAAAGCATGTCTAATAGCTAGAGAGGATGATACAATAATTGGTAGCAATGTTGATTGACTAAGTAAGAAGTTTTCTACAAAGGTGCAAAGTGATTTCGAGATGTCTTTACTTGGTTAGCTGACATACTTCTTAGGGCTTCAAATACCTCAGCAAGAGAAAGAAATATTTATATGTCAAGCTAAGTACATCAAGGAAATTCTCAAGAAATTTAAAATGGAAGATTGCAAACCCATCCTTACTCCAATGGTAACAGGTTGCAAATTGAGCATAGACAACTCATCTAAGGATGTGGATCAAAGGTTGTATAGATCTATGATTAGTAGTCTTCTATATGTAATAGCCTCCCGACCAGATGTTATGCAAACAGTTGGACAAGTAGCAAGATTCCAAGCAGCACCAAAAGAATCACATATTAAATATTCACCAGCATTGGAATATCTTCGCCAGAAGCTTGGGATTCTCCCAAGTTCTCATTAGATTTTCCTTTTTCAGAATATAAAGGGAGAGTGGAAGTAGATTACAGGTCTACAGGATAGTTGTGTGTCAGGGGGAGTGGAAGTGTATACAGGTCTGCAGGACGGTTGTGTGTCAGCACCAGTGGAAGTGTGTACAGGTCTGCAGGATGGTTGTGTTTGAGGGGGAGTTACCCTTTTCCATTGATGTCAAAGGGGGAGAGAATGTTGTAGGAAGAGGTGTTTCCATCAATGCCAAAGGGCGAGATTGTTGATCAGCGGTTGTCATTGATGTCAACCCAAGCAACACCAGGGGCTAACCCAATATTGCATGGGAATTTTTACCTACCAAATTAATATATTCTGGGTCAATAATTCTTTTGATGGTTTCTACTTGTCGATGTGTTTCCGTTAATATATGGCACACCATGTAATTCTTCACGGTTTGAGAGATATTCATGTTTGAAGTTTGTACCCCCAGTTAGTGGGCTAAAACACCATGGGGTTGGGGCATGGGTCATTGAAAAGTCATAATTAATATTTTTTAAGCTCCTAAAATCCCTCCCATGTTCACTTGTTGAAGCCCCTCTCAACTTAATAATTCATATAAATTGTGATCTTCATTTCCTCCTTATGCAAGGGATTCGACCATCTGAAACAGGTCATCGTGGAATTTTCGCTCTAACGTTTTTTCTACGAAGGTTCAGAATCTGAAATTTTTACAAGGAGAATCAAAAATCCTGAGGAAGCTTCAGTAAAAATTTTAGATCAAGGTGCGCAATATGTTTTGAGATATGATCTGTGGAAGTCAGGGTTTTTGCAGGCTCCTGAAATTCATCTCAAAGAAGTGACCTTGGTAAATTCATCATACCTCTCTCTCTGAGTATCGGATTGGAATTCCGTAAAAAATGGCAGATAGTGCACAGTCTTTACTTTCCTCTCTATCAATTTCAGAGACAAATGAAGAAACAGTGACACGTGGCATGCCGTACAAGTGCACTTTGCTGAAACAGTCCTTAATTAGGCATTGTGAGAGATTGGGTATAACTCTCTCGTCAAGAATACAAATTGGGTCAGACCCATGGCATTGGAAAGAAAACTTAGAGGAATACTGCAGGACCAAAAATCATATATTGAGGATCTGAAATAACAGAGATACACCAGATTCAATATCAAGCTCCTAGAAGGCAAGAAAAAGCTAGATCATGTGTTGTCAAGGGTTGCAAAGGACCAGACTTTCTACGGCAACAAAGAAAAGCAAGGTGCAACAGAGGGTAGCATGACAAGAGCAGCAACCAAGGTGCATAACAGCAGCAAGAAGTTCATCATATGAAGTCTTCAAGTGGGTAGCACTGCATACAATCATTGTAAAGGTATCATTGTACTTAGTCATTGTAAATACATTATTGTAATTGCTAGTATCTATCTGCCAAGGTTGATAGTTGAAGAGAAGGCGATCTTGGTCGAAGTCTATGATCATCATTAGGTGGTTGTGTCAAAGTTGAGGTTATGGTCATATATATTCTTCTTCTACATCATTCTATATCATTGTAAAGTGGACCATTTTCCACAGTGTAGGAGTCCATTCTTCTTTATTCTTATAGGGTGGTAGGGTGGTGCTAGGGTGAGTTAGCTCATTGGGTGTTGGGGAATCCATTTAGTTGACTACAAAGAATCTCAAACATTGGAGCGTCCATCAGTGGGGCCAAGGAGAAGAATGCTTTTATAGATTCTAGGGAGAGTTGGAGCTTTATTTTCAATTGGAGTTGAATATTAAAGAATTATTAAGCATTAGGTGGTTTTTGTCCTGGAGTGGGTTTCCACCTTAAAAAATGTGTGCATTTGTGTTCCTCTTGTTTGCTGCTATCATTGTACAAACACTGATAATAATTGAATATTAACTAATGCTCTAATTGAAAGAAATATTGATTCACCCCCCCTCTTAGTATTTCCAACAATGTAGTGGTCATAAGAGCCTATTTTTTAAATCGTGTCTTTGCACAGTGACTTTGACGCCGTTTAACGATAGAAATTATCAGAAGTTAGCCTCCGATGTAATCACACTCTCTTGCAGTGCAATCAAGAAACTTTTGCGGGTAAAAAAAGTTCCTGTTTTGATAAAATGCATGCCCTCTATAGCATGTTCAGCTGTAAAGGCTCAACAACTTCCACAATCCCCTTGATACCTCACAAGCATTTGCCATTGGTCCTGCTTTTGTCCAATTCCAAGTGTCTCACAATGCTTCTCAGCTCTCATATTTTTCTCCACGGAGACGAGGTGGGATATGGCTCTAACTTTGTTCTTCCAATGTTTCTCAGGTTCACGAACACAACATTCAACAATCACTCTTGCACAATGGAGCCTCAATCCACAGCTTCAACTCAAGTCTATGATCTGATACCAAAAATTGGTGCAAAGGATAAACAATTTAAAACACACAAAATTTTATTCATTAAATCACACTCCAAAAAACACTAATTTTTCCAAAAGATTACATGGTTATTTATTTAGAGGAGAAAAGTCTCTCGAATCTCTTCAAGTGAAACTTCCTCCTCGATATTTGGAGGAAGTTGAGAGCTATCCTCTCATCTTTAGGATTTTATCTTAACTTTATTATCTCCTAATTACTTCTAAAATGACTCATTAATTCTAGAAACTCCTAGATTAATTAATTAAATAAATACATAAAAATTAAACATAATAAGCTCATGCATTAACTATGAAACATATAAACTAGTCATGCACTCTTTATCATGTTTTCTTAGCATGTTATATAGGATAATGTTTCCAGTGACACCTCGATGAAGGTCCTTACATTCTTCCCAACTTGAATTATTAATATCCTCATCAATACAGACCCATCGGCTTCTCCAATGAAATGGATCTGGATAATGAATAACAATTCCACATTTTTTCATTCAAACATGGATGTGATACCCTTTGTCATGGGGCTAGAATTTTTATTGCACTTGTGTGTCTAATACCACTCAAGAAAAATTCTCACTAATCATATTCCACATGACCTTACTAGTTAAGCATGACCACAAACCACTTGTATCACATGTGTTGCAAAAACTTCCACGTCCTAACAAAAACTAGGGTAGGTACTGCCAAAAATGTGAAACATTGTAGTTATCATCTCATACTAGGTACCTCAAACATGAAGTAACCCTAAAAAAACCACATAGACTATTTAAGGGATATTTAGATTTCAACTTGGATATGGGAGCCATGGCATGTTATTCTACATAAATAGCCACAAGAATTGTTAGCATGTATAATGTGTGCACATTCTAAGAATGTGAATGCGCTATTAGAATTTGTGCATATTTTTGTAATGCATGTATATGTAGAATTATTTATATAATAATATGTATTTAGATTAATCTTGATTTATATTAACTGACCAATTTTAAATAAACATACGTTGAATTCAAATTAATAAAACAATTGTCTCTATGAATTTAGTGCAATAATCAACCATGGTATGTAACAACACCATAAAATCCCCACAACAAATAGTATGTCATCTCTCTAAGATGTGAGGGACAAATTCTAACTAACCCCTAAAACCATTGTATAGTAGTTTCAAACTCTCTTCTTGTTTCTCCTTCCAAATGGCGTATAAAACTATTATGTAAATTGTAAACTTATACTGTATAATGTATAAAATTGTTATAATTTTAGCATTATATATGGATTCATAGACCCATTTAAGGGGGTCGTTGAATTCATTTACCTAAATTTTAACATATTCAGAGACCCCCTTAAAGGTGTCTCTAAATTTTAACACTATAGATGGATTCAGAGACCCATTTGTCTCTAAATTTTAACATTGTAGATGGATTCAGAGACCCCTTTAAGGGTAACACTTCAACATGAAAATTGTAATTTTCCATTTAGAGTGACCAAATTATAAATGACTAGCATAACTGACTAATTCATATACTTTTTGTACCTGTTAGTTGGTCATATTTTTATTCTTGGACTATAGTAGTCTTTTATGTTTATAATTTATAATTTTTTCACTTATTATCTAGTCTAATAATTTAGTCCTGGACTAAATTAGTCACTTAAGTTAGTTGTTTTTAGTTGGGTAACTTATTATCTAGTTCTATATTTTATCCCTAGACTAAATTAGTCATTTAAGTTAGTCATTTTTAGTTGGGCCACTTAAAATTTCTAAAATTTAGTAGTAATTCACTTGAAATAATTGTGGTGACTAAATTTTTTAGACGCGTATTCACTAATCTCTCATTTTGTAATAGTTTATGGAGACGATTTAGATGAATTAAGTAATCGGGAATTCAAGGAACCTGAAGGGGAACGAAGCATTGAAGATGGGCCTTTAACCGACGGTCCGCAACTACTAACTCTGAAGTTGTAAAAATACAATATCGACACTAATCAGAAGTCAAAATTAGCCTCAATTATAGATTATTGGGATGAGAAGAGTGCCAAGGAAATATTTGAACTCCTAATAGAATATGAATACTTTTCCCTTCATCTATTGTGGAGCTTAAGGGGATTAAGGGGGAGCTAGGGGAGATGAAGATTGCGCTTAAACCTGATGCAAAGTCGGTGAAACATCCATCATATAGACTGAACCCAAGATTAAAAGAGAAGGTTAAGAAGGATTTGCAAAAAAAATTGGAAGTAGGGATTATCTTCCCGATTGACGAGGTTGAGTGGGCCAGTCCAATTATTATATAAAAAAAAATACTTTGAAGAAATATGAGTTTGAGTGGACTACTAGAGTTTGAAAATTGCATGCGTTCATGACCCTTTCCCCATCCCTTTCAATGATGAGCTTCTAGACAATGTGGTAGGAAATGAAGCTTGATATTTTGTAGACGAATTCTATGGTTACCACCAAGTTTGTATTGTGGAAGAGGATAAGAAAAAAAAATTTGAAACTGAATGGGGATCCTATGATTACTGTGTCATTCCTTTTGGACTCAAGAACATGTTGACAATATTATCTAGGATTGTAATCACTTCCTTTTGGGCTTATATTTATAGGTTTCTAGAGGTTTACATGGATGATTGGACCATTTATAATTTTCTAAAAACACATTATAGTTTCCTACGAGAGATGTTTGACCATTGTAGAAAACTGCATATCTCTTTAAACTTGAAAACGTGCGTATTCGTCATCACTTTCAAAACACTTCTGGGCCATATCCTCAGACCAATCTTTAGGTCTGTTAGCCAGCCTTACCAAACTAGAGAGGTCTCTCTCAATGTCACTTTTGTAGTCAATGAGATGACTGGATATGTAATTATCTTAGGCTAGGTATAAGACCAGTGAATTAGGGTTTTGTTTTTAGTTTTGCTGGATAGGAATGATAGTCAAGGAACTAGGTCTAGGTTTTAGGTCTGATTTCAAAGTTTCAGTTACAAAGATGAAGATGAGGCCAGGTATGTATACTTAAGAACATGCTATAATTATCATTGTGTATAGGGTTTGAAAATAGAGAGAGTGTAAGAATGATCATGTTACATGAATTCATTCATTAGAAGAGGAGAAACACATTCATGAAAATCTTATCAAATAGAGCATGAAAAGCAAGCTTTTGGTTCATAGACTCATAAGATCAGCATATAGAAGCATACATGTGATGGAAATAAAACATAACATTCAAATTTATCGTGATTACTGAGAAAAAAAATGCTAATAAGCATACCACTGGAGTTCAAAAATTATAGCTGCAACATGTCTTTGATTTCACTGAAAAAGTTTGTGCAAAAGCTCCACACTGCAAATAAAAAATATCCAACCTCAAAAAAGGCTTGGTTTTGGAGTAGATATAGAAAATATAAGTGATTACACATCATTGGGTCGAAATCTGATCCAAAACACTTCATAAATGCACCTTGTGATTCATCTCCCAATTTCTACGGAAGTTAGAAACCATTCCCTCAAATTTACATATTAAAAACGAGTGTGCGTATCCTTGATTAGTTACATCATTCCTCGAAAAAGAGAGGCAAAAAAAAATATCCTGACAAAAATAGACCTCGTGAGATAGCTAAACCTCGAATTTTGGATTTTTTCAAGCTTGACATATGTCCAAAGGAATCCAATGTCATAAGCATTGCACCTCCCAGTAGAAGTGTTGTGCCACTTTTGAGCTACTTTTTCTGACTTTTAGGCACCCATTTGAAGATATGATAGTTAGGATAGGTAGCCATGTGTTTCTTATTTCCATTTCACCCTCAAAATGGAGAAAATACCCCCTGGAATGGCTTCAAAAATTGATACTCCCAACCTCACTCCAGAAGCGCCACGCAACGGAAAAATAAGTTTAAGAAGCATGAAAAAAATTATGTTTTTTGGATTTTTATTCAAAATGGGAGGGTGACATGAAAACCTGAGGTAATATCTATGATGCATAAGTGAAAATAAATCCAACCATGTAAAAATTTCCCCATTTATATGCTCTGAGAAAAAGCATCGTGCTGCTGCACAACGCTTCTGCAATGACCAAACTTCTAGAATTTTCAAAAAACTTTATGCAAAAATAGAGCTTAAAGATGGATCAATATCTCTCTAAATATAACGTGGTTCACAAAAATGAGAGCAGTGTTTTTTCTTTGGTATGTTGTGAAAAAAAACCTCCTCTAGGGTTCCAAAGTGCTTTCCCATTTTCTCAAAATCCAAGTTTGAAGGTGATCACTAAAAATTTGCACAAGTGTAGCACACTCTCAGAAGAAACGTTGTGCCTCTTTGAGAGGGATTTTTGAGGATTTATGGGCTTAAATTGGTATGGTTGAAAATCATAGGATGTATTCTACACAATTGAGTCATCAAGCACTACAAAAACTTGCTCGAATCCCCTGAAAAATTGACTTAAAGACAACCTGTCCAAAAGTGCAGAACATGACCTGGAGAAACTGTATTTTGGGAATTTATCTCAAATCATAACACCTATGCATAAAATGAAGGAGGTTTTTGTTCTTTTTTCTATGATTGACAAAATAGTCTTTCACATTGGTCAAATTCATCTTCATTACTTCAAAAAGTAAATTTGAAGTAGAATTGTCCGTGTGTGCAATGTAAACCCTAGCAAATTATCATGAAGCTCTAAAAATGATGCCATGGGTATGAGTTGGCTCAAACCTGGAATGATGAAATCCATTATGGGTTTTTATCTTCTCACCTTCCATGATTTTTGTCAACAAAAAGAAACCCTAGCTTGATATGATGGAAAGTAAGGGTGAAAACTAGGAAAACAAGGGAAAATGGGGCAACAAGTTTAGGGAGGGAAATGGAGGGGATAGGAGTTAGGGAAAAATATGAAAACATTAGGGGATATAGGGTAGTTTTTTAGGAACACATTATAGGTGGAATTTTTGGAAATGGATAAGGGAAAGAGGGAAAAAAGGCCTAAACATAGAGTTGACTAGTATCTATGCAAAAGTGTAGTGGGGATTAGGGTTTGAGTGAAAATGGGAGAGATGAGAGATGTGAGTGATATGGAATGACTTGGTAAGGTATATGAGTCATGTGTGAATGTTAATAGATGATTAAACTATGGGTTTTATTGTTGAAGCAAGCTAAACATCAAATGAAACCAAAAATTTAGTTGAAAACCCTAGAAGAGGGAATCCACCCTTTGCTGAAGAAATTGTGTTGAATGAAAGGTGAGGGATGATCACTTACTGTCTTGGAAGCCTCTGAAACTTGAGAAATGATGAAATAACCCTTATGATGGTTTCTTGGAGCTTTAAAGACAAAAATGTAGCAATTTTCCAATCTTTGGATGGTTGTGGAGAGTCATGAGCATGAGAGAGGAGCTCTTTTGACCATGTAGCATGCTTCTTCGAGAAAAGAAAAATTGACTTGACTTTATTTTCCTATCTTTGCTAACTCCAAATAAGGATGCTTTGTATGCTGAAAATCACTCTTTTTTTCTTTCTTTCATGAAATGATTGGACATTATGGTGGCGAAACAAATGAGACCTATACCAAACTTAGATGGAGGTATGTTGACTGATCTATGAACCTAGGTGATTGATGGATGGCATGACATTGAAATGATGAAGACCATGACTGTATTGAAGGGAGTATCATTTTAGACCTAGTCAACATTCAATGAACAAAATTTTATTTGAGAATTGGTTCGAAAGCATGAAATTTTGACCTAGGAACACTACCAAGTAAACCTGAAAGAGTGTATTTGATCACTAAACATTAAGACACTAACACATGGGAAGGCTACTCCATATTCAATGTGGAAGGCCTTGACATATATGTATCAGAATAGAAACAACCATAGGAAGCTGGCAGTGAAAGACAAGCTCAGGAAGATCAAAATGGAGAAGGGTGACACGATCCATAAATACTCGATTGAGTTCACTCAATGTCGAGATGAGCTTGGAAGCGTTGGGATCTGTATTGCGTTGGATGATTTGGTGAGCCTACATCTTCTAGGCCTTCCCAATAGATGGCACAACTACTAGTACTTTGTTAATGGGAGCGAGAATCTGTTGGATTGGGAGCAACTATAGTGAAATTTGGCATGTCGAGAATAAATTCGACGAAGCACCAGAGATGGATCCTCATCAAAGAATGATGATGAGGAGAACTGGTCCTTGGATGACAAGGCAAAGAAAAGAAAATGGAAGGTGTCTCATTCCAAATCTGAGACTGGAAAGTCAGGCAAGAAGCGAGACTTGTAAAAGGTGAAAATTTTCAACTGTTATGAGCTTGGACATTATGCCACAAATTGTCGACAAAAGAAGAACAACAAGAAGGTCTCAGGAGGAGTAGCAGGTGAAGCATTGGATTCAAAATTTGAGTTGGAATTCACCCTCATCGCATGCATGTTGTCATCGATGATGGGATACATGTGGTATTTTGATAGTGGAGCCTTATTCCACATGACTGGCAACAAAGTATTCTTCAGTAGCTTGGAGGAGAAGGATCTCCAGATGCACATCAAGATGGGTGATGACGAGAGGTATAACACTACCAAGATTGGTACAATTACTTTCTAGAGAGATTCAGGTAAACCCGTCATACTAAAATATGTCATGCATATACCTGGGTTAAAGAAGAAATTGGTTTCTATTTCTATGTTGTAAGATCATGGATATGATGTGATTTTCAATGAAGGAAAGGTGTTCCTTCGTCATAAAGCTACAAGACAAGTAAAAAATATTGGGGTTCAAGTGAAGAACCTCTAAAAACTTGATGTAGATGACTATGTAACATTAACCAGTAAAGAAGAGAAGGTATAAATCCAAGACATCAGTGAATTATGGCACAAGAGGTTGGGCCATATACACCACAATTCTTTGAGGATTATTCAAAATATTTCTACAGGGCTTCCAAAGCGTACATTGTGCAGAGAGACACATGAAAAGGGTGTACTATGGGGATGTATACAAAGGCCACCTTTCATGACAAGGAAATTTGAGTAGCGAAAATCCTTGAGAGAGTTCACTCAGATGTGTGTGGACCGTTCTCAAAAAATTCCAAAGCAAAGCATAGGTATTATGTGATTTTTGTTGATGATTTTTCAAGAAAGTGTTGGATTTTCTTCATGGAGAAGAAAGATCAGACGTTCTCCAAGTTTTGTGATTTCAAGGCACTTTTCGCGAAAGATATAGGGAAGAATGTGAAGGCTCTGAGGAGTGACAATGGTGGAGAATACATCTCTAATAAATTCAATAACTTTTATTCTTCAGAAATAATTCAAAGAGAGTTGATTGCACCTCATAACCCATAGAAAAATGGGGTTGCATAAAGAAAGAACATAACTATTGTGGGAGCAACATGAGCTATGTTGCATGATCAGTGCCTATCTTTGCATATATATTTGGAAGAACCCAATAAAAAATTATTTGTGAAGAATATAAGTCCTCATCAGATACTTGGGATGACTACACCAGAGGAGGGTTTTTGAGGTAAGAAACCAGATGTTTCAAATTTTAAAATTTTTGGTTCATCTATCTATTTCCATGTGACCAAAGATGGTAGGAAGAAGCTAGAGCCAAAAACAAATTTGGGGATATTTTGGGGTACACTGATACACCTCACAACTATCAGGTGTACTTTCCAGCACATCAGATGACAGTGGTCAGAAGAGATGTGAATTTTGATGAAGACAAAGCCATGACATTATCCCTTGAGAGGCAGCTTGAGTTGCATTCATTTGAGGAGCTCTTATCTCCAAAGGATGAACCTTAGGATGTGGAGAACCCACAAGCATTGGAAGAGAGAGTGGTAGAAACCACTCATGCAAAGCCATCCACTAGAGATGGAAGGAAGCACACCATAGAGGTTAATAGATTATTGTTGGATGTGAGAGAGAATGTGGGAGCACCCACATCACAACTCAAGAAAATAAGGTCCCCATGTCAGTACACTAGATACATGGCTCTTATAGGTGAAGGTATTGATATAGAATCATCCTATTTTGAGGAATCGGTGCAATATATAGTGTGATTTGTTGCCATGGTTTAGGAGTATGACTCCATTATCAAGAACAGTGCATGGGAAGTTTCCCCAAGACTAGTGAGGAAGTCAGTGGTAGGATCCAGGTGGGTCTACAAGGTGAAGAAAGTAGTGGATGGGAGTGTGGAGAAACGCAAGGCTAGATTTGTGGCTAGATGGTTCTCTCAGGTGGAGGGGATTGACTATGATGATACTTTTGCACCAGTCGCAAGGTACTCATCCATTAGATCCATCCTTGCACTCTCAGTGCATATGGGATGGAAAATACATTAGATGGATGTAAATACATCCTTTCTCAATGGAGTTATTGAGGAAGAGTGTACATTGAGAATCTAGAAGGTTTTGACACCTTAGATAGAGAGTCACATGTGTGTAGACTCTAGAGAGAGTTGTGTGGGCTAAAGCAAGCACCTCATGCTTGGTACACCACGATTGACATCTATTTCACCAGGTTAGGTTTCACCAAGAGTGAAGCATATGCGAACCTATATCATATTGTGGTTGATTGTAATATTTTGATTATTGTACTTTATGTTGATGATATAATACTAATAGGTGATGAGCGGCTCATAAAATATTTCAAGAGAATTTGAGATTAAGGACATGGGGCTCTTGCATTATTTCCTTGTATTATAAATATGGAAAAGAGCTAGGGAGCTATTTTTATTTGAGGGTAAGTATGCTAAGGCGATTATGAGGAAGTTCCACATGGAGGGAAGCAAACCCTTGGAGACTCCTCTTGTAGGAAACTGGAGGAAGGAGGATGCAACTTCGGGAAAAGTAATGGATTTTGTTGTTTACAGGAAGCTCATGGGTTCACTCATGTATTTGGTGAACACACAACTTGACATATTCTACGCAGTTAACTAGCTGAGCCAAGCTATGGTTAGGCCGACAAAGCTCTTTTGGAAAGCAAGGAAGCATGTGTTGGGAAATATCAGGGGCACTACAGAGTATGGATTATGGTACAAAAAAAAGGATTGAAGCTTCAATGCTTCACCGATGTAGATTGGGCACAGAGTCCATTAGACTAGAAGAGCACATCGGGAGGAATCTCCAGCATAGGATCAACAAAATTTTCTTGGTACAATAGGAAACAGAGATCAGTTGCACTCACTTCAGCAAAGGCAAAGTACATGGAGGCTAGTCATGCATCATGTGAAGCCATCTGGATGATGAAGATACTTGTTGGTTTGTTTTGTCAACAGATGGATTTGACGCTGATACATTGTGATAACCAAAGTTGCATCAAACTATCGGTTAATATAGTATTCCATGACAGGTCCAAGCATATTTTTATCTGGTATCACCATATCGGATACCGTGTCCAGAGGAGGATTATGTCATTAGATTACATTCCCATGGAGGAGAAGGATGTAGACATCTTGATGAAGGTGCTGGAAAGAATCAAATTTGAAATCCATAGAGACAAGATCAAGGTAGTAGATAATCCTTTTCTTGTTGAGAGGGAATGTTGAAATGGCACCAATAAATGGCACCCCAAAGTAGGGCTTCTGATTTAATTTTCCCTTAATTAAATTGGAAGAGAAATTTTAATTTCATCTCATAAAAAATTGTATTAGTTAACTAAGTCATAATGACTGAGTTAGCTTAGGAAATTTGAGTTGAGGGTATATGAGGATGCATGTAGAGTGATTCCATGATTTAAGGGGGTCTGATTGTAGTTATGCATGATTTTAAATTAGTTAACTCAATTAATTGAGTTAAAATCAGTTTAACTAGTTCTAATTGAGTGATGAGCTAGATATAGGTCTAGTGAATTAAATATTATTTAATTCAAAATGAATGATCAACTAGCTAACTGATAATTCACTATAAATATTTGTTTCATGTTAGTTCTGAGGAATACCCAGTTGAGACAGAGGTTAAAGGGAAGCTAACTATTAGTTTTATAGTTATAACATTGTATAGGTCAGTTATAGAGTCAGTTGGAGGACTAGGAAGGATTTTTCAATCAAGGCAATGGATTTTCCTATTTAATAGGGATTTAATTCCTCAAGGAATGTGTGAGCAAGGAAGGCTAAGTAAATGAAGGAAATTGGCTAAGCATTTGTCTGATTTTTCCTAGATTAGTGTGAGACAGTTGGTAGAGTGTAGGAGTTATCTTATGAGAGAAATCATTGTATTGTTTCATGATCCTTGACTTTATATAATATACAGATAGCGGGGTTTTAGCCAGTGTTTCCCCAGATACATGTTGTGTCATGAAATTGATTGTTTCTTTCCCTTACATTTTTATGTGATTGTGCGATCATGTTTTGTTTCCGCAAATTTTAGAAGGATTTAATATCTTGTTTTAGCACATTATAAGATCAGATTGCTTCTCGTTGTTATATTTTCTACAATACATGGGAGATCAGGATCACTTGTGAAATTTTTCCCTGCATAGGCTTAGTCATCTACCATGATGAGTTGTTTCCTTATCCATATGAAGAATGTAGGTGGGAAGTGCATATGTTGACCACCTCCATGGTGAGGTATCAACTCTTCCATCGTGCTAATCTTGGATCCCTGGGTTCGGGAGTGTCCACCTCCACCCATTGATATTTGAAAAATGGGACACATTCTAGGAAGAATGCAACCAGAATCAATCCATAGCCAAACTACTTCAACTTTCCTGTCTCGCATTTGGTGAGTTGTTCTTTCATATTGGCAAGTAGCCCCTCACTCCAGTTGAATATGGTAGGTTTACGCATTCCACTGTGTAATGAAGGTGAGACTTACTCGCCTGATGGAGAGATTGTACTTCAGCCACACAATATATGGTGAATAGAATTGTTATCAATGGAAGCTCCCAGATATCTTGATGTCAATTTTACCTATTTTTCTCTTGAGAGAACCATGGGAAAAATGCCTAAAAATCATCATATTAGTGCTCTTTCCTCCTGCACAAGAACCCGAAAGCTGAACTTGGTATCCCCTCTTGGACAACCCAGTAATGAAATATATGTTTGATACCTCTATTTCCAACTCCTGGTATCCTATCATGAAAAATTAGCGGTCTATGTCCCACCATCTCACCAAGTACTGCAATAAATCTACCTGGGCTCTGATCCCAGGGGTACGAAAGCACTTCAAAAATCCACATTCGCAGAAAGCCCTTGTGAAATTGGGGTATTTTGCTTCCCAGTGGTCTTCTATTTCATGACCTCTTTCCTTCCACTCGATAACTATTTTTCTCTTACAAAACATCATTAAACAAAGATGAATTAGATTTCATGGAGGAAAATTTGGAAGTAAATGAGTATTTTTTGAGTTTGATTGAAAAAATTTATGGATCGGTGCCAACACAACTTTTTATAAATTTTCACACGCTTCCATCACGTTAGTCCTTTGGAGCTTAGGGCGAACAACGCAGTCCTGATGGGTAAATCCCATGCAGGCCTCCCATGAGCCCTAGTTTCTTAAAGCTCCCCAAGACACCTACTCTATGGATGAAAACACTTAAAAATACCATTGAAATGCAGAGGCAGGATAAATATCTTACCTGTGACTGACGACTTGTCGAATGGTACCCTCGTTTGATCATACTCTTTGCGTAAAGATTAGGGTAATTTTGGGTTAAAATTCTCTCAAAATTCACAAGTTACAAATGGTAATTTTTAAATTTTTTTTTTGGTTTTATGTAAACTTTTTAAAGTATTTTTACCTATATTATTATATTGTTCTGTAATTGGGTAACTTTTTTTCACATGTGTAGCAACACGTGGTTACAAATTGGTGACAATAATTGATTTTGGATGAACTGACGAGTTTTTTTTTATGAATTTTTGGGACTTGTAAAAAATAAATGAAAAAGGAACCCCCCTAGAGTAATCTTTCAGCTCTTTTCTGACTCTCAAAACATGAAAATATTGTCGATAACTTGTCCTTTCAAGCTCGCTAAAGTAAATGAAATGATGTTTACTCAATATAATTTTAACCCTTTTTTAGGTTGAGATAGACTAATTATGAAAAATGAATACCTTAGTGAAATGTGACTAAGAGGTTCTCTTGGATATTGTTTTCTACCTTTTTGGATTTGAGAGACTATTTATGAAAGAGGGAAATTTGGAGTTTTCTTTTCTGATTCTTTTTCAAACTCTCTAAAACCTAAAAAAGATGTCGAGTTATCTCTCCATCACACTCGTAAAACTTAAACGATGAAGGACTTGTCACCGTGACGAGATTGGGTTACTCCTTCCTAGGGCTTGTTAAACTTACTAGGATGGATTCATCAGAAGGATGAACTTACACGACAATCATATGGTATCCTCTTCAATCTTGCGATAAAAAATAAAGAGGTAATCTCTAGAAATAGCTAAGGAAAATGGAAGGAAACACATCTCTTGTATTTTTTGTGAAAGACAGTATGTCCCCCCTGAACATGACACTTATTTGTATCTCGTGTCAGGTTTTGGATATCCTCACTCACTTTCCTTCTTGGGTTTGGTAAATTCATTGCCTCTCATTTGATTATATCATTTAGTCATCATGACCTCTGATCCTATTTTGAGTCAATTGTTTCCAAATTACGGAGTCGTGTTGCTGATATGTTCAAGAGAAGTCCCCACCTAAAAATTCAAACCAGTTATACCATGTTTGAATTTCTCTACATCAATCCTTAATCACTCTTAACAACTCTACAAACCCTATGTTTTTTTTCAATGATGTGGGAAACACTATGGACCTCCTTCTATGGATCAATTCATGTCGACTCCAACTCTTTATCTAGGAAGATGATTTAGAAACCTCCTTTCAATACCTTGGAGCTTGCATGCCTCAATGAAAAGTTCTTCACATTTGATGATAGGCTCACATCATTGGCATTAAATCAAATGATTTTGTGAGTGTAAAACTTCAGTTCCATTGTTCACACTCATATATTGTATCGTTGTACCTTTAGAGCCACCGTCATAATTGGTTTTCTCTTGTTCCTGTTAACGGTTTCATCATTGGCTAGTAATCACATAGTTTCTACCATGTTCAACTTCAACACATCTATTCACATGGTCATACTCTTAGTTTGGATGGGTCGAGATAGAGGTGAATACCCTGGGTTTCCTTTGATAAATCCAAGCTACGTGGATTTATTCATGATTGTACACATTATCCTTTCTAGTCGGATGGATGCACCAATGCCATGGATTCATGTACTCATATATTCATAATCATTTTCAATTAGATTGATGTGTCTATGTCGTGGATCCATGTATTTTTAAATGCCTACTCAGAGATGTATTTTTAGGCATACTTAAATCATATATGTCATATATATTGTATCATGTTTGATTTGAAAGTCTCTAAACAGTGGTTCTATAAAGTCCTTTATTTTACTTGTAAATCATTTCAACCATCACTTCCTATCTAACTTCTTGCTTTAGGGGGCATCTATTATACAATATTTTTTCACACTCCACTTTGTTTCATCATGCCACCAGTGTCGTAAAACATGTTCTCCATCAAACATGCTTAGAAAATCCCTGAAGAAGTGGAAAAATAATTGATTTAAAAATATTCTTAAAATCTTGTCAAAAACCTTGTTTTACAAGCCCAACACATTTTGCACTACAGATGACCTGCGCTTGTCACCTTTTGCGCCACTTTTTTCTAGCACTGGCAGCACAACTTTTGTCAGGGAAATACACATTGGTCCTCTTTAGGTAGTTTTCCCAAAAATGGAGGAGAAAATTCCATTACTAGAATGCTCGAGAATGATGACATGGTTTCAGGTTGTTGATGCTAGGTGTTATGGGCCAAGATAACCATTAAGTTTTTTTAATTCATGATTCAATGAGGTTAAGATAATTAGGGTTCAATAGGGTCTTTTAAATTTCTAATTTTTCAAAAAAATTCATATATGTAGGGGGTCTTGAAGGTCATCATTAACGTAAGAGGTGTCATTGTCAAAGAAAAATCCAAAAAAATCTTTGTGCATGAGTTAGTCTAGTCATTAGAGTGAATTTGACACTTTTACCAACTTCCACAACAAATTTAGTGTAAATAGGTCATAAATTGCAATAAAAGTTCCTAGACTTTGTTTGTATTCTAGCATTATGTATTTTTAATCTTTTGGAGCAGTCAACGCACTAAAGAGGTGGTTGAACCATCTAATAATATCATGAATATCATTGTGCCACTTGTTTAAGGGGGCAGCTTAGCAATCAACTCAACATGGCTGACATGGCTGACAACTCATCATGATGCCAGCTCATCAATTGGACAACTCACCATCTCAACTAAGGTTTAAAATGTCTTAAATCCAGTGTATCAGTTGGCCAACACCTCAGAATGTCAGTTTGGTTTGATAGAGATGGTACAAGTAGAATTGAAGAAAAAGGGTCTTAAAATGATTGTGCAAGATGATGATATTAACCCATGAAACATGGTAAATAAACACATTTTTGATCCCATTTTGTCTTATTCTATCATAATCATGCATATACAGGCTTTAGAAGTGTTTTGAGGTAAAAAAATTAACAAGGAGAAAAATGTTAGTGAACTAGGTACTTTCGTAGCGCATTTGAGGCTTAAAAGTGAGCTTTTGCTAGGAAAGTGTTATAGGTTCATTTTAGGATACAATTTTGAAAAAATTATTAGAAAAAGGATGAATTAGAGAATGTGTCTATCTCATTAGCCTCAAGGAAGACCCTCCAATAGTCAGAAATGTCTAATATTATGCAAAAGGTGGATTTTGGAGTTCGCTCTGAAAGTGCACTACGAAAGTTCCTATACATGATTGTTTTAGCAGTAAACTTCCAACTCAGTTTTTTACCAAATGGAAAGGAATTTTTGAAAGATGAAGGAGGTTTTTCTTAAGCATGAGCCCATATACAAAAACATATCTCAATTTTTTCACAACCATCGGGGTTTGGAAAATATGTGATCATTTTTTAGGCCTATTTTTCAGAATTTTTACTAGCCAGATTTGTGTAAAAATTATAAAATTCGACTTGGTGGAGGTCTAGCCCAGCATCCACATGGTATGATGACAAATTATTAGTCTAGTACACTCAAAAAATTAGTTGGTTGTATTTTATAAGGTTTATTAAAATAATTTTTTCAGCTATTTAATGAAATAGGAGTCTTTTTTGTATTCAAACTCTGCCAAACAAAAATATCCGTAGAAAGTCTCCAAGTGATGTAATTTGATTAGAAATAGGTCTCTTAGGTAGGAATTCGAGGTAGGCCCAAGTGGAAAGCCATTTTGTGAGACCTCACTCTATCAATGAGGGATTTTTTGAGTTTGAAAGGGTTGATGATTGGTATGAAGAAGCTACTATGCAAATTTTCTCTATCAAGCTAATACATAGTTGTAGTAATTGTCTTTCAGACCTGAGATTTCTTTTGAGCTTAAGTGTTTATGTTTTTCCATTTCTCATATTATCATCAACTTCATAGTATCATGATTACTTGGAATTCATAGTATTATTCTACGATTTCCTTCATGTATTATTTTTTTACTGTAAAAAGTTATTCTTTAAGCTTAATTGCCTCAGCTTCCATGGACTACATTTTCTTGTGATTGAAGTCCCATAGCTGACTCCATGCCCAATGGTAGCCTTCATACAATATTCCACCTGAAAAATCACTTAAAACACATATAGTACATAGTTATCCATCTGCAATAGATATCTTACCTTGAGTATTCATTTGTTTTCTTTGAGAGGGCCCTCTCTAACTAGAAGGGTTAAATATCAGTCCAAATTGGTTTGAAATAGTTGCATTAGGTTGACCATTGAATAACCCAATTGGTGCCATCCTAGTAATAACATTTTGGTGCATCTGCCAAGAGTTTGAAGCTGCATTATCCTCGATAATTTATTCCAATTAAAGTAACTGAGCTCTTGAAGGTAGCAGGAGATCAGAAATATTCAAGGTTGTACTTCTACCTTGGAAAATCCATTCTTGAAGAATTTAGAAATTCATAGCTTCATGGTGACTCCAATCCTTGAAGATCAATAGCTTGAAGAAATTCCAAGCTGAGTTCTACTAGAATAATAAATCCTGGGTATGCTCCTATGGATGAATCTCACATCTATGGTCTTCTAAATCCTATGCCTTGTGTTGGTTGTTCAATCCATCTTCCCATTTTCAAAGATGAAAAGAAAGATGTTTCCGGTCTGCATTTGGTTAAATTCTAGATACATGTAAGTAGATTTAGGGTTGAGTTCCCTGAGGATTGTCTCATGAAGATGTTTATGGCTACCCTAGAGGACAAATCTAGAGTATGGTATGAAGGGTTGAAATTAGGAAGCTTGTGTTCTCTGAAATATTTCCATACAATATATACATTATGGGAAGTCTCATCCTTCATCACCATTGTTTTAATATTGTTGTAATATTTGGAAAGGTTCCATTCAATATCTTAAAAGTATTGATGATGATGTAGAATGTATGGATGATGAGGAGATATTAGAGGCACTTTATGAATTTTCTTCATAATCTAGTTGTCATAATGATCAAGAAATTTTCCAACAAGAAGATGTCTCTTCTTTAGTTGAAGATGAAATGGATCATAAATTTGACATTCAAGTCATATTACATGAATTTTATGATGATTTGTAGCCTTTTCAGTCTATATGTAGTCAAATGTATGAGCCAAATCATTCAAAAAAAATTTCATCCCATTCCCTTTTTGAGATTTTATGTCAAGAAGAAACTCCTCAAGATTAGGTTGTTGAAAATACATGCATGAAAATTCTGAAAAGTGAGGTGACACATGATGAAAGTTCACTTTTAGGTAAACCTGAGCTACATGAAGAGTTGAATATAAATTTTTTACCTATTCTATTTGGATATCATCAAGATGACATGGAGAATATGCATAAAGTTGTTCTTAATGATGAGTTGTTAGTGTTTAGAATCAATATGATTGTCCTCAAGAAAAACTACCAAAGATTATATCTGATTTGTCTGATAAGCGAAAGATTAGTTTTGATACACACAATATGGATGTAATGTTTGAAGATGTTCAAGGATGCATGGATGGTTTTGTTGATTTACATGAAAGGGAAGAAAAATCTATTGTTTCCTTTTTATTTAATGATGTTCTTGGAATTGAATACATAGGACAAAAGAAGCCATCAATTATGAATGAATTCAGCTCTCATGGTTTTACTCATCAAGGAAAGGTGATTTTTCATGGTTTCCAAGATCCAATGGTAAGTCTACTGCAGTCATCAGTCAATACAATTTTTGTGTTTCTTATGGAGCAGGGATTCAATTTTCATTCCGAGTTGCCAATATATGATTCACTTCTGATGTTGTTCAAGCACAATCAAGAAGCCTAGGTGTTGGATTAGCTCTTTGACTAGCTATACTGGAAATTTCATATTGCTTGAATTGAAAGTTTGGTTTTTAGCTGTTAAAGTAAGGTTATTGGTACATAAATAAGCTTGCTGGGCAAGCATCTCTTTCATAATTTAGTTTGAATATTGTAGTTGTAAGTTTTGGTTTGTATGATGTTTATCTTCAAGAGCATGTCAAGGGACGAATGCAGGCTAAATAATATGACAAGAGGTTGGGATAAACCCAATGGATAAGGCACCTGGTTTGCTGGTTCTATGCTACACCACAGGGGTGCAACATCCCCATTGGAGCCAATGTTATCCAAGATAACCATTAGGTTTGTTTTGAGTCACCAGTCAATTAGGTTAAGTTAGTTATGGTTGAATAGGATATTTTAAATTTGTAATTTAAAAAAAAAATTCATATATGTGGGGGGTGTTGAAGGTCATCATTAATGTAAGAGGTGTCATTGTCAAAGAAAAATCCAAAAAAACTTTATGCATGAGTTAATATGGTCATTAGAGTGAATTTGACACTTCTACAAATTCCCACAACAAATTCAGTGTAAACAAGCATTAGAGAGCTTTTGAGGTCTAAAATGGGCCTCCTAAGGAAAATGTACAACCAAAATAAACTTTATAAGAACCAATAGGATTAAAGATGATTACGTCAACCATGGGGGATGAATCACCATTTTTGGGGTAAAAAAGTAAAAAGATTAAAATATAATAAAATAATAAAAATACTTTTTTCAACTTGTATTTTCAACTTATCTCCCTAAGGTTTTACTCAAGTTTCGAGCGGGAGTACTCATTGGATTCAAAATTTAATTCCTCGTCCAAGGAGTACCCATGTTTCATTTTTTCGATGGACCTTACTATACAAAAAATGGGAAATATATGAAAAAAACATGATTTAAATCATGTTTTTCATGTATTTCTCATTTTTTCTGTAGCGAGATCTATCTAAAATATGCAACATGGGTACCCCTTGGATGAGGAATCAAATTTTGCATCCAATGAGTGTTTTCGCTCGAAATTTGAGTAAACCCATAGGGATATAAGTTGAAAATACGAGTTGAAAAAATAGTTTTTTCTTTTTTCCCTCTAAAATTTGATGATGTAATATAATGTTATTTTATTATTTCCACTATTATTTTATAATTTCCTTAGGAGGCCCATTTTAGACCTCAAAAATCCCCTAATGTTAGGATTTGCTACGAAAGTTCCTAGACTATATTTTTATTCCAAAGTTATGTATTTCTGATATTTTGGAGCATTCAATGCACTGAAGAGGTGTCTGGATCATATAATAAGATCATGAATATCATTGTGCCACTTGTTTAAGGGGGCATCTCAGGAATCAACTCCACATGGCTGACATGGCTGATAGCTCATCATGATGCCAGCTCATTAATTGGACAACTCAAAATCTCAACTAATTTTTACAAGGTCTTAACTCCATTGTATCAGTAGGCCAACACCTCAGCATGCTAGTTTGGTTTGATAGAGATGGTACAAGTTGAACTGAAGGAAAAGTGTCTTTAAATTATTGTGCAAGATGATGATGTTACCTCATGAAACATGGTAAGACAACACATTTTATATCATGTTTTGTCTTATGCTATCATAATTAAGAATATACAGGCTTTAGAAGTGTTTTTGAGGTAAAAAAAAGAATAAGCAGCAAAATCTCAGTGAAATAGGTACTTTCATAGCGCATTCCAGGCTTAAAGGTGAGTTTTAGGTATGAAAGTGTTGTAGGTTTCTTTGAGGATAAAATTCTGAAAAAATATTAGAACAAGGGTGACTTAGAGCATGTGTTTACCTCATTAGACTCAAGGAAGACCCTCCAATAGTCAGAAAGTTCAAATATTATGAAAAAGGTGGATTTTGGAGTTTGCTACGAAAGTGCGCTACAAAAGTTCTTGTATATGATTTTTTTAGTAGTCAACTTCTAGCTCACTTTCTGACCAAATGAAAAGGAATTTTGGAAATCTGAAGGAGGTTTTCTTCAGCATGAACCTATATACAAAACCCTCTCTCAAGTTTTGCACAACCATCAAGGTTTGGAAAATATTCAATCATCTTTGAGGTCTATTTTTCAGAAATTTTACTAGCCAGATTTGTGTAAAAACTTTAAAATTTGACTTGGTGGAGTTCCAACTCACCATCCATGTGGCATGATGACACATCATTAGTCAAGTACACTCTGAAAATTAGTTGGTTTCATTTTATAAGGGTTATTAAAAGAATTTCTTGAGCTATTTCATGAAAGAAGAGTCATTTTTGTATTAAAACTCTGCCAATCAGAAATATCCCTAGAAAGTCTCGAAGTGATGTAATTCGATTATAAATAGGTCTCTTAGGTAGGAATTCAAGGTTGGACCAGGTGGCAAGACATTTTATGAGACCTCACTCTATAAATGAGGAGTTTTTGGGTTTGAAAGGGTTGATGATTGTTATAAATAAGCTACTATGTAAACTTCCTCTATCAAGCTAATACACAGTTGCAGCAATTGTCTTTCAGACTTGAGATTTATTTTGAGCTTATGTGTTTGTGTTTTTCCATTTATCATATTATAATAAACTTGATAATATCATGATTACTTGGAATTCATAGTATTATGCTCTAATTTCCTCATGTATTAATTTTTTTTCTGTAAAAAAATATTTTTTAAGCTTAATTGCCTCAGCTTCCATGAACTGCATTTGCTTGTGAATGAAGTACCATATCTGACTCCATGCCCAATGGTAGCCTTCATACACTCTTCCACCTAAAAAATAACATAAAACACAAATAGTACAGAGTTATCCATCTACAATAGAGATTTTACATTGAGTATTCATTTGTTTTCTTTGAGATATCCTTCTCTAACTGGAAGGGCTAACTTTCAATCTAAAGTGGTTTGAAATAGTTGCATTAGGTTGAAAATTTAACAGCCCAATTGGTGCTAGCCTATTGATAAAAATAGAAGTGATACCTCTAATTCATGGCCATGGATCCTCTTTACATGGATCTTTCCCTTAAGATTTGGAACTCCTCCCCCATTTTATGGATCATGAACTCCGTCTCCTTCCCTATAAATGAAACCCTTACCATCCACTAATGGTGGGTTTCCATCCTATGAGTTGAAGCATGCCCAATTGCTTCCCATTTGTGAAGGAGGAAGTTTTTTTAAGAGTTTAGGCTAGGACTTGGAGTCTCATCCGAAGGGGGCGTCCAACATCAAGGCTTCTGGTTGTATTGCTCCCTTTTGATTATATTAATAATACATTATGTGTTTCCTTTCCATAAATTTGTTTATTATTGCATGTTTATTGTAGTGTTCCTTGATCTACTCCATAGGTTATACTAGAGATTGTTATGCTTTGTATCTGTTTGTTGTCTCCACTTGTTCTTCCCTGCATACATTCATCTTCACCAACAGAGAGGAGATCATGGGTGTAGAAATGAAAGAAGCAAGGCTGACACCAAAGACATGCATTACATCAGAAAGATGTAGGACATCTATCCTCCTTCATGTTTTTTCTAGCATAAGTTAGGAGAGGTTACATATATTTGTCTCGTTTGTTGCTATATCCTATCATAGGGCTAGAGGGATTGTTTCTATCCGTAGAAAGGATTTCCTTCCTAACACATGAAAAAGGGTTTTTTTTGTGGGCTGATAAACCACTCATTGAGTTATTGGAATAACTGACAAACTACCTAGGCTGCTTGTTGGGGGATGATAAAATGATCCTAGAGTGCTTGACCCAACTAATAAAACACCCATTATTGTGAATTATTTTGTGCTTGAATAGTTGATAAACCACCCACTATCATATGTATTTCCTATCCTCTAGGTACTGAAGATGGCTTCTTGTTAATTCTGCTGAAAAGAAGGATTCCCCTTAGATCATGGATTTAGCTCGGTGGTGACTATTGTAACTAATTCTAGCTACAATAGGTTTATGGTTGGGTAGAAAATTGAATTCCCACCTTTAGTTTTCCCTACCTCTCAATTGTAAATGAAAAGCTTTGAGCTAAGATCTATGGAATTAAATAATTTTTTTGTTAATGTATGTAGCTTAAAATAATGTTGCATGGTAGTATGATGCTAGTGCATGAATGTTATTGACTAGAACTCTTAAATATTTTATGGTTATATTTATGAACTTATGTCATGCAAATGTAAGTTAAATCTCATTGTATAGTATATGGAAACCAATATGTTTTTTATATGTTGATAGATGGCTTGATCATTAGCAAGGGATGTCCTATATCCTATGTGGAAGTGAGAGGTTGAATCCATGGGTAAACCTTCCCAAGTTTTAGGTGGTTTTTGTGTTCTTCCATAGCATGCAACCGATCTATATGAAATGAACATGAAGGAGACAAATGGATCCCTGAAATGCATTGGTAGGCTAAGCCTACATGTCTTCATTTTGACCATTATGCCTTAATTTATGAATTGAAATCTCAGAAGAGATAGTGATGGGTGTTGATATATATATATATATATAGCCCTGCACATGTAATAGTGCATAGGGGAAATGGTCATGATGAAGCTCTTTTGATATATATATATATATATATATATATATATATATATATATATATATATATATGTAGGTATATATGTACAAGCCACAAGCTAAGTTGTGCTAGGACAATATTGTGAAATATCGGGATGGATATCTTGGTGGAGCTACAAACATACTTTAAGGCTCCAAAGGCCTAGGAAAATACTCTATATATCTAAATATAATATCACATGTTGAATGTGCATGAGCAGAAAAACCATAGGTTGGGAAGAATTTAGGCTTGAGCCTCATACACCCATGTGGTCGAGCACCATGACCGAAGCTAAGAGCGATGTGACTAGGAGTTTGATATCCTCATTGAATTTTCACTGTTAGATGACCCCAAAGGTATGGTACCTTGGATATTTTAAGTGGATAATAGTAAAAAATATCTAGGAATATATTCCCGAGACGACATGGCCTACAAGACACCTAGAGTTGAGTGCTCAATGCTTGTTCATGAGCTCTTGGAAAAAAATTGCGATGAGGTAGGGAACATCACCCTGGGCTAACATCACTCCGGAGGTTTCCAGAGGAGACATGCACATAAACTTCTAGGGACTATCCATCTCGAGATAGAGAAAATTGACAAAACATAGGGGTTTTAGTTGAAAGAGGGAACCTTCGTCCCGCTCCCCGAACCCCAGTAATTTTGTTTCAAGCATCAAGTGAAATCCTCTGATATTAAACTCCACTGGTGATGTGGAATAAAATAAAGGGGGAAATACACCTATCAAATATAATAATAGGAGGGAGAGGACGGTGGGACCATCCATGTAACGTTAGTATTTTTAGAGCTAGGTACCCAAAATATTTTTGGAAGAGGGTAAAGGACAACTTCCAGGATTGAACTCCTAGTTAGTGATGTGGTAGCTGAGAAACATCTACGCCACGTCATGCGAAGCTGATAGGAGAGATAAGGTAATGTTATCGGCCACGTAACCCCCACAGTGTTAGAGGGGGAATACCCTAGAATTTTTTGAATGTGCATAGAGGGAAATCCCCAGGGCTCTACTACAAAGGTGAGGTAGTAGTAAAGGGTCCCACATGCTTCACATTATATGTTATAATTGGGGAGGACTGTAATGTATTCTATATATGCGCATAGAGCCATAACCCTTTTGGGGGGGAATCCATATTATATTATTACCATAAATGAGTATGAAACTAACATTATTGTGACTTGGAGGTTAATGTGGGAACCATGTGGTTGCCACGTGGCTAGCCTTGATGACATGGCAGAATACTATTGGTTCAATCTTTGAAGACTCATATATTTTGATCCGAAGATTAGATCAAGGTGAAATTTATACCATTGGAAAATACTTTGTTGGGAATATATATATATATATACATATAATTCCAACAGTTTAAATGTAAACCCAGGGCTCATAGGCTTATAAGCAGGGAAAATTTTAAGGATGGAAGTTTATCTTAAAGTTTAGCAATCTTGGTGAATCTTACTAGTCCCTAATATCCAAATTTTAAAATGTTTGATGATAATTTTGTAAATTTTTTTATATTTCTAATTATTTATATTATACAATATATAATAATGGCGATTTTAAGGTAAAATAATTTTACACTATAAAATTTGGGCAAATTCAATTTTAAAAAAAATGAAAATTGACGAATCATTTTTTTTGGAAAAAACATGGAATATTAACCCACCTGCGAATATTAGCCCCTAAAATGTTCCCTACTTATAAGGCATAGGAAAAATATGTGTAGGAATAGAGCTGGCATAAGAGAAATATAAATAAAACTCATTGAAAGACAAGGAAAACATGAAGTAAAGCCAAAGAATCTTATGTTGTAAATTTGAGTCTTATAGCCTTTCAACTATTTGGTGTATCTTTGGGTTACATAGTCATTTGGATCTGTGACAAAAACCACTCTTGGACAATAAAACTTACAGAAATGAAATTGCAAGAATGAAATACTACAAATTTTATCTTGATAAATGGATTTATACTTCAATGATTAACCACATTTATTTTGTTAACATCAAGAGAAATAATTTCATTTTTAGTTATTATGAAGATTCAACCTTTAATTCCTAACTCTGTAGGGAGACCACACTTGCAGTAATAGAAAGAGCATAAGGAAACAAGCAGTAAATGAAATGAAAAAATAAGTTAAAAACAATAAAATGAAACTAATTGGGGAATGTATACTAGTGAGAGGTGGCTTGCCTCTCTTAGCATACGTTGTTAAGAAAGGCTATAACAAAAAGGTCTGAAATAACAAATTATTTATTCCAGCTTCAAAATATAACAATAAAGTAAAATAATAGTCTTTCAATATCTTCTCCAACCTCTCCAATACTCTAGTTATACTCTCCAACTCATGATATTAATGACATCCTATCATATTTATACAAATTTCTCAATGAAAAAGAAAAATAAATCAAATCTAAAAAAAGTGGATATCCCTTAATCAGAAAATCTCAGATCCCAAATATGTGGATCTATTCATAATCAAATATTAGATTTTTTCTAAGATTGTTTGAATATAGGAACATCATACTAATAATAATGATGTGCCACAACTCGACCATAGGAGTTGTTGATCAAGGAATTGCCAAAAATACATTGGTTATCGGAATTGCAAAAAATTACAAATAAAGACCATTTTTGGAAATATCACCTAAACAACCCCTTGATTTGTTGTATTTGTCATATTTGACCTTAACGGACACCTAAATCACCCAATTATGCACAAAACCCATGTCTCATATTTTTGAGATCCACCTACATATGCATGTAAATCATGGCACAAGTTGATTGTTGCAAAACTGTTGCAGATTTTTTTGGGTTGTAGCTTAAATCACGTGGTATAAACCCACACGTTTGAATTATGTAAGTTCTAATACATGTAGGTGCACACCATCATCCTTAGAAATAAAATCTATTTTTTATTTTTTCCAAATTCATCTCTGTTTTCTCACAATTCCCATGAAAAGGGGTCACCAAAAGTTCCTACAATCATATGGGCCTATTTTTACTAATAAGGTTACCATAAGTTCCGAAAACCAACAGTAAGTGACGAAATTACAATATCTACCTTAATTAATCATCATAACATGGGAAATCAATCATTTTAGTGTACATATGTCAAATCTCATATAGGGTATAAATGGATAATTAAGGGAATATGAGTAATGAAAGGGGTGATAATGAATGGATAAAGTAGGTGAAAATTGCCAAATGGCATCATAAAATGTCTCAATTATGAGGCCAAACTCTCCCCCACACTCAATTCATTTCATGTCCTCGTGCAATAAAAGATGCATATGAAGTAGTGTTAGAATCTAGCAAATTTGATACGTCCCAAGTGGAAATTATGTATTGTACCTTTCAGTTTTTAAAGTCATCAATGCCATAGGGAAGTGGAATATGATGGGTGGAAAATGAAATATGAATCTGTGAAATAATACGAAGATGAGGCGCAAGGAGTGAGAGAATGGAAAACTGTAGTATCCCCAAATTGGGATTGCTAGCAAGGCATGCCTGAAAAACATATTTTTCAGGGATGTGTGCTACAGAAAAAAATATTAGCCCTTGGATCCCTTATATATGATAATATAAGATCCAAATCCAAGGGGAAATTAGAAACCAAGAAAACTAGGTGAGGTAAACAAGCCTCTCACACCTAGAATGGATGGAAAAATGCCCAATAATGGGATTGCAGTAATATGTAAACACAATGCTGGAGCAGCAACACTCTATTCACTCATTAAATGTGTCAAGAAACACATTATCATTATTTAGTGTCACAACAACAACTTTTATTTCATTTTTGGATCCAAAAGTTGGGGAAAAGCAACATTTTGACCCTTAAAAACGTTATTCCAAATAGATCGTGTAATAACAGGGGAAAATAACATTTGTATCTTTTAGCTTATGCTATATTGGATTCCCACCTAGAAAAGAATCAGAAACAATTTTTTTTTACTAAGGTGAACAGATCTCCTGGTCTCGATACAGCTCAGAAAGGCCCAAACCCCATGACTTAACTCAACAGAAAGCTATTGAAGCATATATAGCGTGATTTTCTGATGGTTTCAGATATAATATGATGCAATAATATATTTGGAGTTTATTATATCAAAACATGGAGGAAAATGGATATCTAGCTCCTTTTATACATCAAACTGATAACCCGGCAAGGGTTTCATGAGAGCACAAGTACATAATAGCAGATCTGCAGATCTAGATCTGGAAAATGTAGTTACACTATAGCTCTAAACATAAATAGCTGAAATATACAAGAAGTAGAAGGAGGATGATGTACAAAGCTTCCCAGGAGAAGGGTTGGCCCTTCCTCCAAGGAATAAGCTCTCTAGCAAGGGTTCAAACCCTGCTACTGCAACACTGTAGAAAATAACACAGATCCTGCCAAGGAATGTGCAGTCAATGATGGAGAATACTTTGGTCACATGCCAATATGTACAAAATGCTCAGAAACCTTCTTAATAGAACTTGCAAAGAAGGGGAAGCTCCCTCCTCAGAAAGATAAGCTGAGAAAGTGGTGTTAGGGACTTTCCACTGCAACACCTTGAAACACAGCACTATACTCTGCAGAAATAATGTTGTGGCTGAAGGAGGATGCTTGGCCTCAAGCCTGAGTGTGGAAAACTGATGTAAAATACTCCTCGAAGTGGCTTCTCAAGGAAGGCGAAGGATTCCTAAACATGAGATATTTGTGCTAAACAAAAGTGTAGCTCTGCTAAATAGCAAGAGGATGCCAAATAGTCTAAGAAAACCAAACTTAATAATATCCAAGCTAACCCAAAATGGCTGAGCCTCCTCACCTTGGGTCCCACCCATTAGGGTTTCCAACTCCACATGAGCAATCTCCCTCCAAAATTACGCTGTACCTTCATCAAGGCCACCCCTCCATACTGCGCTATTTGATTTGGTCAAGGTTGACCTCTTCAATCTGCTTTATCCCTTTTCACACTCAAGTGATTTCAATCTAGCTCTCAAATGTTTGTCTATGCTGATCCTTGTTCACATTGGAGCTAGTTACATTGATGATCTCCTCTTCTTCAGGCATGCATGTTGACTTAGTCAAACTTGACTATGTCCTCATCCATTTTCCCCTGTTCACACCCATAAGTGTAAAATCAAACTATTGTGATGATCCACTTTCACATTGTAATGGGTTTTATTCATGTTTTTATTATTCATGGGCTTCCTTACCCATTTATCCAACTACTAAGTGCAAGAATCAAAATTCAATATTCCTATTAGTTGCATGCTAATTTTAGGAATATTACAAAAACATGGAAAGCTTCAGGACTTTTATGTATATGAATTCCCAAATTAGATGAATAAATAGAGAGAAATTGCTTGCCCCACTTTACCTCTGTTGATGTATGATAATATCCAATTATTTTGAATTATGGTGTGTCTAATGTGTGTAGGAATAGGCTAAGCTAAAATGAAGGAAACCTGAATAATATGAAGACATTTGCATTCTTCATTTGAAGAGGAAGAAGTTAAAACTATACTCTCTCTTTCTACATGGGACAAAGGAAGCCTCATTGGAAATATGAATACAGTCTGCTCCATTATAACTAATGCATGTGGCTTGCTCTGTTATAGCTATCATATTTCCTACAACTAATTGGTACCTTGACCTACAATGTATTGAAGGCATTTTAGGTGCATTCGTACCATATGGGTGTTTTTCAATTACAAGAGGTTTCAAAACTTTGTAGCTTGCATCCACCAAATATATCCCACAACCAAAGTTTCCAATTTTTTTTTGGATACCATAGCCATATGGCTGAAATAAAATGCATCAATATTCTTAAATATAAAAGAGAATCCTTCTATTGTTGTCTTATTTATATGTTTCTTGTAGGACCTTTTACCATATCTCTACTTAGGAATTATTGAAGAGTAAAACACCAAAGTAGGAACCCATACATATTGGTCTATTATCAAACAAAACCCATGTTGCACTTCCCTCGTTTTTCAGTGAAACATAGCTAAACTAATGACTCTTTCATTTCATGTAACCATAATTATTTTGGTCGCTTGCAATTGGTTGTAGGAAGTTCCCGCAACTATGCTTTTCCCGTAACTAGACAAGGATTTGGATGCAATTTTTCTCTTTTATACTATACTTACACTAGTGCGCATTTCTTTTTAATGATAAGATACAAAACTTGAACAAATTGTATATGAAAAGGTTGTGACATATAGCAAGCTAGATCACTCAATCGAATTCAACAAAATTCACATCTGCTCAAATCTAATTATCCACATGGTATCATTCACTGAGGTAATTATTTTATACAAGAACTCAACAATAGTCCTAATTTATTCTTCAAATTTGCAATCCAAAAATGAGTGCTTGAAAACTACTAATATCACTACAACTTTGTGCACAACTCTCTTTATATTGTATGGGGTCATAGAAGTTATTGTTGACATCTTCACCATTCAATGTTTAATATTCATATCCTATAAATAAACATGTGGATGTGTGCATTTTTTACCTTAATAACTTGTACCAAGTTCTACTTTTGTCACTTGTTGAATTAGAGAAAGTTCTTTGAAATTGTCCAATATGGATGTGCTACATATGAACTTCCTCCTCTTTAATTTTGAAGATGTATTTTCTTATTATAATGTCTTCATATATTATACCATGTTTTTTCTTTCTTTTTTTCAGATTTTATTACCACCATTTTCATGTTGAAAGCATTTGTGTGGGCATTCTACATACTTTTTCCTTATATCACCTTCAGGCTACTGAAAAATTATGCTAAAATACCTCATCCACATATGCCACATGACTCCATTAAAGGAAAATATCCAAATAAGTTTCAATGCTCTTAAATTTTTTGTGTTCGAATAAGAAGAGGTTACTAGGAAATTGAGAATAAAAAACATCAATACAATGTGCAAAGAAACCATCCACGTGTTATTATAAAATCAGACTACTAACAAAATCTAATTGGAACTGTAAAAGAAAATTATGATAGCATCCTTTCCCAACTTCTATAGTAGAAAATATAGTTTACCTTCAGAAAAATCCTTTAAGATATTCCCAGTACATGCTCATAATCTAATTTTCTAGGTGTTGTTTCAATATGGTCAAATAACACATGAATTCTTGTAAATAGATCTATAGATTAAACCTTGCACAATGATATCAACATAGTGGCCACTTCTCCCCTTTTTGAAGACTAAGGACATCAAAATGTTGAACATGACTATATTGACTGTTACTTTGACCATGAACCCATGATCCTTATGGTGAGGTTACCTAGGTTTAGGCAACAAAAAATCATCTTGATGCCATCCCAAACAAAACCAATATTTCCAAATTTCTCGCTTGGAGGTGCGAATATGAAAAAAACTGAAGCACTGTTGGAATTTTCCATAGGAAAATCTGGAAATTGCTTAAACATATGATTCAAAAACATGTCCATAAAAATATCATTATACATTTTCTGGAAACTCCATCTACATCTTACTCAATTTTTGGCATTCTACAAAAAACCCATGTCATAGAAATTTTTATTTTAGCTTCATTTGCTTGCAATTAGTATGCAAAAAACACCTTTGAAATAGGCTACTATAGGAAATTTTGGAAATGTTAACTTGCAGGAAGTTTCTATAGTAACTTCCAGAAATGAATTTTATTCTCTTGGGGTATAGTTAGGTACTTGCAACATTTGAAATGTTTAATGGGCATCTATGTCTCCTCCCCCATACTTGAGACCTTGCATATCCTCATGCACATGAAGTAGGGGACTGGTTACCTTTCATGAAATCTTAGACTACCATTGAAAACTATGACTATATGCAAGAAGTATCTTAACAAACACATCATCAAATTGCTCCAATACAAGCTTCCAAAAAGGTTTATGGTTTTCATTTTGGAGAACATTACTTCTTGAAAAATTTGATCAAAAATGCATTTATATATATATATATATATAACAATCTGAGTTTCATGCACAACCAAAATGTGTATATGGTCCTAGTGAAATTGAACTCTAGATTTTGTTGATGGCACTCTACCCACTGGAAACTGTAAAACCTTATTTTTAAGCCTTTCCTGACTATTATCACCAAAATGGGACTAATTAGGATGTTCAATAATCAATCTGATGTAACTATTTCAAACCACTTGGGGTTAGAATTTAGCCCTTCCAACTAGAGAGGGTTCTCTCAAGAGAAGATATGATATTCAATAAAAAAGATTAAAAATAAATATTGCTAACTCTTAAATGTCTTTTGGATGATTTTTTGCAAGTGAAAGATGAGTGAGGGCTACCATTGGGCATGGAGTCAGTATGGAAACTCAATTACAAAAAAGTATCATTCATGGAAAATGAGGCACATAAGCTCTTACAAAAATAAATCTGACAAAAAACATATACATAAAGAAAGTTGGAGCATAAGATTTATGAATTCCAAGTAATTATGTATGAGAAATCTGAATTAACATTCAAAAGATAAAGGACGCAAAAACATAAGAGCCCAATAAGAATGTCATGTTTGAAAAAAAAAATTCTGCAACTGTCTATTAACTGAGTGAAAAAATTATTACAATATTAGCTTTGGTAATTACATCCATCAACCCTCTATAACTCTAAAAATCCTCTATTTATAGAGTGAAATCCCTTTTACATTGGTCTGCACCTCGGCTAGACTCTTGAAACTGATCTAGAGGTCTAATCCAAAAAGGAATTCATTACATTGAGGAAAAAAAGAGATAATTCTATTGGAAAGAGTTTGTAGTCTAAAATGACACTATCACTATTAACTGCATTAGAAAACATTAAATAACCCATGCTAATGATGCTTATTGAACCAAATAAATTTGTTTAGGTGGAAACAACCATGATCAGGAGGAAAATTGTCATGCTAGATTTCAGGCCCTGATATTCCGAATTTGAAGATAAGTTGTGTATTGGTGAGGTGGAAAAAATGGTGTGCTGGTAGCCATGTCATCCTTTTTTTGAGTATTCTTCATCAATTGGTGTCCCAATTATACTCCTCAAACTCTTTTGATGACTCAAATTCTCCCTGAAATACATTAAATGCTTCAAAAAGACCAAAAATTTGGCTCCCTGGAAAAATAGAGTATTTAGGCAAGTTCGTAGCGTAGATTTTGTAGCATTTTCATTTCACCACCTTCTGCAATTTTTTCTGAATTTTCTGCTTACTAGAGGGTATTGATTAGGTAAAATAAGGTAAATAACCCTGACATGATATTTTTTGGAATTTTCGCTTCAAAATATTCTACAATGAGTTCATAGTGAAAACTCAGCTTCAAGCCTGGAGCTCGCATTGAACTTGCCTAACTTCCCCAGAATTTGAAATTTTTTCTCCTTGACTCCGAAAACATGCCTACAACTGTGTAAATGACTTGATATGGTATTCTAAGACAAAAATTTGCCAAAAAAGGTGTGTCTTACCATCTTTCAAGGGGCAGCAGGGTCATCCATTACAATCATCTTTAAACCTTTTTTCTTTAATTGTGCTTGCACCATCTCCATTTGTATTTATAATTATTTGACTTGGCCTTGATGCTTCCTTATTTCTAACTGCAACCACCTATTCCTCCTAAAGATATGTTTCATCATTATGTGCAGAGGAAGTGTTCTTTTCAACATCTTCCTTTACCTCTCTGCAACCTCATCATAAAAATCTATTTAATTTCTCACTTCTTTTTTGAAGTCTGTGAACTCCTGCCTCTCTTATTTAAATTTTTTTGACTCTAGTTTAGCTTCTAAAACCTCTTCTATATCTTCCTTAATATTTTATCTTAGAAGCTCCAATTCAAAATTTTCTTGAAATTTTTCTTTTCTTTTCCTTTTCTTGATCACCTATGCCTCTGTTGGAGATAATTCTATGATTTCTTCCCTTGCTGGTTGTTTCTTCTTTTCTAGATCCTTATGCAGCTTCTTAGACTTTTCTCCCTTTAATAGTTGTGACCTAGTGAGTGGATTCATAGGTTTAAAAACAAAACCCGCATATTCATTGTAAAAATCTAGCTTCTTAGCTTTAAGACCCTTTTTCTTGATTTTTTCTCCTTTAAACTCTATAGGATTCACGACAGGAGTTTCCTTAATATCAATTTCTTGCAAGATATCTTCAAGCTTACCTTTCCCCTCTGTATAACTTCTAGTGATCCTTCTATGAGCTCTTATATCAGTTTTGACTTTACTACTGGTAGGTGTTTGTTGAGGCACCACTGTATCCTGCAACTAATCAAATTCTACCTCCATTTGCTTCACAATGGGTTGCACCTCCACCTCATGTTCAACCTCTGTTTCTGCCCTTTATTCTTTGTCCTTCATAGGAGTCTTTGTCTTTGACCTAGGTGTATTTCAAGGAGTGAGGACATCCACCACATACCCACTCAAGAACAGAAAAGTGGACCAATCCTTTTTCAACTTCTTCAACTCTTCCATAACTAACAATTTAATTAAACCATGATGAAAAATAAAAGAATCACTGCTTTCAGGTTTAGCTTGCACCTTGTCAGCATTTTTTCCTAAAATCCTAAACAAAAAAAATGGTAGGTGCAGAGGTTGTTTACCTATGAAATAAAGTAATAATTTGAAGTGGTATTGGTAGATCATGTGAAATCTACCTTCACAAGTAAAATATTTCTAAAGCACCATTAGCAGTTTTGAATAGTTTTCTTTGAGGCAATTCCTGGAGATGCCTGAGTTCATGTCAATGCCTATGTGCTCCTCCTTTAGAAATTCATCACAGTTTTGAAGCTTAAACTTTGTTGCTTTAAACCACTCCTCTCCAAACCTTGGAATCTCAGTTTCTTGTGCAATGGTCTCTGGAGAAACTATAAAATTTAGGATTCCCACCTTTGAAACTGTACCAATGAAGTTTACAGTGAAATATTTGGACACCTGTGCTTGACATCCTTGTAGTTTATGGAAAAAAAACATACAACCTACATTTGTAAAGGCTTGTGAGAAGCTAGGGTCTTCTGCAATCAACCTCATATCCATGGGCTCGTATATGAACATAGTGCAACCCTTGTTTGGATTTTTATGTGAAGCCATACCTTCAAACACAACGTTGATCTCCTTCCTCTTTGACACCTGCAAATTTTTTTGAGACAACAAGCACCTTCCTTGAAACAAGTAAATCCTGGCCTAAGACATATACTGGGAAAAAAAATACTTCAAGACTACTAGAAAAAGGTTCAAACAACTTACAAGGATGAAAGGAAAGGTTCTTCTTTTTGAATTGGGATCGGGATAAATTAGGAAAGGTGAATGAGTGGGAAAAACAAAATGATGGAAGGCATAATTATTACCATGCATTCACATGGAACATGATGACACATAACTGTAAAGTACTATGATGAGAAAGTGTGCTCTGACCATTGGAATTATGAATAGATGCATGTATACCACCATTAAAAAAAAAAAACAGTTCGTATCATTTTCAATTATTGGGAGGGAAAATTCACTACGGAACTGTCAAGCAATTCCATAGTGAAAATAGATTGTTTTTCACAGAAAATGGTACAGACTCAGGAAAAGTTTCCAAGTGTCACAAGAGGACCTTTTTAACCCATGCAATCATATTTTTTTGAAATTTACTTTGATAAGACCTCTATTACATGACCAATGACTATTTGGACCCCTTAAACTATGTAAATTTTTTAACATTTGATGAACTTCATGACCTTATTCCATCCTAATGACCTAACCTAACTTAACTAAGACAAAATTAACAAACCTATTTTTTTTATCAATGATAACAGTGGCTCCACTGGGGATGTTGCGCTTCTATGGTGTAGTAAAGAACCAGCAACTCTAGTTCCTTACTTGAAAAATGAAATTTATGAACTTGATGAAATCTTCTTCAATATTTTATGGCCTTCTCCTCGTGCTCAAACTTGATGATAATATCACCTTTATTTGAAAAAAAAATAACAAAGAATGGAATATAGACAGTGATGTGTATTTCACCATAATGAATTAGGGAGAGTAGTGTTTCAGAAACCTTTCATTGATAGGTCCTCCTTCACACAGTTGCCCATTCATTTCTTGAAGTAAGAATGTGTTGTTCCCATGATATTTTGCTATCATAAAAGGTCCTTTCCATATATTGTCAAATTTTCCATGCTTCCCTTTATCTTCAATCTTGGCGTCCCATTTAAAAACCACATCTTGAACTTTGAATTCTTCCTCCTTTGTCTTCTTTTCAAAAGTATTTTTGACTCTATTTTGTGACTGTTGATTATTAGTGTATAATTCCTCCCTTTTTTTCCTGCAGAGCAATGAGTTGATTTATCCTTCTTTGGATTGCATTTGGTTCTTCTTCCAACCCCTATAGTAATTTTATCACTGGAACTCCAAGGGAGGTTGGAAATATTTCTTTGTTTCCATATACCAGCTCATAAGGAGATGTACCTATAGACATCTTAGTACAAATTATGTCAGCCCATTAAAAAAAAAAAAACTTTAAATGCTATGAACTTTTGTTTTCTTGCAAAACCTTTTTAATAATTCCAGCTATGCTTTTGTTAGATGACTCAGCCAATCCATTACCTTCAAGGTAATATGTTGTAGAGTGACCAAGAATAATATGTTATTGATTGAAAAACTGATCAATTTTTTAGACTTGAAAGACTGATAATTTTCAGTAATAATTTCCGTGGGACAACCAAATCTTGATAAAATATGGTTTTCGGGAAAATGAATGGTGACTGAGTCTGTCACTTTCCTTGTAGGAACAACTTCAATCCACTTGGTGAATTAATCAGTGGCTATTAAGATCCACCAATGTTGGCATGAGGCTGCAGGGTGTACCTCACCAATAAAATCCAATCCCCATTGTTGGAGAGGAGCTTCTACAAATATGGGTTTTAGAGGTAATGGCATTAGTTTCTTTTTTCCATAAAAAAATTGGCACTCATGACAGGAAGAAATATTTTTGTAGATGTATTTGAACATAGAAGACCAATAGTATCCTTCCTTGAGTATATTCTTTGATGTTTCCTTACAGTAATGATGACCTCCACAATCACCCTTATGAAATTCATCAATTACCCTATCAACCTCATATTTTAGCAAGCAGTTTAAGAGTATATGTTGGCTCAAGGGGTCCTGACCCAAGTTAGAAGGTTAATGTTTGCCAACAAACCCTATACTACTAGCCCTTTCGGTAGTGACCTACTTGCGCAGGCGAAAGTCTCACTCGAAGAAGTATGGGAGGGTTTTGGAACTAGGTTTCCGCACCCTGAGAGAGAGTAGGTAAGTCAAGCAAACCCACGTTCACAACTTACTAGGTTCACACCAAATAGATCTATTCATAGGGTTGTTAACAATATAATCTCAATGTACATAGCTATTATAATGCACAGATCTAGTTAATAACTCTGCATCCATGTGCGTATCAACAGTTATCAGCACACATTATCACAATGCATCATTAACAGATCACAATTATACCATAACACAGACAGATTCGCATCATAAATAGATAACACAACAGTATTTGTAACAGATCCCAACCAGTTCGCATCAACAGAAATACATCAGATCAAATAACACATAAGTACTTTAACCATATCCGCATATATTAGCATCCAAAACCCAATACAATCCGACACAGCCTGCGCACACAGCCAGCAAGGTCCGCACACAGCCGGACTCAAGATCTCTACGCACATAGGCAGCATGAGTCCTTACCCAAATGACCCAACAATAGATCTAAAAATTTGCACTTAGCATCCAACTTAATTATTTTGTACCTGAAGACTCAAAATGTTCATCTATTTATATAGATTTAGCCTACGCTTCCAATGGTCCAAAAACTGTGGTTTGCAGACTCTTGGTATACCCTTGACCCATTACAATGTATTCGGGGCTTTGACCCACCACCAAACCCCTGCGTTAGACTAATTAATACCAAAAATATACAAAATTGTACAAAGTTCGCAGATTTAGGGGACCCTGTTCCAATAGTCCCCCAACACAATCTTGTGACTCGTCCTGAGTCACTGCAGTGGTGGGGTCTCCACCTGCGCCTGCAGTAGTTTGATTGCCTCAACCAGTGGGGGTATCACCCCTTCACTCTAAGCAGCAGCATTCTAGGAAATATCTACCAACTTTTGTGAAGTTGGTCCCTCTGTTGTAGCTGTGACGCTCTCCAAAGTCTGGTTCAATTGTTTAACATTGACGTCAATATCCGGGGAGAGCTTGAGGGCTTCATTCATGGCTTAAGACGATTACTGAGAGTCTTCTTCTTCTGGTGGAGTTTTTTGATATCATCCCGAAGGGCATGGCTAGTTCACAGTCATGCCAATCGTTGAGAAGGAATCAGAGTAGGCATCGTGGCTTCTAGCTGCTCAAACACTTCTTCCTTTTGTATCAGGTCCTATTTTATTTCATGTAGGATCGGGTCACATTGTACCTTGGTCCATAACTGCATGGATGTATCCAGAAATTGGGCACCTTGAGAAATCTGTCCTGTAATCACGTTTGTAGCTACGGTAACCAGTGCAGCTCACTGGGCCTGTATGTTCGGTGGTGTCTCTGGTTGCAACTTGGCCTTCAAGTCTGCGATCTACTGTTCCATCTGCATTTTGACCACCTGAATCTCTGCAGGCTCCATGCCTATAGTCAAGAACTCAATGATATTAGTGAAGTGTGCATCAAATACCTTAATAGAAAATAGTTGCGTGTTAGGAAATCCTTCTTCCAAGTTGGTCGGTTCTTTGCACTCTCAATTCAGGACAAGTGATTCGGTCCCACATTCAACTTCTGTCGCTTAACAATGATCTCAAAGTCATATTCCTGAAGTAGCAGAAGCCATTAGAAAATTCCCCCCCCCCCCCAACACAGGCTTATTGACCAGGTATTTTAAATCTGAATGATCTGTAAACATTTTGAAGTGTCCTCCCAACAGATAGTGTCGATACTTCTATAATGCATAGACCATGGCTAGTCCCTCCCGCTCTATGGTGGAGTAGTTTCGTTCTACACCAGAGAGTTTCCTATTAGCAAATGCAACCGAGTGATCAATGTCTCTGTCTCCAGGCTGTGTAAGGACCGCTCCCAAGGTGATTCCTGAGGCATCGACGTGAACATGGAACGCCTTTTCCCAATCAGGAAAAATGAGGATTGGTGCAGAGACCATGTTCTCCTTGAGTAGCTCGAAGCTCTTTTGACACTTGTCATCCCAAAAAAATGAAACATCCTTCTTAAGCAGCTTTTCCATAGGCGCTGTGATCAGCGCGTACCCCTGAATGAAATTTTTGTAGTAGCCTGTGTGTCTGAGGATCAAACAAAACTGTTTCTTAGTTGTAGGTACTGTCAGATTTATGATAACTGCAACTTTCGTAGGGTCAACCATAAACTTCGATCGAAAAACTATATGTCCGAGCAAGATTCCAAAGGGTACACAGAAGATACACCTCTTGATATTTAGGGAAATCTGGTGCTTTCTATAGGCATGCAACATCATGCGTAGGTTCGAAACATGCTTCTTCACTAAGCCGAAGACAGTCTAATCATCAAAGTAAACCTCCAGAAATTTGTGGATGAACTCTTTGAAAATTGTGACTACTACTTGTGAAAATATAACAGGGGCATTCTTGAGTCCAAACGACATGACCTTATGCTGAAAGGATCCCCATTCGGTACAAAATGTAGTTTTGCTATGATCTTTAGGTGTGATTATGATATAATGGTACCTTGAGAACCCATCAATGAATGAGTATACTTCCTTCCCTCCTACGCTATCAATTATTTCATCTGAGAACGGTGTGGGAAAGGGATCATGTATGCAGGCATCATTTAATTTGCGGAAGTCCACGTAGATTCGTATCTCCCCCTTCATCTTTTTCTCTCTGAACTACCATCGGACTTATCCAGTACGAATGTTCGAACAGTTCGATGATACCTGTGGTGAGAATTTTATCGATTTCTTCCTTAACCTTTTGCTTATATTTAGGATTTAGACGATAAGGCCACTGCTTCACAGGGTGTACATCTAGTTTTAGCATGATGCGCATGACCCCTAGGCCCCCTGTGATCCCCTTAAGCTCTGAAAAATTCATCGGGAATAAGTCTTGATATTCTGTGAGTAGTTCGACAACTTTTCCTACTGTATCATCATCCCAATAATCTCCAAATTTAGCCAGCTTAGGCTGTTCTTCCATGCCAATGTTGACTTCTCACAGCTTCATAGGCATCGTAACATCCATATTTTATAGTGGAGTTCCTGCAACTGCGCGCTCTCCCTTTGAATTTGGGATAGAGCCAATGTGTGGATCCTCATCACACTCTTCTATGCTTATATTGCGGTAGTTGGCAATATCCTGCATCTGTGTTTCCCAAGTCAGTACCCCAAGTGCTGTATAGGGGCGTGATTCATCAAATATGAAGATATCTATATCCTGGAGAGCTTCGTCAAGCGCCTCCATTCCCCCTGTTAGCCCAAATGTCCGTAAAAATTGATCCTTTAATGTTTACCAGTGGTAGGTGCGTTGATGTAGCTCCGCATATAAGTACCATGCAGTGGGAATTGGTCCTAAGGAATGAATAAACAGGTGAACCCATTCTTCTGTAGTCCGGTCACACCATTTTTCCATCCAAGCGAATGGATGCTTGCGTGGGTCTCCAGGGCCAAGGAATGTTTTTACGCGCAAGTGGGTTGGAGGTTCGAATCGCAAGATCATCATATCTTAACACTCTTCCCAATCTTGGAACGCCCCCTTATGCGTGTCCCATCACCTCCTAGGTGTTACGCACATGGCTAGATTAAGGGCCCATAGCCTTCGCTCTTGCAGAACCTCAGCCTCAAACGTTCACAAAAACTTCTTAATACTATGAGAACCATCAAAGTAGGGTAGTTCTCTTACCTCTGAGGAGATGCATTGGAATTCCTTCATGATCCTAAGACATCGCAGCATAGATACGTCATGTAACCAGTTCTTCCAATTTTCCATCTCCTCGTTGGAGTCAGAAAAACATTTGATTTCATTTTCCTAGCAAATTACACCATCTGCTGTAGGATTGATCCAATATTCGTCCTGCGCAGTTAACTTATAGATGTGATCCACATTCTCCTCTTCACACATTGGCTCTGTATACCATTCTCCTTTCATCGGGTCTAATGGTACTATCACCCGCGTACCTTCATTTTCGAACACCATGCTTCTCTTCTTCAAATTGATAATACCTCCCATATCTATGGCCTAGTCCAATCCTAGAAGCACAAGATAGGGGTTTGAATCTTCTACAATCTGAATGACCTCAAAATCAGCTCGGACCTTAACTCCTGCGATATCTACCATGATCTTTGACAATCTTCCCAATGGTATGATCTTCTACTGATTGGCCATTCGCAGCTAGATAGTGGACCATTCCAACTTAGGTTCTCCCATTCACTACCAAGTTTTCTTGGGTAGTACATTCGCATCTGATCCTAGGTCCAAAATAACCTGATCCATTTCATGATCACCAATTTGTGTTGTTAGCAGCATTTCCCTCCCAGTGCGTTTCTTATGTTTGTACATTTTGTGCACATCCTTAATTTCTAGGGGTGGATTAGTTCTTTCTGCGCAACTGTCTATTAGTGCTTGGAGGTTTTCTATGGCCCGCTAGTTGCACAACAGCTTCATACATGCCTGCAAAAATGGTTTGACCTTGTCCTCTGCTTTGATTTTTGCAGGGGTCTGAGAAGTAGATGCCTCAGCCTTAGAAAAGTCTTGTCGGGTTGTGACAAAGGTTTCCTTTTCTTTCTGTAGGCCCAAACTTTCTTGCTTGATGACTGCTTTTCAGATTAGAGGCTCAGCCACAACTTTCTCCTTAGCTCCCCCAGTAGCCATGCCGTTGCATGTTATGACGTTAATGCTTGGTCCTTCATCTCGAGGTTCTGCTTAACCCTTTGTACATTCTTCATAGGTTTTTTTCTACTTTTCTTTCATCTTTGCGATCATAATCGGAAAGCCTTCAATCACATGGTCCTGCTGTCTGCAGTACCTACAAGATTGCCTTCCAGGGTTTGGGCAGTCCCTCCCAAAGTGTCCTACCTCTCTGCAGTTATAGCAGATCAGTTGTTCTCTTCCCCTACCTGCACTTCCACCCCAGCCTCCTCCCCTGCCCCTAGCTGGGTAGCCACCTATGCCTGAGGGGGCTCTTGGTGAAGAAGGGTCCGATTGTACCCTATATATGTTTCCTCAGTCTATCATCAGATCATAAGTTTGACAGTTCTACTCATCATTTCCTACAGATCGGCAAAACCTGCACCATTGTTGCTTTAGTTTTGGGACATACACACCCAGACGAGGACAATGGTTAGTATCATGCATGCCGGCTACGTGGCAATCATCAAACCATAATGCTGGACCACTTGGTCCCGGGCGCAACGGGCTAGGTCCCCCCACTTGTAGGTAATATGCCAGCAGTGGGCACTAATCCTTGGTATGCCCAGATACCCTACATCGGATGCACCATACATCTGGGCTAGCTTCTTTCCCTCGGTCCTTTCACAAGTTTTGGATCTCCATGTGCATCGCCTCCAACTGCCCCTGTATTTTTTGTACTCCCAACTAGGTATCATCTCTTGGCGTAGCTTCCAATTTCATAGTGATCTCCAAGGCTTTTTCCTGCGATTCAATGGCTTGATGACCTGTAGGTACACGCAGGTGAGGAAGTAACATAGCAAAAAACCATTCCTTGTGCTGCCTTTCATCATACAGAAATCCTCCTTCTTTGATTTCCTTCTTTAGCTGCCGGTCAGCTTCCCATACAAACTCAGAGGGTCCTTGCTTGAAATATTTCAAATCATTCACTATCTAAGAGTAGGACTTAGGCTTCTTGAACTGTTGTTTTAGGGCATCTTTAATATTTTGAATGGTTGCATTCGCATGCTGAGCTATATATCCCATATACCAGTCCAGGGCCCTTCCTTCAAAGGAAAGGGATAGCTGTGCCCTTTTCACCACATCGCCGACCACATTCTGCATAGTCCATACTGATTCTGCGACAAACTAGAACTGATCCATATCTTCATCCCCTACGCCCTTGAAGATAGGTAGCTTCATGTGTGAGGCCATATCATCTTCTGGTGGTGGTGGGGGGACAGGTGAGTTCTTACCCCTATGATGGTTTGAAGGTGGTGTAGTTGGAGGGTTCTGCACAGCCAAATCCCTTACTGGACTATAGATAGATCTATCTCCTTCTTGATTAGTTTTGTAGTATTTACCACTTCACGTTGTACCCTCACTCTGATCGAAGCTCATTCACTCTGTATGGCTGCACATAATGCTTTTTCGCACAATAATATCTTAATTAGTAATGGCAAGGTTTTCATAAAATTACCTTGGAAACCCTCGAAGAACCTTCGTTCTACCTCAGAATAGGACACGAATTGATCAATCACAAATTCCGTCACAAGCCCTCCCAACACACGATCCACCCAGTGATCTATCGTACAAGTGATGGTATTATCAGTCCTTTCTAACTGCTGAATCAACTCTGGCGTCCACTGCGTGATCTGTTCATCCTTCCAACACGTTTGGAAATCTATGAGCCTTGCTAGCCACTCTTAGAGCTTGGTTGCGAATGTCACAAAGAAAATATCATAGATCTCTGTGAAAATGTACTTATTCTTTTACCTCTCTACTGTCGAATTTGCACTGCGATTCTCTTTCACCGAAATTCCTGAACATGTTTTTTCAAACCAATCTTCGATTTCTTTCTTCTCTAGTCTCCAATGTTTTCTTGGAATTACCCGATCCCTCTCTCAAAATTCTCCTAGTCCCGACAATGGATCCATTTATTGGCTCAAGGGTTTTTGACCCAGGTTCAGAGGTTAAGGTTTTCCAGCAAACCCTTATACTATTGGCCCTTTTGGCAGTGACCTGCTTACGCAGGCCAAAGTCTCACTCGAAGCAGTATGGGAGGGTGCTGGAACCATGTTTCCGCACCCTAAGAAAGAGTAGGTAAGTCAAGAAAACCCACGTTCGCAACTTACTAGGTTCACACCAAACATATCTATTCTCAGGGTTGTTAATATTATAATTGCAATATACTAAGCTATTATCATGAACAGATCTAGTTAATAACTCTGAATCCATGTGCGTATCAACAATTATCAGCACACATTATCATAATGCATCATTAGCAGATCATAGTTATACCATAACACAGACATATTCGCAAAATAAATGGATAACACAAAAATATTTGTAATAGATCCCAACCATTTCGCATGAAAAAAAATACATCAGATCAAATAACACATAAGTACTTTAACCATATTCGCATATATTAGCATCCAAAACCTAATACAATCCGACACAGCCTGTGCACACAGCCAGCAGGGTCCGCACATAGCAGGACCGAGGATCTCCGCACACACAGCCAGCAGGAGTCCTTACCCAAATGACCCAACAACAGATCTAACAATTTTCACTTAGCATCCGACTTAATTCTATTCTACCTTAAGACTCAAAATGTTCATCTATTTTTATCGATTTAGCCTACGCTTCGATTTGCAGACTCTTGGTCTACCCGTGAACCATTACAATGCATTCGAGGCTTTGACCCACCCCAAAACCCTCGCGTTAGACTAATTAATACCAAAAATATACAAAATTGTACAAAGTTCACAACTTTAGGGGACCCTGTTCCAACAGTGTCTCACTAGCATCCCTCCAATATAAATTCTTATTTAGAATGAAATAACTTAGAGACTTCAGCTTTAAAAATCTGGATTTGGAATTGGTTGATTCAAAAGGAGCCTTGTGATGCTGCAAAACAAAAATTACATCCATATACCACTCATACATAATGAATTTTTCCTCTACAGGGATCAATTCCTCTTCTTCAACCACTTCTCAAAATTTTGCAAGGAAATTCATATCTAGGCAATCATAATTCAATTGTGCCATCAAATTTTCTAGACCTTGGCCCTTTACCAACTTTGTAGGCCTGATCTCCATATTATAGTCCAACAAAGTGGCAATCCACTTACCTCTTTGTCCATTTGGATCAGCTTGAGTCAGTATGTCTTTCACCACAGCATTAGGCACAAAAGCCACAATGTGAGAATGTAAAACAAAGATTCTAAAATATTTAAGAGCATTCACTAGAGCGTAGGATTGTTTCTCCATAATGATGTACTTTAGTTCAAAATTTTCAAGTGTCCTACTCAAGAAATAAATGGGTTTTTCATTACCTTGCTGCCTCTTCTGCAATAACAATCCCACAATTGTATGTTCAGAAGAAAAAGTAAAAACCAGAAAATACTTAGAAAATCAAGACATATGACCACCGGAGCTTGGGTAAGGGCCTTATTGATCTCTTCAAAAGATTGTTCTACCTTTTTTGTCCATTTAATATCAGAATCCTTCCTAAGCATCTTAGTAATATTCTTAACAATTTTTGCAAAATTAGGAATGAATCTCCTAACAAAATTTACCTTGCCTAAAAAGGATTGAATCTCTTTTATGTTTCTTGGAAAATATATATTATGTATGGCAGCGACCCTAATTGGATCAATCCTTATTCCCTATTTTGATATTATGTGTCCCAATAATTTTCCATTGGTTAAAGAAAAAACAATCTTACTAGGATTAAGATAAATACCAATTTTTTTGCATTTTTGTAGAATTTTATCTAAGTGCTTGAGATGCTCTTCTTCCTTATTTTAAAATATAGTGATATAATCGAAGTAAACCACCACTGAACTATTCTTTTCTTCATAAAATGTGATGTCCATTTCCTTTTGTAAAGTCGCCCGTGCATTCATGAGACCAAAAGGCATTTGGCATACATAAATGTCCCCCATGTTGTAGTGAAGGTGGTTTTCTCTTGGTCATCCAGATGCACTAGTATCTGATTATAGCCTAAGAAACCATCTAGCATAGACATCCTTTGGGATCCAACAATGTTTTGCATTTTTGGAAGAGGATAATTGTCTTTAAGAGATTCCTTATTCAAATTTCTTAAATCAATGCATATCCTAATCTCACCATTTTTCTTTCTCAAAGGTACCAAATTAGAAAGCGACTTAGAAAATCTCAATGGAAAAATGTTTTTTTGCATCAAACAACTTCTTAATTTATTTTTAAATCAATGGCATGAGCAATGGATTGATTCTCCTCAATTTATGTTTAAAGGTATTTTCATTCTCTTTGATTGGTATTGTGTGTTGAATGATGCTAGGATCATATCTCTTTAAGTTTGCATAACTCCATGCAAAAACATCAATGTACCTTTTCATCAAATCAACATACCTTTGTCTCACCTCTGAAGAAAGAAGTTTGGACAACTTGACCAACTTGGGATTTTCTGTAGTTTAACAAATAATTCTGATCAAACAAATTTTGAAGGGGAATTAAGCCCTTAGGAATGCAATTATTCTTCAGTTGGAGGACCTCCGGATTGGCTTTAGTTTCAACAAACATGTTTTGCTGATCTACTTAAATGTTTTCAAATTCTTCTTTCAACTCAAGAAAGTTCTTGACCTCTTGATCGCTCTAAAACACTTGGAAATTGACAATATTATCAAGAATAGTTGGTCTATGCATGACTTCAACTTCATAGCTCTTTTTGGGATGAGTAGGGATGATAAACAAGCTAGTTGAGACAACCAAGGAATCAGCCACATAATTTTGGTTTCTAACTTGGTAGTGAAACTGTCATTTGAAATTTTAAAGCAATTCAAGGATCAAATTTCTATAAGCCCTCATTCTCACATCCTTAGTTTGATAATATCCTTCTACTTTATTGATTACTATTTCAGAATCACTACAAACTGAGAACTTCTTGGTGCCTAAACATTGCAAGGTTTCTAAACCCAAAAATAAAGCCTCATATTGAACCATGTTTTTTGTACAGTCAAAGTTCAATTTGTAAGAATAAAATCTACTCTCATTGCTAGGGATGGTAATCCACATACGTACACCAACTCCTCCTCTTCCAGAAACACCATCAAAGTGCATATACCACCAACCTTCTTCATTTACCTCCTTAATCTAATGATTTTATGCTTGATTTTTTTTCAAATTACTGATTTTTTGTCTCGTTAGTGATCTCATTGAACAAAATTGAATACCCAAACTCAATTTCTACTACATAGATTGGAAATTTTTGTGGTTTATCTTTGCTTCTAACCATATAGGCCATCCTAGATTCTCTGTACAACCTTCTTTTCTCACCAAACACTGGAATAATGACATAAGTCATGTCCATATGCATAGTTCCTTTAATTTTAGCAGCCCAAGATCTAGATAGAAGCATACCAAATTTTGGAGGAATGTCAACCACAACTATATCCATTAACATTGTCCTAGCAGGCACTTGAGCTAAACCAACAACCACATCCTTAATGAGACCAATACATTGAAATCTTTTGGAATCAAAGGAAAACAAGTATTTATAAGTTCTGTTTATGTCTAAAACCATTCTCTCCATGAGCACCTTAGGCATTAAGTTATGGGACGCCCCTGAATCTAACATGGAATTATGTAAATTCATGTCATGGATGTTTAGACTCACATAGAAAGGTGTAACTTCTTCATTTTTCTCATCTTCCACTCTTGGTCCTAGGAATATAATAGGATGGTATTCTTATAGATTTAGAATTTCAGAGGGTCCAGACTGAGTGTTAAGAATTTTGACAATTTGGATCCTATACTTAGTGACCTTAATGATCTGACCAAAAGGGACAACAATTTTTATCTTTGAAATCTCATTTTCTAGATTGAAAACCGACGGTGTTTTTTCAATCTCTTTACCATGGGGTGGCGTGTCTTTCTTCTGTTCAACTAGCTTTGGAGAATTTTTCTTTGGCTGAATTTTATTGGCTGTAATAGGAAAATTTCTATTCCTCAAGTTATAATGTTTTTGCATCTAAAAGATAACATGCTGGTAGCCTTTTAAATAATCAGATTTCTTATCATCTTCATAATTCCCTATGTCATGGCTAAATTCATCATGTTCTTCTTTGGTTAAGAACATCCCTGCCACATCCTCATCCAAACAGTGAATGATATATTCTTGAAATTCAGGTTGTGTTTCTTCCTCATCCACTAGGTTTTGTTGAAATGGAGGTCTAACTTGTTGATCTGGTTGGTTCCTATTTTCCCCTGGTCTCTTCTAATTTTGAGGCCTTCTAAACTGAGTATTCCTACTATGTGTTTCTTATCATGCAAAGGTACAGAATTATTAGCAAGAGCAAGCCTATCCATAAGCCTCTCCATAGTTTTCATCATGGTATCAAATTTTACATTGGAAGATGAGGAAGGTTTTTCTTCTTCTTTTAATCTATATTTTCCCATTATAGACCTATTTTCTGCAGCCATATTTACTTAAACCTTTACAACATAATTTTTCATGTCAGATAAAGTGGCAAATTCTCTCTCCCTTTGTAAAATAGAGAAATCATAGTCAAAGGCTTCAGCATAATGCAATTGGCAAGGTCCCGGGGGAGGTTTAATGTGAGCATGGATAGAATTGTAAAACTTATTGAATCTTTTAGAAAAATCATGAACTGGCTCATATGTGGATTTTTTCAAATTATTATATTTAGTCAAGGCTTGAACAAGGTTCACTTTACTTCCCCACTTTGTCAAAAATTTGTGATCTAATTGGTCCCAATTATGTAAACTCCCTAGGGCAAAGGCTTTGAACCATTTTCTCACCTCACCTATGTAACTCTGCACAAACATTATCATTTTACACCTTTATCATCCACCTCTTCTAAGTCAACAAAATCATTAAAACTATCAACATGTTGCTCAACAATGATATCTTCTTCACCCCCAAAAGTTTTTATTCTAGTGGAATACCCTTCGAGAAGGCCATGGAGTATGGCAGGTAGGACAAGAGGAGCATACCTAGCTGGACCTATAGGAGGAGGAACTCCAACCATAATGGTAGTGATAGTACTACTTGAAAAAATAGTGAAAGGTGTAATATTTTGACTAGGAGAACCAACAGTGAATGAGGATGTGATTCTAGGAATTTTTAGGTGGGAATTTGCAGTTTAGAGACATAAGAAATCCACTCAGGCAAAGGGACACCCGACCTCCTTATTAACAAGAAATAAAAAGGATCAAGTTTTTTCAATTTTTCAAATAAATTTTGTTCCAATGACAGTTCTAATGTGACAGTTTCCAAAAACCCTTCCTTTTCTTCTTTTGACACAAGATATGATGTGTCAATTCCTAATCTTTGTAGATATAATATAATTTCAGTCATTTCATTCTCAGATTTATATCTAAAAAGAACTTCTTCTATATTTTCATCAAACTTTTTGTCTTCAAAGCTTCAAACAACCTCAAAGGGAAAAGATGAAACTCTAGTGAGATATATATTACCTGATTTATATGAGCTTCCAATACCTCTGAGAATTATTTCTGGATTATCAACTATCTTATGTGGATTAAGGTCTAGATTGATGCTTATATGAATCTTCTTAGAATCCACCTTTAAGATGAGAATCTCAGTGGAATCACCAAGGTAGAATGAAACCTCGAATTTCTCTGACCTCCTGCTACCTTCAAGAGTTCAGCAGCTTTGATTGGACACAAATTTTTGGGAAGATGTAGCTTTCGACACCCAGCAGACACACCAAAATGTTATCACTAAACTAGAACCAATTTAGTTGTTCAACCGTCAATCTAGTGCAAATATTTCAAACCACTTTGGATTGGAAGTTAACCCTTCCAATCAGAGAGGGCTCTCTCAAGAAAAAGGTAAGATATTCAAGAAACAAGCTTACAATGAATATGAATAACTATTTTTTGTGTTTTAAGTGATTTTATAGGTGGAAGAGTGCATGAAGGCTACCATTGGGAACGGAGTCAACTAATGTACTTCAATTACAAACAAGCTGAGGCGATTGAGCTTATAAAATAACTTTTTTTCAGCAAAAACATAGTACATGAAGGAAGTTGGAGCATAAATCTATGAATTCAAAGTAATAATGATATTATGAAGCTGATAACGAAATATAAACTAGAAATACACAAACATATAAGCTCCAACATAATCTCAGGTCTGAAAGACAACTGCTACAACTGTGTATTAGCTTGATAGACATAAATTAAATAATAGCCTTCTCATAAACTTCCAACCCTTTAAAACTCTAAAACTCCCTTATTTATAGAGTAAGGTCTCATACAAATGGTTTTCCACCTTGATAGCTTTTAATTCCTACCTAAGAGTGTTAGAAAATTCTGTATTACAAAGCAATGCAAGACATAAAATATGTAGAAACACAAACACAAAAAAAATATAAAACAAGAGAGACACATATATACGTGGTTCACCCAAATTGGGCTATGTCCACCCCGGACATCTAGTCCTTCCTTTATATTATCCAACAAAATGAAGAGACACAACCTACAACAGATCCGCTGTAATATCCTATGTTCTCTCTCTTAGTCTCCCTTTTTGTTTCTCGCTCATAATACTCATACAACACATAGCCTCAATATAATTCCCTCATACAAAATGAGGGTTTTCCTTCTAGGGAAAAAAACCCTAAATTAAACATAACTTCTACCGTTAGATAATCCGCCTAATGAATGAACCTGATTGAATAGAAATTACAACACTTTTACAAGTCGGCGTTTAAATCACGGGCGACGTTGCCACCTCATTAATAACAGGGGTCCAACATGGTGATAAATATAAATAGAAAGAAATCAGGCTCCACACCCAAAAAAGAGACCTATTTCAAATATGATTACATCACTAAGAGACTTCCTAGGGATATTTTCTATTTTTCAGAGTGTTAACACTAGAAAATCGTACAACAGAAGATGGCATTAATTAATGTCAAGCCTAAGGATTTACAGAGCAAGAACACATTATGGAATCAAGAAAGAATTTAAAATCTCAAAGGTTTTGAGAAAATCAGATTTGAACTAGTCATAAATGCTGGATTGCGCACTTAATCCTTTGAGAAGAGCGCCTTCTGCGCGCCTTTTTGCCTGATAAGCATGCATTCCTGCAAATGGAAAAATGTCACTTTCCGGGACCACACCAAGAAGAGGACAGTTACTCCTTATATGAAGCCACCTAAGGACAACCACCAGCGCCTCCTTAGACACTATGTGAGCACACAAAGGAATATTTGAGCACATAATGGAATCATACCTCTCCCTTGGGTCACCATCCACCATGTACCAAGGGAGGGAATGAGAATTTGAAACTCCCCTATATAAAGCCACCAAGAGATGAAGAAATGGTGATCACATTGTTATGCTAGCCAAAGTTGCCCAAGAAACACCAGCAATGTGTGACCCGAAGTTGGAGTTGAAGAGGACTCGATCATTGGCCACCCAACAATCCTAGTCCACCACGGTAGAGAGAGAGGGAGATTGCATCAGAGGCAGAGCTTGGAAGGAAACATCCTTGCATCTGGACCTAGAGCCATTTCCTAGGTTCCCTTTGGCAAGTGCGTAAATTCTCTTCTCTGTTTCAAATGTTTAATAAGAAGAGGCCTTTGAGCCGTCGTTGGTATTATTATCGTTTTGACTCTCTTTGATAGCTTCTGTATATTTGTGTCTTAGTTTTAGTTTAACCAGAGCATACTTCAACATACTTTTTCCACTAAATTTTATGCTTTTGAGCTCCACCACTTTCTTCCTGTTACCAATAGTTTAAAGAGTAGACCACTCTCTTTAAACTGGTGTGATTTCGTACATTCATGCGACTAATCCACCACAACAGGATTGGCGACTCCACTGACGTGTTCCAAGTTTATGTGGTTGTGCCATATTTTGCAAGAGACCCTTTGTCTATGCTGGAGTGGAGCTGACAGTCCTCTGACCCATCTTATAGTCCCTAGATTCACTGGAGTGACAGACGGAAGAAGCCAGCTCCTAATTTTTTTTTACTTGCAAGATTTTTGCGCGCAATATTTCCTCACAGATGCGCAGGACTCGCGTTCAGCTCTGACCTGCGCGCAGGAAGGTGCACCTGTCAAGTATTTTTGCGTGCAAATAGAAGAATGAAATTTTCTCCCTATATTCTACATTATTCTACTTGTAGTGTTCTGGGCAGCCCCTAATGTATCTTCTAGCACTTGTGTTGATACCCCACAGCTTCTGAGAACTCACTTTTTGCTGCTTTCTATAGGCGTCGAGTTAGTTTTCATTTAAGTTGGTTTTTTGCAAAAAATCTTCACATAGTTTAAGTAGGGGGCGAATTAACCATTTCTTTTTGAATGATTTATGTTTTGCAAATTCTGGTACGCACACTTAGATTAACTAGTCCCACTAAGCTAGTTTTATTTTCTCGTGTATAAATTGTTTAGCTTAATTCAATTTTTGAATTTAGGAAATTGCGGGACTAGGTTTGAATCGTTGATTAGAGCAAGTAATCTCTGCTGCCTTTGCACCCTTCGGTGATCCTAGTGAAGCATACGAACGCTCTATTTTTGCAATTCGCCATCTCCCTTTAGTTAGTCACATAGATTAACTAGGAAGATTTGAAAGCGGCCCATTATCTGCACACGTTTTCCATTTTGAGCCAGGAACAAGACAACATAGTTTAACTAGGGTTTTTTTTGTAAAGGATCACCGATATCCAAATGTTTAAACTATGAGATTTTTCACCTTATGCTCACACACACTCACCCACTAAGCAAAGAAATCCACCTAAAACTAACTTAAACCGACTTACTAAATTCTCCCCACAGGAGCCACAAAAGAATTTATATATTAAGTTAGGATCAAGGGGGTAGGCATGCAATAAGCCACCTTGATCACACTTCATATTGAAAAATAGAAGTTGTGTATTTAGGGAACTTTAAAATTCACCTATCAGCCCACAGAAAAGAAAACCCAAGCGCGACAGAGACCCGATTCAGAGGGGGTTAGGCTTAGGCGCAGTGCGTGCGGTATTAGTTGGGGCTACCTGACCAGGCTGATACTCGGTAGTGTTAGCTGACTACCAAGAAGCCCAAGAATCGAACGCTCATGTGGGACGGTGGTTCTTAGTGGCCAAAACTAGGGCATCCTTTACCCTATAGGTGACGGTGCAGGCAAGCACCAGACCCTCTACCCTTACCTTGGTGGGTTCTCTTCAGCTGACTGGAGGCGTTGCCAGCTTTTACGGGACATTGTGCCAACACTCACAAGAAATATTCTCAGGGCCCAGTTAGTTTTGAGTGTGTGAGGATGCATAGGTCTTCTAGGATTAAGAGTATCATGTGAAAAACAAACAAAAACCATATTTTTGCTTAATTGATCACATAGATTAAGTTAAAGGGAAAATAATTTTATTTTCACTTTGTTTTATGTATGTGGCCATAATTTTTCTTTGAAATAGAATATATCCCCTCAAAGTTTTCCAAAACCTAACTTGGTCGAAACCCAAGCGGTCCCAACGGAACCTCGTCGATTTAGGCATCTTTTGGACCTCCCCCCATTACAGGGAGGGGTTCCAGGTATTTCACCATTTAGGCATAAAATACGGAACGCTGCCATCGTCATTGGTTCATCCTTCATTGGAGAAACCATAGTTGGGAACCCTAGTCAATCTCCCAACACCACACCGCACACCACTCCCCCCTCGACCCCTAGGGGGCAGAGGAGCACGTCCCCATTTAGGAAGCCAGCTGAACACGCATCAGGGTACGTCACAGACTAACCCTCGTTCTAACCAGAACTTCATGTCTTCACACATTGCCATGGCGTCAATCTCCCAGTCACCCTTCTTAGCTGCGTTGAATCTACCAGATTTAACCAAGCTCATAAATTACCCCATCGCACATGATCCTTCATGGCCTCCCATGCCCACGAAGCTCCCTTCGGATATACCAAATTTTGAAGCCAAGCAAGCGGAAGACCCAGGTAATCATATAATGAACTTTCACCTGTGGTGCTCATTGAATAGTATCATCAATGGTACTATTCGATTGAGGCTATTTCGACCCACTCTTATGGGAGTGGCTGCAAAATGGTACGTGGAGAAACCTCTTGCTTCACATGGAACCTTTAGTGCCCTCGCTACCGCATTCCTCACTTATTTTTAGATACCCATTCACCATGATTCGGGAATGGAGTTACTGGCTCATTTTAGACAAACCCCTGCCATCCATATTCATGAGTGGAGGCGGCGTCGCAGTTTATGCAAAGCTAAACTCGACGATTGGGTCCTCTTAGTTTTATTCTTGAAAACTCTGACAGTAGAGATTTCAAAGGACGTGGCATAGAAATACCCCACATCCAAAGAGGATGAAATCAGTAAAGCTCAAAAGCTTGAACTGATTTATACGCAGTCAAGATACATTTAAAATATCCTGCCTAATGCTTTGCGCCTAAAAACTTATCAAGAATTGCAAGGCACGTTGAACTCTGCAGACAGATTAATTGGGTCAATGAACCAAGAGTAGCTAGGTAGTAGTAGTTCCAATCCTGGTTACACACATAATTCTACCCAGAACATGTCTCAACCCAGATTTCAAAGTCATCATATGCCTCAGCAAGATTTGACTAATAGGGCACAAGAGTATCACCAAGGAGGACCCTATCCTTTGGCTGAGGGGACCTAGTACGCAGGAAGAAACACTGACAAAAGAGCTCCCCCCCAACAGCCAGGTGTAAACAAGGGACAACGTTATGCTTCGTCCCAAACACATGACACACCTACGCAAACCAATGCACAAGTGAACTTTTTGCAGCCATCCTAGAATCAACCACACCAGTATAACTAGGAGAAATACCCTCCTAACGTGGTCAAGAAAAAAACAAAAAACAAGCCCAAAGGGAAGCCTGGACAGGGGGCAGCAACCAACAGCGCCCACCGTGATCTCAAGTCGGAGGAAACTCTAACAGGAATCAAAACCAGGAGCCAAGAAATTCCCAACGACAAGGTAAAAGGCCACCTCTGAGAACAAACCATTCTTGTTCAATATGTGGTGAGTACGGGCACTATACTCACCATTGTCCCAATCTCCCTGAGCTAAAAAAGCTTTAGAGTAACCAAGGACAAGGAGGATCTTCCCAGCAACCCGCTGTTATGCAAAAACCTTTCCCCCACCAAGGGACGGTCAGCACTCAGCAACAAAACCCAGAGGATTCCTGGAAAAACAACCATAAAATTTACATGGCTGGGGAAGAAATTTTTTTCCAAACACGAAATAGCAGTTACGACACCCCACCAAACTCCACTACATCAGGGGCTAGTACTAGTGCGCTAACTACACCTTTGACCATTTCAAAGATGCCTATAGAACCATTTCTAAAGATGGCAAAAGGACCTAATAGGCGAGAAGGTAACTACTCCAAAGTGGCGCATAATTATAGCGTCATGGACGATTTATCTCAATCACCCACTACTATGTCCACATTGGAGGTACTATAGTTGTGCCAAAAATAACAGAAAGCCATACTTTCCGCATTAGGCGCTATCGACCCTATCGATACGGGCATGATGGCTTTTGACTTAGACAAAGCCACCCCTAGGCTTCCTTCCATGGTCAAATTTCCACATACCACAAGATTTTCCCGTACAGTAATATCACTATTCACCAATGTGTCATCGACGAGGGTGCATCAAAATGCATCACGTCGAAATTTTTTTGGCGTAAGTTGGGTTCTCTCGAACTCAAAACGCCCGATAACGCTTCGAGCCTACGACACACCGGCCCTCAACACCCATCGGCCTCTACCAAAATTATGTCCTTTTCCGTGTAGCCATCAAGACGGTCCACATAGAAATCGAAGTCTTGGATGCTCACTTGGATTGCAACACACTCCTCGGGGTAGAGCTATATGTATGCCATGTCCACTCATAGCTCCTCCGTCTCTCTCGCATCATGATGTTCACGAGGGATCGCATCATTACCATAGACTCAGCCGACACACATCGAGAAGCATCTAACCAAGCACGATGTGATTTCACCCTATGTAGACAGCAAACTGCGTATGCATCTTCGCGCACGAAGGACATGGCGACCACAAACCATCATCCATCCCGTGGATCATTCCAAGGAGATCCTCGACATTATCCTCGAGGCATCGCCCTCGACGCGCGGTAGCTCGCGGTGCGGCATGATGTCCACATCAAGCACCGAGGTCACCGCAGACAGCCGCACCGGCGAGAACGACATGGAGGTATTTCCGCCACGTACAACCTCTCTATCTTACGCCGCCTCCCAAAACCCCTTTCCTCTACCCTCCGCATGGCTTCATCTCCCATCGTGTTTCTCGCAACACCGGTGTTACCTCGAACATATCGTTGGTGTTCCGAGCCTGGCACTTGGTCTCCTTCCGCACAGAGCCACCAACGTTAACACGCGCGGTAGGTTAAATCCCTCATCCACATAGGAGCCCCAACCAACCCAAGAAACGATCGAGACCGCCCCCACAAAGGAATCTTCCGTCATTGCATCGGTTACCGCAACAGTGGCCAAGAACCGCAAAACAGTAGGAAAGAACATGGTGACCCCCGCCATTCAAAGAGAATAAATCCGCCCACACCATATGCGATGCTATAGCGCCAGTCCTACCTACCCACATATTTCGGGAGCGAGATGAGCTAAAACCACTCCTTGATCTAAAGCAAACATCTCGAGACGTCGTCTGCCTCGTGAAAAAGAAAGACTCACTCTCAAAAGGTAAAGGCAAACCGCCGCACACCAATCACGCATGTCTCCTCTCTCCAGTGGCACCTATGGAGCACTATACCCACCAGTTGCTCAAACGATACTCATCATAGGACACCTTACATGTGGTCAAGTGATCCTATCAAGAGAATCCCTCCACCTGCAGCTCGCTAACGATGAACCTCATATCATCCTATACCCACAGAAGAGCGACAACTCACCTCCAGGTGCACCGGTACCGACCCCTGCCGAAAGGTGTAGATACACTCGTGATGAACTTGATCATTTCATCATTGAATATCTAGCTTTGGAATGTTCCAACGATGGTACCCAATAACATAGTACATATCACGGTGAAAATGGACGTCCCTCCATACTCATGTCGTACAGTGGTGACAACCGCCCGGCACGTTGTTGTCACTATATACCGAAATTTCGTTTACATGTACTAGCCTCATATGCGATCAAAAATAGTCCACCTCTCCCAAGAAGATGGCACACGACTAAAATTACAGAGAAAAAGTATGACAACACAAGAGGATGTGACAAATAGATCCACCCTCAGCTGCGGCCATCGTGAGGACAACCAATTAGGGAGATCTCATCCCCCGCCAAGTGCCAACGATATGACACACCATATACGATTCATGTCATCATGTATCGGACCATGACCCGAGCCGCCTCACTCATTCACGCCATGGTTTTCGCAGGCATACGAGAGTAGATATCTCTATGAAAGTACAAGACCCAATCTATCCGCACTCTATCGACCGGCACAGGTTCCCACCCACATCCACGATGCAGAAATATTTTTCGTGTCTCTCACCTAGTTCCACCTGCATTACTCATTTAGTATAAACCTACACAGCAGACATGTCATCCTCCTTCGTATGGCCTTGTTTTCATGTCCGGATGAGGATATCCTAGAGGCGTATGATGGAGCCATATTACCCATGGGATGCAATGCATCACCGTTCACTCTTTTTCTCCCCAAGAAAACGTTCACCCCTAACAAGTACAACTCGTAACCAAAGATCTATGTGATCGGCTGTAAAATACTTTCCGCCATCCGTAAATTTTGGACTAGTTCAAAAACCCATCCCAAAGCGCCGATGCGTTCTCGAGGAAGGAAATATGTCAAATATTTTGCCTACCATTAAGCTGAACATATCTCAACATCCGACAAAGGTCGAAGAAATCTCACCAGGGTAGCATGTTCTCCAGTAAGAAATAGTCTCTCTACACCAAACGTCACAAGAGTATAGAGATATCTTCGCATGGGACAACTCAAAAATGACTAAGTCCTAGTCCTAGCTATAGTAGAGCACCATATTGAAACTTGGCCTCAGCATACCTCCAATACGCTCAAACAACGCTCAATTGTAACCATATCTAAGCAGAAGCAATAAAACATGAAATTGACAAGCCATCACAGCTGTAGTTTGTCTCAACCCATCGCTCTATACGTCTTTGGGTTTCCAACCCCTGTTTCGTCATGAAAAAATAGCACAATACGTTGCACCGATTTTTTGGATTTGAACAAAAGCTTGACCCAAAGACACCAACCCACACCCATCCATCGACTCGAGTGATCGATGCGCGTGGTGGACACGAGGCCCTCTAATTTATGGATGCATTTTATGGAGAGGAATCAAATCCAGACCGCTACACGGACCGTGTACAAAAATGCGTTCACCACGTGGCACGTTCACAAAAAAGGTGATGCCATTTGGACAAGCCGGAGCCACCTTTTCAAAGGGCCATGAATTATAAGAATTTCACAACAAGCATCACCTTATCCTCTTCGCCTACTTAGATGATTTGATGTATCCGATCGAAGAAGGTCAATCGGCACCTTTGAGGATCCGCGATTGGTATTCCAAAGATGCCATCAATACAACTTACTGTTGAACTCGAAGTGTGTCTTTGTGTCGTCAGCAGAAGACTCTTAGGTTTTATAGTGTCCCAACAAGCAGCATTCACGTGGACCCCCTTAAGGTCCAAGCCATAAAGAGGTACCTCCACCCTCGAACCCTCGCATAACTCCAAAGTCTACAAGGAAAATCCAATTTTTCGATGACGCTTCATCCCGCAGTATGCCACCTATGCTCAAGGGTTCTTGCACCTCCTTTGGCAAGACATCCCCTTTTAAAATGAGATGACCACGCCCAAAAGCATTTGATGCTGCAGAAGTGTTAATACATTATCCTCAAATGCACCACTCATTAGTCCACCAGTACTCATGACAAGGATTATACTCCCTACATCTCATCGCCCCGAATCCACATTGGCTCTGGGAGTATTGGTTCAGAGAAGGGCTAGATAGAAAGGAGCACGTAATATATTATGTCACCAAACCTTGCTCGGGATCTTCTGCATTGAGGAGAGGAACCTGTAAGAGAAGACACTGCTCTAGCATTAATCTCACGCAATCCAAAATTTTTCTCCATCACATCATCTAAAAACCGCTGCTGCTGTCGTGGAGACATTAACCTCGCATGAAATACCTTTCTCACGCGTCGCTTAACGAACCACGCGCATGCTCCGCCGGGATAGCTGGCACTCTTCGTGATTACAATTCTATAGTTTCGCTCACCGTAAGAGAAAAAGGAACTTGCTCTTAGCAGTAGTTCATTACCAGGACCTCCCCGACATTCCGAGTGATTACCGAAAGATGATAAGTTGCCGTACGTACACCTCTTCTTTTGTAGCAACTAACAACCCTTTGGTACGGAGACATCCTCCTATTCTTGCGAACCCGAAAGCTTTAGGACCTCATCCTCACATGAGGATGATCATCGGCACACATGCCAAAGCAATCGCACATATCCTTCGGGAGATGCCTGAGGCATTCTGGCGAGGCATCGACACCATTTTATGAAGATGTCTTACTCATAAACAAGCAGAACAATCTCTTTGATGACTTCATGGAGGCGCTTGCGGCGACCATCTATCAGTGAATGGCTACCACCCAGAAAATCCTACGCAGAAGGATATTTTTAGCCCTCCTTGTTCATCGCGCGACTGCATCGCCCGCCGTTAAAATATGCGAACATTGCCACCACTTCGCTCATAAAGCAAGAGCAACTCTCGAAGAGCATCCCGCCATAATAGCCAACCCCTTTTTGCAAGTGGGGATTGACTTCATGACCTGCAACCCCATCTCATCGATCCATAAATACATCATCGAGGCTATCGAACATCATCACCAAGTGGGTCGAGGCCATGCCCACATACGACAACAAAACAAAAAATGTCACTCTATTTCTCGTTCGAACCACGTGATCACCCGATTTGGCGTCCCCAAAGAGGCCAGTCTCTCGACCATGGGAAAGCACTTTTGAAAATGAAGTCTTCTGAGGAGATATCTCATCATCTCGCATTCACCTGCACGAACGCGCCGCACCATAGCTACACGTCCAATGGATAAGTAGAAGCCATTAACAAGGTACTCAAAACTATGTTAGAACGCATGGTGAATAACCACAAAACCAACTCGGAACCACATGCTCTTCTTCGCCCTATGGGCACATCAGCAAGCTGGTCATGCATGAAAACCACCGGGTTTTTTCTCCCTTTCCACTTGGTATATGGGATTGAAGCCATGATTCCCATAGAGCGTGAAATCCCAAACCCGAAAGTCGCCATCGAACTCCCTTGGTGACACCTTACCTCTAGTAACAATGCCTATTACAACTCAGAGCTACTTCGACGAAAGTCGACGACAATCACCGCAACACAATGAGGCCCATAAGACAAGGGTGTGAAAGCACTCATTCGACCACCACATCAACTCCTGTAGCTCAGTTTATCAAGCGTAATTAGTCCTTCGCTACGATGTCATAAAAAGAGGCCCTAGGGCCGTGAAAGTTCGAAACCCCCGTGGAAAGGACTCATGTCATCAAACACTGTCGACAAACGGCTAGCATCTTCACGGTAAAAACCAGCATGGGGCTGGCCTCACCAACCCCGTCAATGGCCTCTACCTCAATAATTTTCTACCTAAGGGCCCCAAAGGGCCCTGGCCCTAGAGCAGCACACAAAATATAATCTCCAAAATATTTTTTGACTCGAAGACTTATGTAAAAAACACGCTCAAAGTGCCAACATGGATCACCAAAAATGAACCATATTTGGATTTGCCGATGGAGCATTGCGATGGTCTCAAAAATTAGTTGCGCCGCTTCGGTCAGTCTACCACCCTCGATCGATCACCGCTCGTGTTCAAATGACATTTGCATTGGATCAACAACAAACAATCAGAGAAAAATATGACGCCGTTTCATTGGACTTATGAGAAACGCCCATCGTGGGCATTTCTCCTCGTATGCATATCTAGAACTCAGATTCCTAGTTAGTAGTATCATAGCTAAACCAAAAATTTGAGACTAGAGACAGACACCTATTTAGAAAATATTTGTGTGCCAAAAAGATTAAGAGACAATTTGATTACATTACATTTTTTACATGTATCAAGGAATAAAAAACTAAATGTTTATCGTACAGCTAACAATATCCTAGATTGGAATGTATCTCGAATAAACTATCATCCATAAAAAACAAAAACATAGATATCCATCAACATAACAAAAAATATATAAATACCGAAATAAAGGATCACATCATGTAGAGCCATAAAAGGATCTCTCATATATATATATCAAAAAATATGTATCCGAGTACAAAAATAGTATCGTTGGCCCACTCGCCGACCTCGAAGATAAAAAATTCGTCAAAAATAATGGAAGCATACCATAATGGGTGCTTTCGTGTACAAAACTACTCTAGGGGGCGTACCTCGTCAAGATGAGCACCTGGACCCACCACCGCTCCCTCGCTACCACCACCGGAGTTGTTGTCGCCACCGCGATCGCTACCCGACATAGAGTGGGCCCATAATCCCTCTTACGGGCCACCTACCGTCTCTAACCAAACCTCCTATAAGTCATCTATAAAACATCAAGCGAGGCATACCCTGGGTCAAGCGGTCCACCCTGGACCCCGAAGTCCTCAAGAGCAGTCACCGAGTCGTAAAGTACCGTAATCGTGCCTCGACCGCATCCGCACGAGCTCGCTTGCTCGAAGTAACCTCTGCGCGGCCCGACGAGCTTTCGTTGCCCTCACCGGAAGGGGAAAACACCATCTCTACGAGGTCCACTAGCATCACCACCTAGTCCACCCCGCATCACCTCCGCCTTGACCACCTCAAGGTCGTAGCGCAGGTTGTGACCCACCAGCCGGGCCACTAGGCGACCTACCTCACCAACATACTGCACGAGTAACCGAAATAATGTCTGTTAAGAAAAAAATATGTAATAACATAAATACTCGCACAAATTCGAAGAAATATAATACATACCGTAGGCCCCCCTAACATAACCCAAAGGGAGACCCATGTCCGGGTCACTCCCCTGGAAGTCCATCCCCGCATACGTGTATGGTAAGAACATCTATGGGTTGGCCTCAAACCAGGCCTCTATCGTGGCATTCTAGTAATTCCCCACCATGCCACCACTACCTCACGACATCACTAGAGTCCACCTCCTCATCCGTGGCCCCCCGTGGTCCTCCAATAGACACTGCCACCACCACCTCAAAGAAGACCACCCTCTCATACATAATGCGCATAGGATGCTAGCATACACAAATGACATAGATCCATGTTGGACCTTTTTCAATTGTGACACCATGCCATCAATACAAAAAGTGGGCGAAATAAAAAAGTGCCCACCCCTCGCCGGGCGTAAAACTCAAACTGCGGGCCGGATGCCCGATGTGGGAAAACGACCGCAAGTTGCACAATAATCGGCTAGAGCACACCACTATGCCACGTCTTTCACCGATGCAATGTTGATGCACCCCTCGACGAGAGGCATACCACCGCAATGTTGCCACCGGAATCCATCTAGGGTTCACTCTCTTAGTAGAGGTGGGTACCTCAAAGCCTCACCTTCGAGGGCAGTAACCCGCCACAAAGTAAATATCCGTGCACCGTCTTTCCATAGGCGTGCCTTTGCACGCAAAATGTAGGGAACACCGCGCTCTCGCGTACCTATCCCTCGCAGAATGTGTAAGCAAGGCACTCTTTTGCCTAGATCACCCGCACAATCTAGGAAAAAAGTTGCTCGCAGGGGCCATACAAACCTAATTTGTAGAGCCCCCGACACCATCAAACCGAAGAAATTACAATGTAGGATGTCATGAAAGTTACCTCGCATAGTATCTCAATCCCCGGGTACATGGGATGACCAAAACGACAAGAAAGGCTCTCGCAAGAACCTCGATCTCCTAAAAACTCAGCAAGTACAAATGAATAGGATTAGGGTCATAATCCAATATTTATCGCCTCTTTTTACAAAAATTTGAAGGTCCATAATAGGAGATAAGAAGGTCCATTCCGCAAACCGTAAGTTGCACCATCATCAATATGCCATGACGAACGAAAGTGATGCCACACATTTGCTTTCCAAGAAAAACAAATTTTCAAGACACGGTGTATGCCCCTCTCCATCTTCTTTAAAAAAAGAAAAAAAAGAAAAAAACCTTGTGTCTTTCAATAATATTTGATGAAAAGAATATGCTTTCACTTAAGGTAGTTGTTTTTTGCAGGAAAAACCCACAAATATACTATACAACACCATCCACTAAAAATCTCTGAGCAGTATCATTCTACCCTCGAAGATGATAAAGTCCCGTAAAATTTTCATATCTTGACATCATTTCTCCATCAAATAAACCATAGGGTCCTCATACTCCAACCGTGTTTAGTCATCACCTCACCCTACACATGATAAACGCCTCACGTTGGTCGATAAAGCTTCCCTCCATGGCGCTGCCACCCAAAGTAGACCATATATCACATCTCAAGTGATGCCATGGCCATACCATTTAGTCCAGAAGCACCTCATGCCCATCCATTAATCATGCATAAGGTCAACTTTACCATTCAAACTAGAAACCCACTTCCGTACAATCAGGGTTGCCGTGCAAGCTGCATTGAAAGCGCACCTCCGCGCATCACATTTGGCCCACCATACCTCCATCAAGATAATCCCATACCGCGACACTTCTTCCTCTCGCTTCATCAACTCGTACATGAGACCAACCAATGGGACCCCCACCCCTAGAAAAGCACCATCCTCACTCCTTCACAGTGAGTGAACTCCTTTCATGTTTTGGGGTACTCGTCTCTATGTTTTGTACAAACCAAACCTCATTATTTTATTCTTTTGGTAAGTGTACAAAGACCGCCAACGATGCCCTGCGCCTCTTCGCCCTCATATGTCATCTTTTCCCTCATGGAAGCAATCCCTCATTCCTCTTGGTCGAGTATTTCACCCCCACGCACGCACCATCACGACATTCATAGCCGCTCACACCCGCCGAAGTCCTATCGACTCTAGGGATTTTCCCTTCGTAAATACCGATGACTTCCGCTAAGATGCTAAAGTATACTCCTGACCTCGGCCATCGAATCCCCATCATCCGTTTTTATTCACCTCTCACCAAAGCATGCCTATGTTAAACCCATCACATCAGATCCTCGATCTCAAAGTGCCTGACCCACGGTTCGGTTAAGACTTCCTTTTTGTCGACCTCAACAATTCTTTTCCAAAAAGGAAGCGATACTCTTGGATCACATGCAAAGGGGTATCCTCGGGTGGCACTTTGGGAGAAATAATCTTTCCACAGATGTCATTGATCCTCTTGACATTCGACCACAACAAAAGCTGCCATGTCATGATGGTATCGTACCTTACAACCATTGCGCTTTGATTAGATCCATTGAAGACCCATGCCTCCATAAGCGTCTCCCTCACACAATGCTTACACGGGAAGGTCCCAACCGACATATGAAGTTTACACATATGGGTACCACATTCCACCTATTGTCAAAGAAAAAAAATGCCCTGCGAGGGCATCAACAACCGTTGTCAACAAATCGCCAACATCACTACCACAATAGTGACACAGACAACACATGTATCTCGCAATTTTGTTTAACTATCCATAGCATCGTGAGCATGACATGCCCGCCTCATTGAAATTTTGTATATATGTTGTATATTTTATTTTCTTGTGGCTCCCTTTAGGCCATGGTCATCTAGGAACAAATGCAAGGTGTTGTCAATTCCAAGATTCACACAGGCTCTCTCTCTCGTGCACATACAAAAGAAACTATAATGTATTTTGCCGAGATTCAACAAGATGATGAGCTTAGTGAAAAGATTTGCCTTCACTAAGTGGGCCCGCAAGGCTATTTTTGGTGCAAGTCTATTTTTAGACATGGTGATCATATTTTAGAGGTTTCATAGGGATATTATTTGTGGATGGTTGATCAAGTTGATAGATGAAATTGCGTTTTTAGAATATTGGGCGAAGTCTATTTATAGATAGTCGATCTAAAAATAGAAGTGTCAATTATTATTAGCTCTTAATAATAATCCAACAATAAACAACAACTTATTCTCTTGAGCACTTGATTTCAAAGGGTACAGATTTGGAAAATCGTGGGTGTGAAGGAATTACGCAATTCCTAAGGGTTTACCGGAGTTCATGCATGGAGGACTCGCTTAGGAATCGAAGTGGAAAAGTAATGACAGTAGTTGGAAGAGTAGTTCATGGAGTTGTATTCAGCTTAACTCCGCTAGACTCGGTTGAGCTAGTTGTATCTAGTCTAACCTGAATGATACACTCGTGAGAGTGAGTAAATTAATTAGTTAATTAATTCACAAATAATAACTCATTAATCAACCGAACAATACAATAGTTAACTATAGTGCATGGCGGGCTCAGTGGAGACCCAATTGAAAGATAGGTGAGCGGGCAAGATGGACTATTTGTTGTGACTATAGTGATGCATTTATTTCATCACACACAAATTGGAGTTGCCAATGAGGATTGCGATGCAAGCCAAGGGTAATTCGAATTCATTCGTAGCTATTCTTCAAAGCAGGGATTGCTGCGTTGAGGCAGTGCAAAGAGTGAGGGCAAAGATCGAGCATGGATTTGCATATTTTTCTTGATTAGTGTGTGACGATTGATTGTACTAAGAGCTTGATGTAATAAGCTTTGTATGAGGATTATTACATGATATCCATGATGCATAATATATGATAGTTGTGGGTTTTCAGCTATGTGCTTTCCCCATTAAAAAACTGTGTTATGTGTTATTGGTTTTATTTATGCTTCACATGTGTGTGCAATTAATTTTCTCGCAAAATATTAATAGTATAATGATTCTGTACTTTGCAAGAAGTTAAATATCGTGAGATCGTGAATCTAGATGTATGCATGCTTATTGCATACTAATTTCTACATGGTATCGAGCATTGTTAATTCTTGAAGATTGCAATTGTGAATAATCGTGAGTTTGTGTCTCGTGTACAATTCGAATTTGCTGCATGAAGATTCTTGTCTCGTAGTTGAGCATACATTGTAATGTCTTTCAATGGGTTGTGATTGGAGTATGCCCTTTGATGGGAGCTCAAATTACATAGCTTGGAAGGATAAGATGGAGGCTAACATGAGGATAATGCATCAAGGAGTTCATCGATAGCGATGTTCATAAGCCGTGATCTAGTCGATGTTGTTGTATTACTTTCGACGCATGGCAAAATAAGATAGAAAATACAAGAAGAATTTCCGTTGGAAGGTGTGAAGGACCATATTATATCTAGCCTTTCATGGGAAAGCCACTCCATTCTTAATGTGGAAGGCTTTGACAGATATTTTTTCCAAAGCAAAAGCTACCAAGTAGGAAGTTGGCGCTTAAAGACAAGCTCAAAAAAATAAAAATGGAGAAAGACAACATTCCAAAATACCTCACGAAGTTTGTCCATCGTAAAGGATGAAATCGGGAAGTAGTGGGGGTTATCATTTGATGATGAAGACTTGGTGAGCTTGGCTTTCCTTGGGCTTCCGAAGAGTTGGCATAGCTACGAAGACTGCGTCAATGGACGGAGAAACTGCCAGGGATGGGAGCGACTTTGGTCGGATCTTGTGCAGGAGGAGATAAGGAGGGATACTAAGGATGGCTTCTCATTGAAGAATGAAGATGAAGAGAATTTCACTTTGGGATACCAAAGCAAGGAAAGGGAAGGGGAAGAAATTTCCTTCAAAATCCGATGCTAAAGGTAAGAAGCAGATTTGTCCAAAGTGAAGTGCTTTTCATCGTCATCAACATGGGAATTTCACCACTAACCGCCTCTGATGCAAGAAGAAGAACAAGAAGGTTGTTGGAGCTGCAGCCAGAGAGGCCTTAACCTTGAAATTTGAACTTGATTCTCTTTTGATCGCATGCTTGGTTTTGAGCGCAATGGCATTGGTGTAGTATCTTGATAGTGGTGCGTCCTTCCATATGACGGAGACAAGGAGTTGTTTAGTGAATTGGAGGAGAAGGACCTCCATATGCATATAGAGATGGGTGACGATGGTAGGTATAGTGCAACCGGCATTGGGACCATTACTCTTTGAGAGGGATTCCATTAATCCATTCTTGTTGAAGGATGTTATGCATGTTTGAGGTCTCGAAGAAGAACTTGGTCTCGGTCGCAATGTCGGAAGACAAAGGTTATGATGTTGTTTCATAGGAGGAAAAGCCTTCCTTTGACATAAAACAACGGGTCAAACCAAGAATATAGGGGTTTGAATTAAGAATATATACAAGCTCGGAGGTAGATGGATGCATAGCAAGTGGGCAAAGAGGCATGAAGTGGTGAGCCGGGATGAGGGTGGATTATGGCACAGGAGATTGGGCCATCTTTCACCATGGCGCTTGAAGATTTTTACAGCAAATTTTCTACTATACTTCCCCAAGGGTACTTGCGACAGCTAGATCAATGCAAGGGATGTACTATGGGTAAGCTTTGTGAAGACCACCTTTCACGAGAAGGAGAATCGTGCTTCGTGATCCCTGGAGAGAATCTACTGTACATGTGTGGACCTTTCTCGTTGCTTTTGACATTGAAAAACAGTATTATGTTATATTTGTTGATGAATATTCTCATAGATGCTCGGATCTTCTTCATGTAGAAGAGTGAAACGTTCTCAAAGTTTCGTGAGTTCAAAGTATTGGTGGAGGAGTCGGAAGCAAGTGAAAGCTCTGCGGAACGATAGTGGTGGTGAATACATCTCGTGCGACTCAAATACTTCTGTAGCAAAGAAGGAATTCAAAGAGAACTCATAATGCCTCATAACCCACAAGCAGAATGGGGTCACCGAGAGGAAGAACATAACGATCGTGGGTGTCGTATGCAGTGATGCTACATGAGCAGAGGCCTCACCGGTGCAGCAGTGTGGATGCATTCAACACCGCGGTTTATGTGCAAAACCGTTGTTCTCATAGAGTACTTGGCATGAGCACACCGAAGAAGACTGCATCGTAAGAAGCTCTGATATTTCTCATTTGGAGATTTTTGGCTCATTTGTTTACATTCATGTGACAAAGGACACTAGGAATAAGTCAGAGCCGACCGTAGAAGTTGGGATATTTTTTAGAGGGTACAAAGAAACACCCCATAATTATCATGTGTATTTTTCCAGCATGATCGATGACCGTGGTGCGACGGGATATAACTCAATGAGGTGAAAGCCATGAAGTTGTCACTTGAAAGGAGCTACACTTGCATGCGGAGGAGGAACTTTTTCTTCCTCAAAGATGAGCCTCTAGATGTGGATCAGCCATAGGAGGATATTCATGGAGTGGAGGAGTCCACTCATGCAGAACCAAACATCGAGACAAGCAAGTGTAAAAGCGGACCGCCGTAAGCTTTGAGAGACTCGAAGCTTGATGCGGCACAGAAATGTAGGAGTCCCCATATCACAGCCGGTACAGAGACAATCACACTACGTATTTATCGAGATACATGGCTCTTATGAGCAAGTGTATCGTGACAAAGCCATCTTCTTTTGAATAAGAAGCGTGAGCCCACATGGGTAGATGCCATGGTGGATGAGTATGACTCCATTGTTAGAAACAATGCTCGGGAGATTGTTCCAAGGTTGGTGGGAAAAACAAGTTGCAGGATCAAGATGGATCTACAAGGTAAAGCAAGCCACCGATGGGAGAATCGAGAAGTATAAGGCAAGATTTGTTTCCCTGGGCTTCTCATAGATCGTAGGGATTGACTATGAAGAAATCTTGCACTTGTCACACAATATTCTTCCATATGGACCATACTTGCTCTCTCAAAGTGCAGATGGGTTGGTACATTCATCCGATGGATGTGAAGACCGTGCCTTTAATGGGATCATTGAGGAAGAGGTGTTCATTGAGCAAACCCGAAGGATTTGAGATCTTCGCAGCAAGTCGCATGTGTACGTGGCTTAAAAGAGCTGATGTATGGGTCAAACAAGCACCACGTGCTTGGTACACTCGTATCGACAATTGTTTCACTGGATTTGGCTTCACCAAGAGTGAGGTGATGAAAACCTTTACCAAATTGTGGTGGGAGGGTAAAGCTTTTTAATCATTTTTCTTTATGTTGATGATTTAATAATAATGGGTGATGAGAAGTTGATACATTCATGCGAGGCGACATCTTGCAAGGAGTTTGAGATGAAGTGATTTGGGCCTCCTTCATTATTTCCTTGGATTGGAAGTATGGCAGCGGGAAGGTTAACTATTTTTGTGTCTCAAGGCAAGTATGCCCGGAGATACTAGAGAAGTTTCACATGAAAGGCTACAAGCCTATCGAAATCCTCTTCCATGAAATTGGAGGAAAGAGGATGCTACATCGGCAGCAGGTAGTGGATGCCATTGTTTATCGAAAGTTGGTGGGTTCGCTCATGTATTTAGTTAATACAAAAACTCGGGCATATGCTATGTGGTGAACCGCCTTTCACAAGCGATGGTTAAGCCTACCAAGTTCTTTTGGAAGGCGGGCAAGCATATCCCGAGACATCCTCAGGCACATTTGAGTATGGTTTATAGGCAGAGAGTAGATGGATGAGGTGAAGTTGCATGGCTTCACAAATGCGACATTGGGAAGGAATCCCAATAGATAGAAAGATCACATCGAGAGGGATTTTCAAGCATCGGATCTATGATGCGCTTCTTGGTACAACAGAAGTAAAGATCCGTGGGCAGAAAGTCAAGCCGCATGTGAGGCTATCCGGATGAGGAAGATCTCGACCGGTTTTGTTCGGTTCACATTTAGATCCCATAGTGATACATTATGATAACCGCAGTTGCATTAAACTCTCGTTAATCTCGTGTTTCATGATAGATCTAAACATATTGATATCCGGTATCATCATATTAGAGATTGTGTGCAGCTGAAAGATCATGCTTGTTTCGAGACATTCCTAGGGAGAGATCGTGATGTAGATATTTTGACGAAGGCGCTCAGCAGAGCAAATTCGATCACCTATAGAGGCAGGATCGGGGTGAAGCGATAATCCCTATCTTGTTGAGAGGAGTGTTGAGATTCAACAAGATGATGAGCTTAGTGAGAAAGAGTCGCCTTCACTAAGTGGGCCCGCAGTTATTTTTGACGCAAGTCTATTTTTAGACATGGTGATCATATTTTCGGAAGTTGCGTGATGCTATTTGTGGATGGTTGATCAAGTTGGAAAAATAGATGAAATTCTGCTTAGAATATTGGGGAAAGTCTATTTATAGATCATCGATCTAAAAATAGAAGTGTCAATTATTATTAGCTCTTAATAATAATCCGACAATAAACAACAACTTATTCTCTTGGAGCACTTAATTTCAATGCACGTACTTTGGAAAATTATGGGCTCGAAGGAATTACGCAATTCCTAAGGGTTTATTGGAGTTCATGCATGGAGGAACCGACTAAAATTGAAGTGGCAAAGTTATGACAGAGTTGGAAGAGTAGTTCATGGAGTTGTATTCTGAGTTAACCCAAGCTAGAGATCTCGCTGAGCTAGTTGTATCTAGTCTAATCGAATGATACACTAGTGAGAGTGGAGTGAACTAATTAGTTAATTAATTCAAAAATAATAACTCATTAATCAACCGAACAATACAACAATTGACTAGTAGCAGGCATGAGTCCGATGGAGACCTAGTGGAGAGATAGGTGAAAGGGCAAGATGGACTATCCACTGTGACTATAGTGATGCATTGATTGCATCAAACACAAAATTGGAGTTGCCAATGAGGATTGTGCAATACAGGAAAGGAAATTCAAATTCATTCGTAGCTATTCTTCGATAGGGATTGCGTTAAAGGAGGTGATAGCAGAGGGCAAAGATCGGTGCATGGATTTGTAGATTTTTTCTCATTAGGTGTGTGACGATTGATTGTACCGAGAGCTATGTGTACTAAGCTTTGTATGAGGATTGTTACATGATCTCCATGATACATAATATATGATAGTTTGGATTTTCAAATGCAGATTTCTAAATAAATCGTGTTATGTGCGATTGTTTTTATTTATGCTTCACATGTGTGTGCAATTAATTTTCCGCAAAATATTAACAAAGCAGAATGATTCTCGTATTTTGCAAGAAGTTAAATATTGTGAGATCAAGGGAATCTAGATGTATGCATGCTTGTTGTATACTAATTTTCTACATATTTCGACTATACGTTCTTCCTAGACCTCACACATTAGAGCAATTATTAACACCTGGAAAATCGTACAACGGAAGATGGAATTAGTAATAAATCAAGTCTAAGTGATTTTGCGGATCAAGAACACATTATGAAATCAATAAAGTATCTAAAATCTATAAGGTTTAGAGAAAATTAGATTTGAACTAGTCATAATCCTGGGATTGCACGCTTAATCCTTCGAGAAGAGCGTCTTTAGCATGCCTTTTTTCCCGATAAGCGTGCATTCTCGGAAATGGAAAATGTTTCTTTCTCGGGACCACACCAAGCAAAGGATAGTTACTCCTTATATGAAGCTGCCTAAGGACAACCACTAGTGCCTCCTTAAACACTATGTGGCACACAAATAAATATTTGAGCACACAATGGGATCACACCTCTCCCTTGGGTCACCATCCATCATGTACCATGAGGAAGGAGGATTTGAAACTCCCCTTTATATAAAGCCACCAAGAGTGAATAAATGATGATCAAATTGCTACGCTAGCCAAAGTTTCGCAAGAAACACCAGACAGTCCGTGACCCGAAGCCGGAGCTCAAGAGGACTCGATCATTGGCCACCCAACAATCCTAGTCCACCACGACGGAGAGAGGGAGACCGCATTAGAGGCGAGCTTGGAAGGAAACATCCTTGCATTGGGACCTCCAGCCATTGCCTAGGTGCCCTTTGGCAAGTGTGTAAAAATTTCTTCTTCGTTTCAAACGTTTAATAAGAATATGCCTTTGAGCCAGTCGTTGGTATTATTATCGTTTTGACTCTCTTTGATAGCTTCAGTATATTTGTGTCTTAGTTTTAGTTTAATCAGAGCATACTTCAGCATAATTTTTTCCACTAAATTTTATGCTTTTGAGCTCCACCACTTTCTCGCTCGTTACCAATATTTTAAAAGAGTAGACCACACTTTAAACTGTGCAATTTTGTACACCCGTGCAACTAATCCACCACAACACGTGAGTTTGAATACAAAAAGGACTATTATTTCATTAAATATCTTAAGAGATTCCTTTAATAACACTTATAAAATGCAACCAAATAATTTTACGAGTGTATTGGACTATTGATGTGTCATTATGCCACGTGGACACCGAGTTGGACCTCTCTACGTCGAATTTTAAAAATTTTTTACACAAATCTAGTTAGTAAAAATTTCTGAAAAAGTAGGCCTCAAATATGAGTGCATAATTTCCAAAACCCTATGGATTTTCAAAAAATTAGAGAGGTGTTTGAAGATGGGCTTTAGTCGAAGAAAAAAGTCCTTTAGATTTCCAAAATTATTTTTTCATTTGGTTTACGTAAAATGAACTTGAAGTTCACCGCTAAAACAATCATGTACATAGAAATTTTGTAGCACCCATTTCGTAGCAAACTCAAAATCCAACTTTTGCATAACCTTTTAACTTTATGACTATTGGAGGGTCTTCCCTGACTAATGAGATAAACGCATGCTTTATTACACCTCCGTTCGAAATTCTTTCATAAGTTTTTCCTCAAAGAAACCTACAACAAGTTTGTCAGTAGCAAAAAGTCGGGCTCTCAAGCCTGGGAGCTCGCTACGAACTTGCCTAGTTTCACAAAATTTTCCTCCATTTTTTATCCTAAAAAACATTTCTAAAGCTCGTATATGCCTGGTTATGATAACATAAGACAAAATGTGATCGAAAAATACATGGCCTACCATGTTTCATGGTGTAACATCAACATCTTGCACAATCATTTTAAGACCTTTTCTTCAATTCAACTTGTACCATCTCTATCGAACCAAACATACATGCCGAGGTAGTTGGCAAACCGATATACTAGAGTTAAAGCCTTTAAAATTCAGTTGAGGAGATGGTGAGCTTTCCAATTGAAGATTTGGCATGCTTTGTTGACTTGATGAGTTGTTATCCACATGGAGTTTGATTTTGGAGCTGCCTCCCTTAAAAAAAGTAGCCCAATGATATTCCTAATCTCATTTTATGACTCACCTCGCCTCCTTTAATGTGTTGAATGTGTCAAAAAGACCAAAATTTCATAATGTTTGGAAAAATAGAGGATTAGGAAATTTCTTAGCGACTCGACCATTTTACACTATATTCATTCTGAAGTGGGTAAAAGTTCCAAATTTACATGAAATGACCAATTTCACTTATGCATGAGATATTTTTGGTATTTTTTATTTGACATTAACACCTATCACCTTTAATGATGACCTTTAAGACCCCAACATATGTACATTTTTGAAAAATTTAAAAATTCAAAAGATCCTATTCAACCCTAAGTGACTCAACCTAACTAACCTAAGACCAACCAAATTGTTATCATGGATAACACCAACGATCGGTTCCATATACACAAAGTTGACCACCCACCTCTAATGATACAATAACATTTAGTGCGTGAGAAAAGCAAGTCTAGTCACTCTCTTTGATGTATTTTCAACTTTCTCTTTACCTCGTACGTTTACGTTGGTGGTGCCATGAGAATTACCATTGTCTTTGAATTTTACCATATTTAACAAATAAGCATTGACATAATAATCATTCATATTTAACGCAAAAGGTGTAATAACATCTTTTGGGCTAGTATTATTCATGTCATTTTCATGTATGTCAATCACCCATTAATGGGAAATCCCTTTCACTTCACAAAGCAACCAATCCTCGCAATTTCCACTGTAAGTTCCTAAATGATGTGTGCTAAAGCTAAGATTGGTAAGACTATAATATCTTGTTGAATTTACAAGAGTGTGTTTTATTGGTATTAGGAATTAGATGGAACCGCACTAAGGACTCCTCAAATTTTGAACAAGTGTTGTTATAAGCTATAAAGAACATATATTATTGAACAATCGGGATTGAACCAAAATAGAGGAAATTTTACCCGTATGCAGGAGATCTATCTTGATGTAGTGTTGATTTTAAGTCTAAAACCTTAGAAACATTGGTACAAAACTCACTGTAGTGGCTACAACCACCCTCCAAAATTTTTCCTTTGCTTTGATTTTGGAGCCTAACCTTCTTTCAAATGAGCTTACCTTGCACTATTATCGGTATTCATGAATTTATTGATGTTTATCTTTATTTGTGTTTGTGTTCAATTTCTCTTCACTTAGTTAATTTTTCCCAAGTCAAAAGCTAACTTGCTTGTATAAGTCTTGCACAACACTCTAGGGTTTTCCTCCGTAAACTATGCAATCCATAAGGGAAAGTAAACCTTGATGAATGGAATTTCACAACAAGTGATCGAAGTCATCCTTGATCCCATAAAATGAACATCATGACAAGAAGCCCAACATTGAGCCCATAAACTACACAATCCCTCACTAAGCTCATAAACTCGCGCAGAGTAATCGAGTCACAAAGTTTTCTAGTTCCCAAAGTTGTGCAATCTCTCCCGATATGATGTGCATGCAATTTTCTTCTAGAAAAAAGGAAGAAAATCTCAAAATAAAAAAATAATCCCCAACATAGGGATATATTTTTTAGTAACTCTAATGAAGCGCTACTTTTGTTATTTTTTGGAAAGTTTAGACTTGTGTTTCTTTTTTCCTTCATTTTTTGCATACGCACATCACAAACCCTAATGATCTAAAATATACCTAATCGATTCCCTCTAGAGATCATTTTTGCACTCAATATTGGAGCTTTAGTATTCTCAATGAGATAAAGGAACCTTCAATGTGATCGTCGTCGCTTTTCGGGTGAGTTTTTCATTTTTCGCTTTTTTGTTGCTTTTCTTTCTCGATGCTTTTTTGCCATTTTTCTTGTGCAAGTCTTATTTTTCTTGTTTATTTGCATGCATGTTGGAATTTTAACTTTCGATTTAGCTTGTAAATTTTTTTCTTCAAGTTATCATTTTCCTTTCCCAAGTGTCGCATCACTTTCTTCAAGCTTTTAGACTCGATGGTCGTCATTAGTTGACTCTCCTCACAAATTTGCTTTATCGCTTACTTACTTTTTTCTGCGCACTCGATTTTTTCTTGTTTCATTCACATTTAGTCATATTTGAACTCAATCCAACACTATCTCTTAGATCTTCTTAATTATCACATTTCCCTTGGGCAAATCCACCATTCCCTCGCCATTTAACACATTTCTCAACTAGGAAATCTCGCAATCTAAAGGCCCAAGATACCGAGTGCTTGGGCCCTCTGAATTGCGTAGTGCATAGTACAAAGTTGGCCCAATTGTGCATTGGGTAGTTCCGTGCTCAATATGCATCCCTATCCACCGAGACTACGTAGCTCTCTCCCAACTCATTGCCTAAGCTGAACTATGCATCGCACGAGCTCTACTCCTCAAAGCTAGCCCTTGATCGTTGGGACCGCAGAAGGCACACGCTTCACTCAGAAGCTAGGTCCCTCTTGCTAGTGAAACTTACACAATATGTCTCAACAGTATTTATCGGTTTTTTTGCTTGAACATGCCTTGAAAGTGTTTTTTCTTAAAACGAATGTTTTCTTGCCATGAGTGTCTTTTTTTGTCCCACATATATATTAGTTGTTGAGCACCTCTCTAGCAGCTATTTTTACAATGCCACCCAAGAGAGTTGCCTCAAGAGAACCACTAAAAGTAGTACTGGGAAGAAATTGGAGCAAGTTCAAGTTAACTTTCTAGTATATGAGGACACTCTGATTGTTTGTAGAAAAGGGATCCAAACCGACATGGAAGCATATTAAAGATGCTTTTGTAATGGAATTCGTGTATATTTAGAGGACTCGATAGGCTTTATCTCAACATCAAGTAATCATGAATATATAGGGTTGCATGTAGAGTATCCCTGGCTTCCGATGTATGGATGTGGTCAATCGGGTTATTCTCACATACTTTAGAAAACAATGACACCGAGAAACACCAATGGATAGAAGCCTTATACATTTCATGGCAGTAGATTTTTAGTGGATGTATCATCTTCTTGAGCCAGCAAATATCATGGACTCATTGTTTTATGACACCCACAATTGTGCAAGCACGAATGATATCATCAAGAGTTGGGTGAAGGAGCCATCTAAGTTTAGACGGACACCCAACCACATGTACAAGACAAGGTTACTCTGTGAAATTGCTACCATATTTTGGTCATCCTAGCTTGAGAATATATGGCCAACTCAAGACAAAGACCTTTCCCAAGGGGTAGGCTATCTTATTGAACCAAGTGGTGAAAGAGGGGAAAGTCATTCAACCGGTAGTACCTTTTGGATCATTAATTAATATCCCATGTAGCAAAAGCTTTGGAATCCTCCCAAGGACAAGAAATCTAGATTCTATATGTTCTACAAACTTCACATGGATGTGATCTCATGCACATGATTAGTTTCTTGGCATGAATCGGGAATGGAGAGAAACTATCATGCATGTCTCATTACAAGTTGCTTTGGATTACAAAAATAGTGGATTTATTGAGCATCTAACTCAATCACTTCATCATCCCACTTTGCATGCTTATCTTTCAGATAGTACGCACTCTATACATGTCATGAAGACTCGATGGAGGCGATATTAGATATTTCGCTACTGATTCACCTTACTAGATGGCACATTGATTAAAGTGTTCGTGCAAGTAAGTCACCACATATTTTTCCAAGATATGCCGCCAAAAAACTTGTCATGCAAGAAGTATCTTATTATCTCACCATGGTTGTTAGTGGCACCGCACACGATGAAGAAGGCACCATGGCCCACTCTTCCTTTTCGTATTAGGTTATACAAGATTAAGAATCTCAAAGTTGCAGATATCTGAACCGAAATCCATATTGAAGTTTGAGTTCGGTGCAAAGTGACTTAACTCAGTATGACCCGAGGAATTTGCAAGGACCATTGTGTAGAGAATCTATAACAATCGATCAACAGGAATATCTGGGATTGAATGAGGAACCATGGAAGAATTTTTATAACTCCTCCAGTACCAGCGATCCGATAAGTATAGTTGGGACTTCTCAAGTATTCCCTTAGATGAAAATAGTTCGTAGAAGAAACAACAATGGAAGACAACAACTTGGTTTATGATAAGGGAAAGAGGAAGGTTGCTCATAGTGCAAAAGAGGAGAAAATCTAGAAGATGCAAGAAGACATAATATCATTCAACAAGAATCTTTGGTGATAGAAGCAAAAGAGGAGTCAAAGGGAAGAAAAGAGAAGGGCAAAGAAAGAGAGAGAAGAAAATCTTGAGGAAGCAGAGCTAAGAGCGTAGAAAGTAGAACAAATATCTAAGGGAAGAACGAGAGATAATAAGAAGAGAAAAGGAGGAGAAACACAAGTAGGAAGAAGAAGGAAGTGAAGGTGCCATCGAAGGAGAGACAACACCCATACAAAGTTGAAGAGCAAGCATACTGATCAACCAACATGATAGGAGTGAGAAAATGGATGTAGGATCACGATCTTGCTCGAGATATTGAGAATTTGATTGAAGTCATGACATGGAGTTGGTACCATATCCCTAAGATGAATATGTGGACCCGATGTGTACGAACCATAGGTAACCATTCAAACTACACTACCTCCAGCCCTATAGAGCCGACTCCAGATGAGTAATGGGAGATAGTTCCCCTCGATGATGATCCAATGATGGATGTGTACAATCTGAAATTGATGAACTCTAGAATAATATTGCAGAAAGCACTTAATAAGGCACTTCCTAAATGATCATAAGTTTCACCGAATTCATGAGATAAAGGGTGATATTGGTAGACACCAACAAGAATCCAAATTCTTTTTCAAGCTAACTTGGCCTTCGCGTGACACTAACAAAATCTAACACAATATTTGACGGCCTAGAATAAACATTTGGTACATAGTATATAGGCTCTCTAGAAAGAGAATGAAAAACTCCATGTGAGCGACGAAAATGCACTTTCTTCATGCTGTATACATGGAGGATGATGAGAGTAGTGATACTTGTTGAAATATCCACACTTGAGACACTAGTGCAGACCTTTATGAGGAGCTTTTTGACCATACATAAGGTAGTTTTCCACTTACATGATTTTTCAATGAAGAGAAGGGAGTTTGTCCGTATCCTTAAGAATTTCTTTAAGTTTGCATTACTATCGTGCATGAGTGGACAATGTTATACAAGGTGGCACCGCTTACACCTGTGAAGACGATGAAGCCACATGAGGCAGAGATATAGAAATCAAGGTTTCACGATGTTGATCCAAAATAATAAGTAGCTCACCTCATTCGACTGGAAAAATTTAGGCCTCATATGTATGGGTATATAATAGTTTGTATTTCATGGTGAGAACCCACGGGATCCTATCATGCAGTACAACCATCATGACTAAATGAAAATATAAATTTCGACAGAGATCGATAAGTACCCGAGTACCTGAGCCGCATGGCCATGCGAAGAAAGACCTTTGGAGCCGAATATATGGAACATTGCGACTCACATCGATAGCATCGATCTAGATCAAAAACAATGTTTCTCCCGGTTGAGAAAGAGGTTTAGACCAGTGCTCCAAGACATTGTACCTCGAATGCTATGGAAGTGAGAATCATCTTCCAGCCTGACACTATCATGCGCTTTGGGGAAACCATTGAAGAATACTAAGCTAGGCATCACTATGCGTGACCGAGAGGGATCACGTCAAATTTTTCTATCTTGAGTTCACCCCAACTCCAACACTCACTGTGTTTTTTCTTTCTAGGTTGTCAAATTGTCTCTACCCTATTTTGTCTTACATGGGCACTCGTGGAAAAAGTAATATTATTTGTAATCATCGTAAAAGTGAAATTCCAAGTGTCCTTGTTGGAATGTGAAGAGTCATATGTAATGTAATGAGCTATTTTGTAAATATGTTGAAGAGTCATGAGGGAAGTCCAAGAGTCATGCAAAATGGTACAAAGATTCACCCCCCTTTCGTTATAAGTATATGCTCATAACTCTTGTAAAGGTTTTTTTGGGATCCAAGCTTGGCCAGGCTTAGGCTTAGAAAAGAGCTTGGGATTTTTTGTGTGAGCCTTGGATTCTTCGTATGCAGAGAGGGTATACTTTCTTTAGAGGAGTAAAAGTTGTACACTTCACATTCCACTATTGTGGGAAAGTGGCTTGTCAAATTTTGTATGTATGATCATAACTATCACTTTAATACAAACTCAAAGTAAACACGCTTTCATGCATATATTTTGAATATATTAGGACTATTCTTGTTGTATTTTTTGATGTATTTTATTTAACTCATCATATTCTTATGAACTATTTCATTTGCATTTGCATGTATTCTTGTTGTATGTGTGTTGATGTGTTAATCCGTCACCTTAAATTTTTGGACTATTCCTCTTGTTAGTTTGTGTGATGTATTTTTCACTCATGTGTTCCTTCTGCGTACTATTATAGGCTTCCAAGGGGCACACTTTTTTTTCCCTTCATGTGTTGGAACTGCATACGTTGCACTTGACTCTACAGGTCATACACTTGTTCTCACCAAAGACATCGTGCATCACTCTCTATGTGGTTCGAAAACCGAGGAATATCATTAACACCCCATTGTTGGGATTCCTACTCCAAACGATGTCGTATCTATTTGGAACTTTATACTGGGGAGATCCTTCGAATATTGGTGGGTCCAAAACTATGAATAAAAACCTAGAAAATCTTCTACATAGGAAAAGGTACTGCCAACATGACTTTGAAATGGATGCACAAGAACCATCTATTACTCAACTAAGCTACCATCTAGACTTGTAAGTAAGAAAACCGAATAAATGCAACATTTATTCAAACTTTTATTCACTAACCTACCCAAATTGGAGAAGAAAACATTTTCGCAAGTATAGGCATATTTCCAATGGAGCTATGTGCACAATAAGATCACAAATAAATCCATATCAAAGTATGAAATGTGATACCTCAATGGTTGCTCGTATGTGAGGAACTAGATGATTTTGTTTGATTTTCTACCATGAAGTGTTGGAGAAGGAAGGTGGGGCTTTAGCTCGATGACTACTTGGAACCATTCTTCAATGTACTCATGGTTCTCTTGGCTCCTCTTCTTCATCATCACTTGTTTGTATGTACTCCTTTCTCGTGTTGTACAAATCTTATATCTACTTGATGATTTGTCTCTTGAATACATACAAACTATAATGATATACATATTGGAGGTTTAGAAATTCCTTCATTCAATGTATTCCATGGATGCTTGATCTCTTCCAAATCTTCTCTTTCATTATGGCCATGGAATTTTTTATTTTCTATATCCTTGATGTTTGTCATAAGATTTGTTCTTGAATTGCAAAAATGTTTCCGACTATTGCCAAGATTTGAGAAATCTCTTTGAGTAGCATCTTCCCTCAAATTTGTCTTGACCCAATTCCAAAAGAAATTGTGATTGGGAACCTCGTATTACTAAGACGATCATGAAAGAGAAATATTTATGCAATTTTTCGATATTTATCCAAAGTGACCTCTTAACCCAATCCCTACATCAAAGTTATATATCTATAGAAAAAGATAAATTTTTGATATAGGTTATCGATATTTATCTAGAAATGATTCTAAACTCAATCCCCATATGTAACATATTAATATAATGATAATTGCGCTAACCAACATGACAAGGATTCATAGGGAGCACACTAGAGGTGGTAGTGCATGTTCTTACTCTTCGTCTTACCTCCCATCCTCCTTCTAGTCTTAAATGTTTGGATAATTTAAGGCAAAATACCCACCTAAGCTTTGATCCATTTAGCACTTTCCCAAAAATGATGCCAAAACTGTTGGGTAAAATATATATACATATAATTCCAACAATTTAAATGTTAACCTAGGTGTTACACCATTTTTTGGTCATCTAACCTATTATCATTAGATGAACCCAAGTACACCATGTAAGACCAATTTGACCCTAAGTAAAATTGCTTTTCACCATATGAAATAACATTTGTCTATATTTCCTGGTCATATTTAACCCAAAACAAGGGAAATTAATTAAATAAATAATTATTTATTTAATTATTTCCTAGGAATAAGTTATTTAAATCGTTATTTAAATAATATTCCTAGTTAAATTTGACTAAATCATTTTTAAATAATTAAATAAATAATTATTTATTTAATTATATTCCCTACCATCTCCCTAAAATAATAAATAAATCATTTATTTATTTATTGTTTATAAATAAAGGAATTGACCCAAGTCACAAGACCTTTTCCTCCAACAAATATAATAAAATATTCGTAAAGGGTGATTCTATAATTTGATTAATAATATTTTATTCATGCACCGAGTTCTAGAACACCCCAATATTTTGTTATAAATAGAAGGGTTTTCCCCATTCATTAGTCACCTCCATTGTATTAGATCACTCGGGATCTCATACTAGGTCACATTCTCCATTTTTGCCTTGTGAGCTCCCATTGAGTTCTATGTTTGTCACGGGTTTTCTACAACAACAAGAGAGAGGAATTTTAGATCCGAAACACCGAGGACTTTCAAGAACCCATCCCATTGAGGAGAAACGGAAAAAACCTTTCTTTTTTTCCTCTCTGGTGCCCCCTTTTTAATATAATATAAAAAATTCTTTCAAATACATTGTTCTTGTCTTGTCTATTGGATGCATGGAGCCACATTTTACTTTATTTGCTTAATGTCTTTTATGCTTAGATTCGGGATTTGTGCGGCATTATTTGGATCATCTAATTTTAGATTTAAAGATATTTGCAGACCATAATCGATGTTAGGGCTATTTGTTATGCGTAGCTAAAGTGGTCTTTTATGACGAAAAGATTCATACTAACAATTGGCGACTCCACACAGGTTTTTCTTTTGCGACCACTCTGTCGTTTTATATATTCTCGCATATCCAAAATCTGTTTCAAGCCCTAGGGTTTTCTCTTCGTTTTTGTTTTTCCTATTTTTATGGTGCTTTTCACCTCTAAAACCCTCAAACATTCAAATTTTTAACTTCCGTGTGTTTTTGGGTCCTCTATTGCGCACGTGACGCAGACATCAATCGTACCGAGACAACAAATTTTTCCGAAATTTGCCGCTGAGAGACCCGACCTATGCGTGTCGCACTTATCAGCCCAAAAAGTGTGACCTAGCCTTGAGGTCGCAATTTTCACGCCCCAAAACCGCGACTCGGGATCGAAATCGATGCCGCACCGCGACTCCCACGCCTTTTTCTGCAATTTTCTCAACACTTTTTCCGGGTTTGTCCGAAGCTTCCGTCGTGTTTTTCTCGACCCTCTCGTCTCCGCCCCCGTTTAGACTTGTTCCCGATCTCGTTTCACTCAACTAAGTGGGAATCTTGCCCCTTAGGGCTCTAGTACCCTCCACTTTTTGTGGGAGAGTTTTTGTCGTTTTAGAAGTCTAAATTTCCGTGGTTTCAGCCTTTATTTCTTTCGGATCCGATACCTCATTTTTAGATCCATTTAGATCAGCTATTCTCCCTTTCAAATCACCTCACATAGTTTTTGTTTTGGGTTCATTTCTAGGGGTCGCCTCCTTATCCCTTCTATTTTTAGCTCGATCTCCTCCTTTTTAGCGACAACCTTGCCTCCGCCTCTTTGTCTGTTTCCTCTGCACCCCTTTTTCGCATGATTTATCCTTTAGATCCTCGTCCCTCCCGACCTTAGATCTATTGGCATATTTTTCACGTGCTTTGTTTAGTTTTTTCCTCTTATAGACTAGTTTTGAGAGACCCACCTTCTTGAGTTAGATTGATGCATTTTTAGTCGTTAATTTTACGTTTCTTTCGACTTATTTACTTACATTTATTTTTAATACGCAAGACACTTTTTTCTTTTACTCTCAAAACGTATGGGTTTAAACAATTAAAATTAATGCACGCCACAAATCGACCCTAAGTGAAGAAGAGCCCGGTTAACACCATTTCGGCAAAGCCTTTAAAATCAATTGAATCGCACCTCTGCTCGCCCTTGTTTTGACATTGACCTCACTTGATTTTGCCCCCTCCCTCGCCCCCTATCGGTTTTCTTCTTTTCCGTCATCATTGCGCCTCCAAGGCGTTTGTCCCAAAGACTTCTTGGCCTTCACCCTCGCTCGTTGGTCACTTCCTCCTTCTCGTCGTCATCGAGTAAGTCCTCCCAGAGTCTACACTCCGAATCTTCCCTCGGATTGTTCGGGTTCTCCCCCTACTCCTGGTTCTCAGTTACCTTCCACCATGTCTCAGTTCGAGTGCCTATCGCTAACGGCAACCCGCCTCTCGTCGCGTCCCTTTCTAGTGGAACCACTACGGGAACTACCTCAAGCTCGTCCCTTTGCTCCCTTATAGGCCGGTCTCGCCTTCTCGATTTCACTCGAGTTGATCAATGATCCTATCCACATAATGTTAGTTGGCCTACTATGCCAACCAAGCTCCCCTCCGACCCTTCCCAAGTTTGAAGGTCTTGCTAGTGAAGATCCCTCCAACCATATCCGATATTTCCATATGTGGTGTTCATCTAATTCCATTATCGATGATTCCATCCGTCTTTGGTTTTTCCAACACACGCTTAGCGCTGAAGCTTCTAAGTGGTATGTTGAACGGCTCCACCTCTTCCCATACCACCTTTGCGACCCTTGCCCACGCCTTCTTATCTTATTTCCACTTTCCCCCTCATTATGACACCTAGGTATCGAAATTTTGACTTCTTTCCGTCAATTGTCTACGACACTGCCTATTCGATCATGTTAAAGAATGGCGAGAAGAAAGAGCCTATGTCAAGCCCCCTACCTTCGAAGACCATGTTCATATGAATCGGTTCCTTCGCTCTTCTCTTACCTCCCATTGGCAAAGATGTCGCATCCCACTTCCCTCAAACAGAAGAAGCCGCCTTCAAATAGCCTTGAAATATGACCTTATCTATGCTCAATCTGGTTATGTTTATACCATCCTTCTCGACCTCCCCGCACAGTGGCACTAACGCATCGCACCTCATGCCGCCGAGCGGTATTTTTGGAGCTCTCTCTCATCCATCCGCTCAACCTCCCATGAGCTATGCGTGTTTTCCGGGGAATGGGGCACCCCCTCTCGCATTTCTCCCCCTCCCGTAGCACGCATCTAGATCCGGCATGCCTCCTCTTTCTACGCTCAACCTCCGTTAACACACCGTTACCCAACCTCATTATCACCCATATCCACAACCTAGTGCTCCAGCTCCTCCAACATTCACACCCTCGCCTCCCTTGTCTTCTCAACCCCCGCAACAGCAGCTCACCACCCCCTCAAGAGCGAGTGGATGCACAACGGGGATTTGTGGCTACCCAAACACCTCACGGGACCGAAGCAACCATCCAACCTCCTCCATCCGAGTACTACGATTACCGTATCCTTATGATGAACTTTGACCAACCTATAAATCGTCGACCTTAACCTTCAAACTCGCGTCCGTCCGTACCTCCCCTTCCCTCTTGCTCCATCTCGGCTCCCCTCGAGTCACCTTCTTCGGTGTTCTACGAGCCTCTTTCGACAACTAATTATCCCTTGCATATCCCTCAGCCCAAAGTCGAGGATTTCAGTACCAAGATTCATAAGGGACCATTATGCTAACATGTCGCTTTCTAACCGAGCTGCCCATTCATATAGCATAGTAAATGAGCTGCCCAATCTCCTCGCTACCATTTCAATCGCCGGAAATCTCGCGATCGTGCCTCTCTCAAAGAAAAGCTCTAATATCTTCCCTAGGTGTTGTAGATCCCGCGATGACCAATTGATTGTTTTTCGATGCCCATCGATCGTAGTCTCCTCTTCATCGCTTCCGTAGCTTTCCAAATCCCAATCAAAAACTCCGAATGCTAACATTTCCTCGGTGCATCATTGATGAGGGGGCATCCACTGTGTGATGTCCGCTTCGGCTTTGGAAACAACTCGTATCTCTCGCATCGGCCCCTCCCCACAATCACTCTTCGAGCGTTCGATGGCCACGCCTCCCGCACCATTGGCCTTTTTTCGCAAGTCGTGTCCCTATCACTCTTGCGGCAAACAAAGCTATGACGTTGACATTGACGTCATCGACGCCCCTCTCGATTACAACATTCTTTTGGGGCGTAGCTACACCTTATGCCATGTCCGTTGTCCCATCCGCGGTTCATCGCAAGATTTTTTTCCTCATAATGGAAAGATAGTCACTATTGACCAGCTGACATATCACGAGCTTAAATCTCATACCTCCCCCGATTCAGCTCATCTCTTCTATAGCCAATAATAAAACCATCAATTCCTTGACCAATGTCTCCCTCGGTGTCTACAAATACTCCTCGCTTGGAACCTTCCCCAGTCCTCCTCCTGCCTCCGTCTCGATCCCATCTTAGTGAATTTTTGCATGATGAAATCGTCTCGGGTCAACCTTAAGCAACCCTGCTTTGGCTAGTCGACGAACCTCAACCTCGCCCGTCGCAACCCACTCCTAGCCCTTCACCTCGGCCGACCTCGGGACCTCTCCCTCTCGACCCTTTCTCCCACAGGGCGATACCCATGCGCCTCTCTATCCTCGTGCTCTGTTCCACTGTGTCTCAACCATCTTGGAGCCGTCCCTCCCGGCCATTACCCCGCCGAGTTGGGATACTGGGTTCCTAGCTTCCCCACCGAGAGTGTACACGACACTGTCATGGTCTCATCTTCTTCCTAACCCGACCCTTGGGATTCTCGTCCAGTACCTTGATCCTCCCGCTGCTACCCGCCCTGGTCGAGCCCAAACCTTACCTTGCTTTGACCCTGGTTCAACGTGTCCCCACGACTTCTCCCGCCGCAACGATGCCTTAGTCACATCAACAGACCCACCTCCCTCGTTGCGACCGCTTCTCGGTAAGAATGGAAAAGCTCGCGAGGGGGGCATCAAAGGAAAAGGCTGCCCGACAAACCCTGCGCTCTCCTGGCCTCCAAAGCATACCATCCGAGTAATGCTTTGTGTGATGTTTTCGGTCACGCCACCCATACCTATCCCGAACTCGTCTTTTCGAAGCCCATGGTTAATGTCGCGTTCCCCCGAGGCCTTCGTTTTTTCCACAAAATCACGCGACCAAGAACCCAAAGACTATTCACACCAACCACCCACCTGTGCTTTGTGTGATCTCCATGGCCATTACACCCACCTTTTGTTCCCGCCTCAAGGACTTCCGCACCTCTCTAGCCACGGTCACAATTTGAGGCTGCATGCGCAACAAGTCCACCTCTCCCCTATTTGCGCATTTTGCTTTCGGCTGAACTACTAGACATGACAACTCCCATTGACATTCCCCTCTTCGATGTCGAGATGATGGAGCCTTCGTCCACCATCTTCTACCTATCATCATCCATGAGACCCTCGTGGAACATTCCCTCCGAAGCCTCCCCCTCGTTGTTTCGCTTGACCTTCCTTCGGCGATCACCCCGGGCTCAACATCGTTGGATCCTTTATATACTTACTCTTCTCGTCACCCCTTGTGACAACGCGCATGTGAATATCTCTTCTCATGATGATGAATCGAGTAGTTTCACCACATCGGATAGTCTTTCTTCCACCAGCCACCCCATCTTCTATCATGATGATGACATTATGGAAGGAATCATCCCCCGACTTTCTCTCTTCCCCCTTACATCGAAACCATGCATTTGAACCACATACACCTTGTGGCCATTACATTGCAACCCAATTTTTGGGTAAGGCGGCACCCATATTTGAGAGACCGAGAGAAGTAATTCTCCACAACTCTCTTAGCATATCTCGGGGTCATGCCGACTCTAGTACCATTATTCTTCCACATTTAGAAGAACCTCTAGAGCCCCATACCACTTTATATCACTCTCGGGATGATACCCCTTATCGTTCCTTCATTTTACATCTACAACCCAGCCTTCTTAGACATTGTTTTTGACCAACCTATAGGTTTTCTAGGAGAGCATGAGTTCATTATCTCCAAATCCTATCTTTGGGATAGTGACACCAAGTATGCCAACCCAAAAACTTAAAGTCCATTTGATTCATGTATGCAATACTAAAAGAGATTGGTAATCCTCCATTTCCTTTCTCATATCGCATAACCATAACACAAACAAATGGCGCACCACATCATTAAAATGTGTTTAGATTACCCTTTATACATTTTGCGCATGACTCACACATGCTTGGGGGCACCTATGCCCTCAAACCATAACCCTCCTCCAAATCGAATTTCTTCACTTACAACACTTGTACTTGGGGCACCATTTTGCCTCCTTACTTGTATTTGTTCGTGTTGATTTTCGTCATGAGATACCCTATTGTACTCATGTTTTTTATGATCCCCCATCGGACCTACTCGTGTGGCAGCACCATCGTAGTCGCCCTTGTTTAGAGCATCCGAGTTGAGTCATCATCAGTCATGGAGTCTATCTCGAGTCCTCTTGTATCACACATAGTACTCCATCCTTCATTGCTTGGTCACTCTCTCGTGTTCCACATTATGGCCTTCATGCACCATTGTCCCCTATCCCTCATGATCTTGTGTCGACTGGCTCGCCAAGCACATTCATGCCCCTTATGCTTCTAACAAGGAAGTCATCCAACCACTCCTCCGTATCCTCATTCCATCATCATCATTAGTGTTCATCTGTTCATCACTCTGCTTATTTTCTCTCATGCCTTAGTTGGGGTTCTCTATTGCCTCACCTATGGTGGACCTACTTCTATCGACATCACTCATTTACTCTAGAAGTCGTGTCTGTGTAGTGTACCTTGGTTCGAGCACTTTTCAATATGATCGTGATTTTTTACACTTGATGGTCCAAAGTGATGCAGAGCAGCTGCTCTTGGTGATTCCCGAGCATGTGTGAGATGTCTCAACCCTCATGAGGGGGTGGCCCACACGGGTAGCTCCCCCACATGCCCGATGACTTCTTCATTTCAGCCCTTGATGCGCATGTCCTCTCATTTGATGATGTTGGCCTCGACCACTTGCAGCGCCTCTTCGATTTGCATGTATCGGCCCGGATATGAGCCCTTCCCGTGTGTAGGGGGGTATTTGGGTGTATTTTTATCTCATGTACTACAATATTATTGTATAAGTCCCGATTTATTATTCCAGGGCATCGCATGTATGTGGGATTCATCATTTCATTTATCCTGCTAATGTTTACGCCATCATATGTTTCATTATTGCATTCTGTGGTTTTCCGGCGCCTTATTCTTTGTACTATTTTCTCGGTGGGCAGTAGGTATGCCTCGCGCTTTAACACAGTACCACTTCATCAACTAGAGAATTGTTGCACCGTAAGTCTCGTCTCCTCGTGGGTCTAGTCCTTTCGCACATTACACTACCTTACATTTCTCTCTCTCTCCTCTCTTGATGCTTAGTGATTGAGTTCTTACAACGTACTTCGGTCATACAATTTTCTCCTAACACTCGTACGTTGGGGGGCAATTTGTTACACCATTTTTTTGGTCATCTAACCTATTATCATTAGATGAACCCAAGTACACCATGTAAGACCAATTTTACCCTAAGTAAAATTTCTTTCACCATATGAAATAACATTTGTCTATATTTCCCGGTCATATTTAGCCCAAAACAAGGAAATTAATTAAATAAATCATTATTTATTTAATTATTTCCTAGGAATAAGTTATTTAAATCATTATTTAAATAATATTCCTAGTTAAATTTGACTAACTTATTTTTAAATAATTAAATAAATCATTATTTATTTAATTATATTCCCTACCATCTCCCTAAAATAATAAATAAATCATTTATTTATTTATTTTTTATAAATAAAGGAATTGACCCAAGTCACAAGACCTTTTCCCTCCAACAAATATAATAAAATATTCCTAAAGGGTGATTTTAGAATTTGATTAATAATATTTTATTCATGCACCGAGTTCTAGAACACCCCAATATTTTGTTATAAATAGAATGGTTTTTCCCATTCATTAGTTACCTCCATTGTATTATATCACTTTGGATCTATACTAGGTCACATTCTCCATTTTTGCCTTGTGAGCTCCCATTGAGTTCTATGTTTTTCTAGGTTTTCTACAACAACAAGAAAGAGGAATTTTAGATATGAAACACTGAGGACTTTCAAGAACCCATCCCATTGAGGAGAACCAGAAAACACCTTTCTTGTTTTCCTCTCGAGTGCCCTTTTTTAATATAATATAAAAAATTCTTTTCAAATACATTGTTCTTGTCTTGTCTCATTGGATGCATGGAGCCACATTTTTACTTTATCTGCTTAATGTCTTTTATGCTTAGATCCGGATTTGTGCAGCATTATTTGGATCATCTAATTGCGGATTTAAAGATATTTGGCAGTACATAATCAATGTTAGGGCTATTTGTTAGTGCGTAGCTAAAGTGGTCTTTTACTGACGAAAGATTCATACTAACACCAGGGGCGCGTAAGCTTTTGAAGCACATGAACAATATGCACAGGGATTAGAGCTAGCCTAAGAAAAATTGAAACAAAACTCACTCAAAGATAGGGGAAAAAAATGAAGTCAAAGACTCTAATGTTGTAAGTTCAAGTCCTATAGCCTTTCAATTATTTTGTGGATCTTTGGGTTACATATTCATTTGTATTTATGACACACACAACACATGGACAATAACACTTATAGAAATCAAGTTGTAGGAATGCAATACTACAAAGTTTATCTTGATCAATGGAGTTATACCTCAATGATTAACCACATTCCTTTTGTTGAATCAAGAAAATCAATTGGTTTTGTAGTTACTATGAATACTCGACCTTAAATGCCTAACTCTATAGGGAAACCACACTTGCAGTAATGGAAAGAAACATAAAGAAATAAGTACTGAATGAAATGAATAGAAAATGTAACAAAATGAAAAGGAAACTAATTGGGAAATATATACTCTCGAGAGGGGGCTTTGCCTCTCTTAGCATACGTCTAAGAAAAGAATGCAACAATAGTTTCTTTTTTCTAGCTTCAAAACATTACAATAATATTAGATATCATTATTTTGGATTCAATCGCATTAAGTAATTCATTCCTTGATGACCATTTCCATGAGAGGTAGTCATAACTCGACTCAATTTCTCATGATTTTTTAATAGTCCAATTAGCACTCATTACATCGGGTGATGTTCACGGGGTCAAGAAGTGGGATTGAAACTAGTGGAAATGAATCACATAGTGTTAATCATCACTTATGGGGCTTGCACTCAGGTAACTAAGACTTTCCGGGAGGTCGCCCATCCCGGATTGCCTCCCAGCTCAAGCGCACTTAACCGTAATTTTTTCCCCCATAATCAAGCCCACTTAGCTTTCTACCCCATTTGCAAAACCTTAGAAAATATTGTGCCTCATGAACCATTCAAGTAGATCTCCCTTCACTCATTTTATTTAAGTATTGAGGGTTTTTCGCAGTTATAATATATTAGATATCATTTTTTTGGGATTCAATTGCATTAAGTAAGTTATTCATCTATGACCATTTCCATGAGAGGTAGTTGTAAATCGACCAATTTCTCATAATTTTTTGAATATTCCACTTTGCACTCATTGCATAGATTGATGCTCACAATGGGTGCAGAAGTGGGATTGAAAAATAGTGAAATGAATCACATAGAAGCAATCATCACTTCCAGGGCTTGCACCCGTAACCAAGACTTCTCGAGAGGTCACCCATCCTGGGATCGCTCTCGGCTCAAGTGAGCTTAACTATGGATATTTCGCCCACAATCAATCCCACTTAGCTTGCTACCCCATTTCCAAAACCTTAGAAAGGCATCTTGTGCCTCATGAACCATTCAAGTAGATCTCCCTTCACTCTTTGTATTTAAGTATTGAGGGGTTTTCAAAGTGAATTATATTAGAAATCATTTTTTGGGATTCAACTACATCAAGTAATTCATTCATCTATTACCATTTACATGAGAGGTAGTCATAATCGACCAATTTCTCATGATTTTTTGAATATTCTACTTAACACACATTGAATCAGGGTGATGCTCACAGGGGTGAAGAAGTGCGATTGAAACTAGTGAAATGAATCACATAGCGTCAATCATCACTTTTGTGGCTTGCACCATGTAACTGGGACTTCTCGGAAGGTCACCCATCCCAAATCACCTCTATCTCAAGCATGCTTAAATCTATAGTTTTCCCCACAATCAAGCCCACTTAGCTTTCCACGCCATTTGCAAAACCTTAGAAAGTATTGTGCCTCATGAACCATTCAAGTGGAGCTCCTTTGACTCTTTGTATTTAAGTATTGATGGGTTTTCGTAGTGAATTATATTATATATCATGTTTTGGGATTCAACCGTGTTAATTAAGTCATTCATCTATGACCATTTCCATGGGAGGTTGTCGTAATTGATCAATTTATCATGATTTTTGAATAGTCCACTTAGAAACTCATTACATTGGGTGATGCCAATAGGGGGTGAAGAAGTGGGATTGAAACTAGTGAAATGAATTACATAACTTCAATCATCACTTCCACGGATTTCACCCAGACAACAAGACTTCCTTGGAGATCACCCATCCCCGATCACCTTTTGGGAGTCAAGCATGCTTAACTATGGATTTCCCCCCACAATCAAGCCCACTTAACTTGCTTCCTCATTTGAAAAACCTTAGCAAGTATTGTGCCTCATGAATCATTCAAGTAGATCTCCCTTAACTCTTTGTATTTAGGTATTGAGGGGTTTTTCGCGAGTGCTTTTATATTAGATATCATTTTTTTTGGGATTCAACTACGTTAAGTAATCCATTCATCTATGACCATTTCCATGAGAGGCGTCAGAATCGACCAATTTATCATGATTTTTTGAATAGTCCACTTAACACTCATTGCATCGGGTGATGCTCACGGGGGTGAAGAAGTGGGATTGAAACTAGTGAAATGCATCGCGTAGCATCAATCATCAATTATGGGGCTTTCTCGTAGTAACCCGTGACTTCCCCGGGAGGTCACCTATCCTGTGTCGCTCCGGCTCAAATGCTCTTAATCGTGGAGTTTTCCCCTACAATCAAGCCCTCTTAGTTTTGCTACCCCATTTGCAAAACCTTAGCAAGTATTGTGCCTCGTGGACCATTCAAGTAGAGCTCCCTTAAATCTTTGTATTTAAGTATTGAGGGGGTTTTTCGTAGTGCATTATATTATATATTGTTTTTGGGATTCAAAATGCGTTAAGTAAGTCATTCATCTATGCCCATTTCCATGAGAGGTAGTCATAACTAAGTAATTTCTCATGATATTTGAATAGTCCACTTAGCACTCATTGCATCGGGTGATGCTCACATGGGTGAAGAAGTGGGATTGAAACTAGTGAAACGAATCACATAGCGTCAATCATCACTTTTGAGGCTTGCACTCGAGTACCCTAGGACTTCCCAGGAGGTCACCCATCCCCAATCACCTTTGCCTTAAATGTGCTTAACCGTGGATTTCACAATCAATCCCACTTAACTTGCTACCCCATTTTCAAAACCTTAGCAAGTGTTGTGCCTCATGAACCATTCTAGCAGAGCTCTCTTCACTCTTTGTATTTAAGTATTGAGGGGGTTTTCACAAAGGCATTATATGAGATATCAATTTATGGGATTCAAATGGGATTTCAATATCTTCTCCAACCTCTCCAATCCTCTAAATCTACTCTCTAATCTCTGAGATGAATGATATCCTCCCATATTTATAAAAACTACTCAAAGAAAAATAAAATAAAATCATATCCAAAACAAGTGGGATCTCCATTAACCAACAAATCTCGGATCCCAAAATATGGGGATCTCTTCATCATCAAATATTGGATTTGGTCTAAGGCTGTTTTAAGAAGATAGGAAGATCATATCTAATGAGATCCATGTGCCCATACTTGACCATAAGAATTTTTTGATGAAAGAGCTACCAAAATTACGTTGGTTACAAAAATTGTAGGAATTTCTAGATAAGGACCAATTTTGGAAATCTCACCTAAACACCCCCTTTTTTTTGCACTATTTTTTGGATTTGTCTCATGAGTCAACTAAATGATCCAAATATGCACAAAAATCATGTCCCATATTTTTACGATTTCCCTCCATATGCATGAAAATTGAGGCACAAGTTGATTGTTCCAAAATTATTGTATATTTTTTTGAGTTGTAGCTTAGATCACGTGCTATAAACTTACTTGTGTGATCTATTTAATTTATAAAACATGTAGAAGCATTCCATCATCCTTAGGAAGAAAACCCATGTTTTATTTTTCCCAATTCATCTCTATTTGCTTGCAATTCCATTGACAAGTGATTACGAGAAGTTAGTGCGCTCATTTGTGCCTATTTTTACTAATTTGGTTATAGAAAGTTCTTACAACCAATGGTAAGACATGATATTACAATATCTATCCTAAGTAATCATAATAACATGTTAGTTCAATCATATTCGTGTGCATATGTCATGTGAAGCTCATATAGGATAGAAATGAATAATTATAGGAATATGAGTAATGAAATGGGTGATAATGAATGGACAAAGTAGGTGAAAATGACTAAATGGTATCATACGATGTGTTAATTACGAGGACCAACAATCCCCCACACTCAAGTCATCACATTTCCTCATGCAATAAAATAATCATGGCATGTTCAGACTAGCCACTAGGACAAAGAAGAGGATAATAGAGATGATTGAGTCTTTGATTGTACAAATCATGGGCATCACTACAATAGTGAAATTTTATTTGCTACCATTAGGATTGCATGACATTCTCGATTGGCATGGATTGGTCAGTAATTCCATAAAACCAATCTCGATTATTACGAGTAAGGTGCTAGAAGGTCTCATTGATGAAGGTGACCCAATAATGTTGCGGGGAATTGAAAAGGAGAATAGAACTCATAATCATCTCAATAGTGTAAGTAAAGCATTATAGCAACAAGGATTGTGCCCTTTATGACATTCAAATATTAAAGGAAATAAGGATACAAATGTATATCCCCTTGAAAATTATCTAGTATTGAAACAATATAGTGATGTAATTCCAAAATAATAACAAGACTACTACCCAATAGGGATGTTGATTTCACAATTGAGTTGATTCCAAGAACAACAATGGTAGTAAAATGTTGTGAAACCAAACCTCCAAAAAGAGAATAAAAGAGATATCAACGCCTTAGAAATAAGCCACTTCGAGGGGGCAACCTCCAATACATTACATGAATGAAAAATTCTTGGACGATACAAATGACAAAAACCTCCTTTCTATATATAGGAGTCCATGGGGCCACAATGTAATCCTAGTGGGCCACAATGTAATCCTAGCCGACCTAACAATAATAATGTAAGGGCACAATAATAACAATATGGGGGTTACAGGGGTACAAAAAATAACGATAAGGGGGGTTAGAATAACATAATAAGGGACTACACTATTAATATAGGGGCTTAACATGCCCCTCTCCTTCAAACAAGTGTTGTCCTCAACGCTTGATTATTTCTTGATGCTTCGTATAAAATTCTCATCATCCCATGTGGAATCTTCTACAGAAACTTCTTCCACTTGCTGAGATAATTTGAAATTGATTGTACTTGTCGAGTTCTTGTTTTTGTGATCTGCTTCAATCTTCTTTCGATGTGATATTGATCTTCCGGTTGTTTCATTTGATTTTGCACCAAAGTTAGGTTATCCTTTGAGAGTTGGAGAACTTGTTGTTGATGCTCATTGTGATATTCCACTACTTTACCATCCATAATAGATTTTATTTGATCCTTCAAACCATCCAAATTAGCCTCCATTTTTTTCTTTTAAACCATCTATGTCATCTTCTGTTGCTCTTCGTAAGATCGAAATTTTTTGCACTTGGTACCGTAATTTTGATATCTCATATTGCAATTCTTCCTCCTCATGCGTCATAGTATAGCTTTCTAAGGGCTTAATGGGTATGGAATAATTTTTTGGAGGCATAATAGAACCCATTACTCGACAAAAAATTCTTCAATATGCCCTTGGAATCAATTCAACTTGATTCTTCAAACAAGACTTATGTAATTCGTGAAAAAACAATACACACCCTTTTCTTGCTTTTGAGGAGCTCAATATTGAAATTGGATTATTCTCTGATTGTAGCCCTTCACTATTTGAAATTCAGATCTGAAGTATCCCTCTAAATTCTCTTTTGAATGCCATAGGTCTGACTCGATTTGGATTCTCCAAGACAAAGTTGTGTCCAATCTCCCACAATGACCTAATTCTAGACCGGTTCGAGAGAGCAAAATTGTAGGACTTGCCACGTGTCACCGTTTCATCCTTCATCTCTCGAAATTGATAGCCAAGAAACTAAAGTCCGTTTACTTACAACCAATTTTTTTACGGAACTCCAATCCAATGCGAGAGAGATAGTTATTGAAATTTTCCCACGATCACCTCTTTGAGATGCAATTCGAGAGCCTCGAAAAAAGCACTATCTTCCACGAATCATATCTCCCAAAATATTGCAAACCAAGCTCTGAAATTTTTTTTGACGAATCTCCTCCGGATTTCAACTTTGCACCATATGAATTTCAGATTCTGAAACCTTAGTAGAAAAAATAGTTATAGCGCAAATTCCACGATGACCTGTTTAGTAGCTTGAAAAAAAGACCTAACTTCCACGAGATGATATCTCTGGAAAATATTGCGAACCAAGCTCGAAATTTTTAGAAAATATTCCCGAGGATTTCAGCTTCACACCCTAAAAATTTCAGCTTCTGAAAATTGTAGAAAAAAATTTATATCGCAAATTCCATGATGACCTCGTTTGGAGCAAAGCGAAACCCTAGAATCCAAACCTACGATACCAAATGTTGTGAAACCAACTCAAAAAAGAGAAGAAAAAGAGATATCAACGCCTTAGAAATAAGCCAATTCGAGGGGGTAACCTACAATAAATTACATGAATGAAAAATTCTTGGATGATACAAATGACAAAACCTCCTTTTCTATATATAGGAGTCCATGGGGCCATAATGTAATCCTAGTAGGGCCACATAATGTAATCCTAGCCGACCTAACAATAATAATGTAAGGGCACAATAATAACAATATGGGGGTTACGGGGGTGCAAAAAATAACGATAAGGGGTTAGAATAACATAATAAGGGACTACACTATTAATATAGGGGCTTAACACAAAATCCCTCATAAAAATGAGTATTCACGAGCTCATGGAATTAATATTGTACTAAAGGAATTAATGGAAAAAAGGGTATATTCAGCTACCAATGTTTCATTATGGGTATCCCCTACACTTTATATAAAAAATAAGGATGGAATGTTTCATCTATGCATCAACTATAAGAAGTTAAACAAAGTCACTATGAAGAATAAGTACCCACTTCCCATTCTTAATCACTAATGTTTATAATGAGGTATGTCCACTATTAATTCATTGTAGTTCCATTCAGCTTACAAATGCTCCAAAGAACCTTTATGTGTCTTATGAACAATGTGCTCAATCCATACTTGGATAAATTTGTGTTGTTATTTGTGGATGATATCTTGGTGTATTCAAATAATGAAAAGGATCATGAGAACCACCTAAGGGTTGTGCTACAATTTATCAGGGAAAATAAATTATATGCCAAGCTTAGGAAGTGTGAGTTTTTTCAAACTCATGTTCACTACTTGGATCATGTAATCTCAAAAGAAAGAGCGGTTATGGATCTAGAAAATATCAAAGTAATAGTAGAATATCCCATGCCTCGGAATGTGATAGAGGTTAGATAATTTCAGGGGTTTGATGGTTATTATCGAAGGCACATTCGAAACTTCTCAAAATTTTTTGCATCCCATCAATGCGTTACAAAGAAAATGAGTGAAATTTCAATGGAATCTTGAATGTGTAGCTAGTATTGAACAATTGAAAAATTTACTCACCTATGCAACTATCTTAAGAATAGTTGACCTAGATAAGGATATTTTTGTTTGCACGATTCTTATAAGGAAGGAATTGGTAGAGTCTTGATGCAATAAGGCCATGTAATCTACTATAAATCTAGGAATTTGAATGACAATGAAATGAATTATGTCACTCGCGACTAGGAGTTGGAAACCATTTGTACATGCACTAAAAAAAATGGAGGAATTACCTAGTGGGAAGGATGTTTGCATTAATGACCAATCATGGTGGTATAAAATACTTGTTTTACTAGTGCATGTTGAATTTCATACACTCCATATGGTTTTTATTTGATCGGTGAATTTGACTTTGAGGTTAAGTGAATCAAAGGAAAAGAGAATAGGGTGGTAGATGCACTTAGTGGAAAATTTCAAGAAGTTCACCTAGATTAAAGAAGGGTTGATAAATGATGAACATTACCAACATGTGAATACATGTTGTGTTGGCTTGAGGGTCCCGACCTAGGTTCGTAGTTGAGGTGTTGGAACCAAGTTTCACCCGAAGTAGTATGGGGGTGCTAGAACCAAGTTTCCATACCCTAACAGAGATTTAGATGATGTGGGCACCCTTAGATCTAAAACATTCATAAATAGACCTTCGCATAGAAGCCTTAACCAGGAAACCTTTAATAAACATATTTAAGTCATTAATTCAAGATATCTTGCGCGCGGGCTAAAACAAAGTCTATAATCTCTTAACGTGATACTATTAAAAACCCCAAGTAGCACTAGATCCATTCACTAACCATTCATCTAAAACAAGAATCAATTGTGTAATTGATCTAAAAATAGACAATACATGAATTAGAAATAATATGCGAAACGATCATAACATAAACAATAGATGCATTTCAAACTCGGATATCGGTAGCAATAGCTTATTTATTCATAGCAGTTTATATCCTTCATACAAAACCCTTTAGTTCACCCATGTACACAAACACGTGGTCTCGCACACGTAAAGGACTAAGGTTTCACGCACACATAGTCGGTAGGAGCCTTTTACCTAGACAAATCCACACAAAATATCACAACACAGCCTAGATCTATCATCAAACATTCATTCTTATCCAACAACCGACTTATTCGATGCGATCTAGACTTCTATTTACATCTTTAGCCCATGCTCCTCTATGGTCCGCAAACCATGGTTTGCTGGCCCTTTTTTCCACCCTTTTTACCCATTACAACTCACGAGGGATTTGACTCGCCCAAAATCCCCCCGCACATGACTAAAATTACAAAATCTATTACAAAAAAATATATCAAAATTGTCTTCAAAGCTCTGCCTTTAGGGTACCCTCGATCCAACAAGCTCCCCCAACACAATCTTGTGACTCGTCCCAAGTCATAGTGGCACTGGGTTCTTCATCTTGTTCCGGGATCTCTTCAATAACAACAAAAAAAGGGTGCCAAGACACCCACACTGCGGTCCGCTACGCTCTCGCACTATCTCTATTAGCTTATCCGAAGTCATCCCTTCCATGGGCAAGGTGACACTCTACACAGGTATGATTGAGGTTCCTTATCGCATCATCTAGTGTTCCTTACTACGGAGGAAGAATACATGGAAGCCACTCATGAAAGAAAGGAAGGAGTTTGGTTGCGGATATTGTGTTCAAGTATGGGGTTGGTACAACAAGCTTTGTAAGGATAGATCGTGATAGCCAAAGTGCAATTTTCTTGGCTAAGAACCCTCGCTTATCATTCAAAGAAAAATCACATTGATGTTCAATATCATTTTTTGAGAGATATGGTTGAGGAAAAAAGGGGTGTTGTCGGTAAAGGTGGACACCTTGAAGAATGTTGCAAATGCATTGATGAAGTCTATGAGCACTAGAAGTTCGTTGGTGTAGAGAAACAAATGGGTGTTGCAAAGCTAGGGCTAATGGCTAAGCTCTCCTATGGCCCCCTACGGAAAGAAAAACAACAAGTGGGAGAATTTTGGGTACGTGTTATATTCTTGGACCCTATTTTTTCAGCGCGGACCCACCCATGGTTTTGTGCATGGGTTTGCACATGGTTTTCGGCCCTCGGTATTTGTAGATCCAGTCAAGGGAACTATGGTTATGTTATATCTCGGGGTTAATGGATTGGGGTTTATGAATGCTTCAGCATGTATATATATGTGTTGTAACACTAAAATGAATATAATGAAAAAATCAATCCGGTCATCCCGATTTGGGATCCAGTGGGAAAATCTCTGTGTATATCTGCTTTACGTTTTATGCTCTTGCTATTGTTTATTTTTCTCGTTTTTAAGATTCATTTGCAAATAATTTCTTTACAGGGGTTTAAAACCTACAACACTAAAAGGAATATAATGAAAAATCAAGCTGGTCGTCCCAATTTGGGATCCGAGGGAAAATATTTATGTTTATCTATTTTATGTTTTATGCTCTTGCTATTGTTTATTTTCTCGTTTTTAAGATTCGCTTATGTATAATTTTAGTACAGTGGTTAAAACATGCATTTGGTATCGCAGTTGTTTCGGCCTGGCGGGGACGCCTTTCTTCGCCGAGGGGTTTTTTTGCTCGGGCCTAAGGTAGACCTTGTTCTGGGTTGGGGATCTGCGGGATTGATTCTTGCGGTGAAAGAAGATGGCGAGCTGAGGGAAGATAGAGATCCAAAAATTTAATGGTTAGAGTTTTGAGTTGTGGAAGCTCAAGATGGAGGATCTGTTGGTGGATAAAGATCAGATGTATCGCGGTAGATCCGGGTACTAAACCAATGGAAATGTCGGATGAAGACCGGAAGAAGCTGGATCAAAAGGAAAATAGCACAATACGGTTGTGTGTCTCGGATTCGCATTGTTGAATGTATCCGGGGAAGCTACTGGGAAGACCTTGTGGGACAAGCTAGGGACTTTGTACCAATATAAATCTCTCGGTGAATAAATTTTTTCTCGCGGAAAAAGGCCGTATAACTCTGAGGATGAAGGATGGAGACTAGGTGACAGAAAGCATCCAAATGCCTTCAATACTATGGTAAGCCAGCTATCATATATTGATATTAAAATGTCAAATGAAAATAAGTGCATCGCTTTGTTTTTGTTCTCTACCGTATTCGTGGGAAAGTCTAGTTATTGCAATAGGTAGCAATACAACTACCTTGAATTTTGATGACATTGTCTCAACTTCTTTGTCAGCCGGAGGAAATGACAAGGAGAAATATGGAGGGTCGAATGGAGATGCCTTATATGTATGAGGAAGGTCACAAAATAGAAACAAGAATAAAGGTTTTGAGTGGGAGATATAAATCTAGAGGGAGATCTAAATCTCTTGGAAAGTTTGTAAAGGGTGTGTTGGAAATGCGAAAAGGAAGGGCACTACAAAAAAGGACGGTAGATCTAAAGCTCCCGAGAAAGGAAAGGGATCCGATGATGCTCCTTTTACGAGAGGAAAAAACCACCTCGGATGAAGGTGGGGATGTGTATTTGGCTTCTTCTTCAAATACACATGTAGATCATGAGTCATGGTTGATTGACTCGGGTGCATCCTTTCACTTCACTTCCCCACAGGGGAGTGGTTCTCACGAGTATGAGAAATATGATGGTGATGATGTCTTCTTAGGGGGATGATAGGAAGGCCGAAAATCATCTGGACGTGGAAAAGTTAAGTCTGAAGTTGCAAGGTGGAAGGATTAGAACACTTCTCGGTGTTCTCGCACATTCCTACATTGGCATGAAATATGATCTCGTAAGCAATATGGATGATGCGAGTGTAAAAACAAAGGTGTTCAAGAAAGATATCCGTAAGATGGTTCAGGGAGCACTAGTATTAATGTGGGGAGTTCAGATTGGAACTCTAAATAAGCTTCGTGGCAACACTTTTGTTGATGGGTGCAACGATTTTCGTGGTTCCCGAAAGTGGAGCGGAAAGCCTAGCGGTCTCTAGAGAAAAGACCATGCTATGGCATCAAAGGCTTGGACATATTGGAGAGAAGGGCCTTCGGATACTACATGGAAATGGTATGGTAGAAGGTATGTCTAATAGCTCTCTGGATTTTTATTTCGTGAAAATTGTGTATATGGGAAGAAAAATTGGGTGAGTTTTTCCTTCTAGTGCTAAGAGAGCGAACAAGGTATTAGAGCTTGTGCACAGGTGATGTGTTTGGAACTATGTTGATTCCATCATTGGGTAAGTCTTGCTACTATGTCTCATTCATAGATGACTTCTCAAGGAATACATGGATATATTTCTTGAGGAATAAATCTGAAGTCTTTGAAAGATTTAAAGAATTTAAGGCTCGGTGGAAAACCGATAGAGAAGAGGATAAAGGTGCCGAGAACGGATAATGGTGGGGAGTTATGCAAGAAGGAATTTGAAGAGTTCTCAGTAAGAAGTGTGGTATAGCACAACATAAGACTATTCCATACACACCTCGAAAAGCAAAATGAAGTTGCGAAAGAATGAACAGAATGATGATGGAAAAGGCAAGAAGCATGCTAAGTGGTACCGAGTTAGGACAAACATTTCAGCGTAGGGCAAGAGATGGAGATCGCATGTTACTTGGTTAATAGATCACCTTCATCAACATTGGAGGATAAGAATCCACATGAGGTATGGATCTGGTAAGAAACCCTCTCTTTTCACATCCGAGGGTATTTATATGTGATGCATATGTACATGTTCCAAAGGAGAAAAGGAGAAAGTTGGATAATAAATTTGAAAGGTGCATCTTTAATGGGTATAAGGATGGTTTAAAGGGTTACAAGCTTTGGAACCCTGGAAACAAGGAAGGTTGTGTATAGCCAAGATGTGGTGTTTAGAGAGGTGAAAGATGTTGTTAAACATGAAGTCCTACCAAAGGAACTTGAGAAGATAGAGTTTGAGCTAAAGGAGGATGAATCGTACTCTACAACGGAAAGAAGACTCAGAAGAGGAAGAGCCACAAACTCCGCTTGTGAGATGATCACTTCGGAAAAGAAGACAAACTAGAAAGGTATAGTCCATCTAATTTTTTGTTCAAATTTTTGCTTTAACTATAACTAATGATGATCCTAGAACACTCGGGGAGGTCGCCGATTCGAGAGGATTGAAAACTCTAGAAGGAGGCCATGGTTGATGAAATGGAATCCTTGCATAAAAATGAGGCATGGGATCTAGTGGAGTTGCCGTACTGAAAGAAGCCCATCATGAGCAAATGGGTGTTTAACAAGAAGATGAATGTAGAAGGAAAGGTGGAGAAATACAAAAGCTAGGTTGGTAGCAAAAGGCTATTCCCGGTGCCGAGAATTGATTTTGGTGATGTTTTTTATCTTGTTGCCAAAGTTACTTCTATTAGATTATTTTTATATGTTGACGCCGCATTTGATTTTGAGGTAGAATAGATGGATGTGAAGACGACATTTCTTCACGGGGATCTAGAAGAGGAGATCTACATGAAACAACTCCGAAGGCTTTATGGTGAAGGGGAAGAAATAACTAGTATGCGAAGTTAGAGAAGTCTCTGTATGGGTTAAAACAGTCACCAAGGATGTGGTATCGAAATTTTATACCTATATACGGGGACTTGGCTTCACCGAAGCAAGGAGGATCATTGTGTTTATTTTAAATTAATTGGTGACCATGCTATTTATTTGGTCTTGTATGTGGATGATATGTTGTTGATTGGAAATGACAAAGAAATTATCCAAGATTTGAAGACCCAAATCTGTTCTCCAAATTCGACATGAAGGATCTTGGTGCTGCAAACTATATTTTGGGCATGGAAATTAAGAGAGATGGGGCAAAAAGAAAGCTCGGGTTAAACTAGAGGAAGTATGTCGAGACTATATTGCAAAGGTTCAATATTTAGGATAGTAAACCGGTGAATATTCTCGATTCCTCTAGGTACAAAGCTCAGTCTTCGAATATTGTCCCAAGACACAAGAAGAAGAGGATGATATGTCCTATGTTCCATATGCAAGTGCAATGGGTAGCTCGATGTATGCAATGGTATGTACTAGGCCGGACATTGCACATGTAGTGGAAGTATTGAGCAGGGTTTATGTCAAACCCATGGAAGGATCATTGGATAGCGATGAAGCGGGTTTTCAAATATTTACGTGGCACTAGTGATTATGGCTTGTGCTACCATGGAAGACTAGGATTGGAAAGAGTGTTTGAAATTCGTGGTTTTTTTGATGCAGAATGGGATGGATATCTGGACCAAATAATATCTACAAGTGGGTATGTGTTTAGCCTATTTGGAGGTGCATTCAATTGGATGAGTAAAAGACAGCTTTGTAGTGGCTATTTCAACTACAGAGGTAGAATACATAGCGACCACTCATGCAAGCAAAGAAGCAGCTTTGGTTGCGTAGAGATTGTGTTCAAGTATGGGGTTGGTGCAGAAAGCTATAAGGGATAGACCGTGATAGCCAAAGTGCAATTTTCTTGGCTAAGAACCACGCTTTATCATTCAAATACAAAGCACATTGATGTTCAATATCACTTTGTGAGAGATATGGTTGAGGAAAAAAGGGTGTTGCTCGGTAAAGGTGGACACCTTGAAGAATGTTTCGTATGCATCGATGAATTCTGTGAGCACTCATAAGTTCTCTTGGTGTAGAGAAATAATAGGTGTTGTAGAGATGGGCTAATGACTAAGTTTCTCTTGTGCCCCCCTACGTAAATAAAAAAAACAAGTGGGAGAATGTTGGGTATGTGTTATATTATTTCCACGACTAGTCATGTGTGGGGGGGGACGATAGCCCCCCTCTGTATGTTGCATCGGGTGTAGCGGGGGTCGTAGGGGGTGGCAGCACACTCGGGGGTTCGGGGCAATGCCCCGGAAAATTTTTTTTTGGACCTTATTTTTTCGATGGGCGTGACCCGCCCATGGTTTTTTTGCATGGGTTTACACATGGTTTTGGGGCATGATGGTTTTCAGCCTCTGGTATTTTGTAGATCCGGTCAAGGGAACTACGGTTATGTTGTAATACAAGGTTAATGGATTGCAGTTTATGTATGCTTCGGTATGTATATATATGTGTTGTAACACTAAAAGGAATATAATGAAAAATCAAGTCTGGTCGTCCCGATTTGGGATCTAGGGGAAAAATCTCTATGTTTATTTGTTTTATGTTTTATGCTCTCACTATTGTTTATTTTCTATTTTTTAAGATTCATTTGCAAATAATTTCACGTATAGGGGTTAAAACCTACATCTAGGTCCCGAGACAACTTCATTGCCTCATCTTCCCACCGCTTCATGTGATTAGTGACAATCTACTTTTTCCCGGTAGAGCTCCTCGACCTCATCTTGCGAGCGTCTGACTAGTCCGAAGGCGGGCCATGTGTCAGGGCAGGGAATGAACGTAGGCAAGGCCTTCTATAGATCATTGAACTCCGGCTCTTTGGCATGTAGCTCCGAGTAATATTTTTTGACAAGTGGATCTATTTTTATAGAGGTCCACAAAGTCCCATGGTGGTCTCTAGAACCATTTTTTGGCTTGAGGGGTCCTAACCCAAGTTCGTAGTTGAGGTTAACCAACAAATCACTCTTACTATCGGCCTTTTCGGCAAGGATCTACTTGCGGAAGTCAAAGTATCACCCAAGGAAATATGGGGGGTGCTCTGGGAACCGGGTTTCCACACCTCGAGAGAGATTTAGATTATGTGGGTACCCTTAGATCTAAAACAATCATAAACAGAACCTCCACATAGAATCCCTAACGAGGAAACCCTTAACAGAAAAATTTAGGTCATTTATGCGGGATATTTGATGCGCAAGCTAAAATAGAGTCTATAATCTCTTAACATATAGTATTAAAACCCAATAGCACTAGATCCACTCACTAACCATTCATCTAAAACCGAAGTAGTTGTGCAATTGATCTAAACACATACAATACATGAATAAAAAATAATATGCGGAAATGATCATAACATAAACAATAGATGCATTTCAGACTCATATATCAACAACAACAGTTCTTTATTCATAACAGTTTAGATCCTTCATAAAAAACCCTTTAGTTCACCCGCGCACACGGCCAACGGGGTCCACACACAACAGATCGATGTCTCGCGCACACGGACAACATGAGCCTTTTACCTAGACAAATCCACATAAAATATCACAACATAGCAGTATATATCATCAAACATTCATTCTTATCCAAAAAATGACATATTCGACTCAATCTAGACTCCTATTTATATCTTTAGCTTTCGTGCTCCTCTATGGTCCACAAAATGTGGTTTGCGAACCCATTTTCTACCCTTTTTACCCATTACAACTCATGAGGGGCTTTGAATCGCCCCAAATCCCTTGGGTACGACTAAACTTGCAAAATATATTACAAAAAATATATCAAAATTCTCTTCGAAGCTCGGACTTAGGGACCCCACTCCAACATGTTGGAAGGAAGAACCAGATGGGTTAGTAAGCGTAAGCTACCATCTTGATGATTATGGAATAATAATATCCAAGAATAGAAAATATGTTCCCAATAACAAGAATTTAAGGAATATTATTGGTGAGCCCTAGTATTGCACCAAGAGTGATGCAACTCCCATAGGCTTCTAAAATTTAATTATCAACCCGGTGTTTGTACAAAGTTGGAGGTGATGAGTGCTATATGCACGGTAGGTGAGCTCTATTCATGCCATCCTCATCTTAGTTCTACTATGAGGTGCTAGGAACTATTGTTACGCGAGAGAGAGAGAGAGTCTATCAAACTTCTAATTTTAACTCAATACTGAAAACAAATCATGAACATTATTTTTTTCTTCAAGAAAGGAATCCATACTTTATTGCACTCATTCATCTACTAACCTCTCGCTTTTTCAATGAAGAAACTAACACTTTAGCTACAAGAAATGAAATTAAACTAGATTTCATTCATTATTTAACTACTCAACAAAATTGCAAGAAGGGAACTAATATATCCTCACACACACACAGACATTAATCATGGATCAACTTTTACCTATCTGCATGCTAGTTTTTTTTATTAATGATGTTATTTCTATGATGGGCTAGCACACTAAAACTACTCTATTTTGCAGCAAAAGGGAAAAGGAGTTTGAGTCGATTCGAGGGTATCCTTGAACCAATAATTTAAAGTTGGAGGTCAACTAAGGCCTATACTAAGTTCGGATGAGGTGGAGGATCAATTTTGGATTGAAGAAGGTGACTCGCGGGGCTACTACTGGGATCCCCTTTGTTTTGCTACAAGAAGTCCTATAATGCTACGAGAAACATGCCGAGAGGGTTTTGAGGGTGGAAATGGTGGAATTGAGAAGAGGAAGAGTGAGGGAAATGTGGATATAAATGTATGGGGGCTGACCAACTCCCCTTTTTCCAAGCTCATAACCCTTGGAGGGCCTGTCTTGCACCAAGAAGGATGCTCATGGTGGCCATGAAGATGGTTTTAAAAACATGATTGTGGGTAGCAGAATGGAAGGGAAAATTAAGGAGGGTTGAAGTCCAAGATGACGAGTGTTGGAAAGGGGCCCTTCTCTAAATCGTAGCCGATCCTACAACCATATATACACTCATGAATTGACCATTAACAAACTATCATGTTAAACAGTGGAAAAGATGAGTTGAATCGATTCTATTTAACTTGAGCTAACATTCACCTAAAACATAAATCCAACCTCTAATATACGGAAAATTCTGTTAAAACGAATGAACACTACTTTATCCTTTCTAAGAAATCATAGACTAAATATTTTTTGGTCTATGGTTTGAGACCTTTCTCCTCAAGCTCCAATGGAAGAGGTGAGAGAGAGACTACCAACACAATTTTGATGGTATCCCGATGCTACTAGAATGCAATGAAATCAACTAAAATATTGAAGTATAAAGGGAGCATAAAGATACGAAGAGAGATTGCATCCCATGAATTGGGCCCTAACCCGAGAGCTTAAGTCCTCTGAAATAAAATCGGTGAGGGGAAAATTGACTTCTCATTCTCATTTCATAGCAAGTCTCTTACATCAAAATGATAGTCGAAATATCTCGTAAACCCGAGTCAAGAACTCTCTAGATGCCTATAAAAAATGGAATTCTAATGAGCTCTTACTCATGTTTATTTACACTAATGGGAGGCTACCAAAAACTCCCCTAAAAAGTAGGAATTTGTCCCCTTTATCTTTAAGAGGTGTGGATCTTGGCTCCCTCTTAACATTCACTTGCTCGTTTGTCTTTGACTTTGAGTTGTTGTTGGAGGATATTAGGTTATCTTGGGCTGATTGTGGAAACTAAGAAGGTGGAAAACCTTCCTATAATTTCTCCTCACTATCTCGCTCCGAGCCCCGATATGGAATATGACTCAAAAATATCTTTATTTCCTTTATTTCATTCAATTAAACCATGTTAGGCTTCAATTTAGGACAAACCTCTTACACCTTTCTCACTAAGAAAAATATGAAAAAAGTGTAATCAATGTGAGAGGGAGAGAGAGTTAATAAGATAAAAGGTGACATTGTAACCCCTTAATATATACCTAATGATGAGCCTCATCATCACCCCCTATTGAAATGGTTTCTCATCCTCTTAGCAACTCGGTCTTCTCTCTCGCTTTCCTTCAAAGTTTTGGTAGATTCCCTAACATCCCAAGGTAGCTTAGAAGGAGTCCCTTCTAGAGGGTATAACCACTCGCATTCGTTTCAGCCTTCATCCCACTCCGTTTGGTCCTATGTTTGATCTCTCCCTTCATGTAGCCCTAATAACAAATGTGGGCTTATATTTAACCCTATCCATCTGGATTTTCATTCTCTCCAATACTATCTTGTAAAAGGGTGTCTCTTCTAAGGGAGATTTCAATCTATCCGGAGTATGGTACTCCTTTTTCTTCAAGCCAAGTGGTATTGCATGTCATCTTCTTTGGCATGCCTCCACACTCTCTTCTCCTAATAATCTGTAGGTGTCATCAAAATGTGATATTTCCTATGCTTGGGTATCAATGTATCTTGTTGCAAGGTTAGCATCATTGGAGATCATTTGTTGATTGTTGATGATCCATCTAGGAATTATGAGTTATGCCCTGATTTAGAGGGGTTATCTTTCTTCCTTTTTCATTACTCTCTTCACCTCTTCATTTTTCGTGTTTCTTCATTTGTTACCCAAGATGTTAGCACCATTAACTCGCATATCACCCAATCTGGAATTTGGGTCCCAATTATTCATGTCAATCAAAATGAGGTTGTGCATGTAAAATTATTCCATCCTAGCCCTCTCTTCAACACTAAAATGTCTGCAAAAAATCAATGAACCATCTATAATTTTGAAAGGGTAAGGAGCCATGCTATGCTAAGATCTTAATATCAAATTTCAACCACTTCTCTTTCAAGTAAATTTCATAATAATTAGAAGGGTGTATGTACTGGATGGCCTCCATGCAAAGATTTACAATAGTGGAAAGTTATGTGTCCTTCTATTGCAACTTCCCCTTTAGCCTCATGTTCTCTACTTGTTTTGCTTGTAAATAATCTTTTAACACTGATTCTCCAAGTTTGAAATCATCTAAGTCCTTCCCCATCTCAATACGTTTCTCCTCCATTAGCCCCACATCCTCTACATTTCTGGTTTTGGAAATTTTCATCCACCTGTGGGTGCACCCCCTTTCTATCTCTAGCTCATAAAAGAGAGGGATTGATCGATGCTCAAGGATTATTCTTCCTCCCTTAGTGAACGTGTATTAAGAGCTCAAACTAGGTTATGGGGTAGGTTCTTGGAATTATGTGATGTATTTTTTGGAAGGTTCTTGGAGAGGATGTGTCCTCTTGTGGTTGTTGTTTTACAACTTGTGCCTCCTCTTTCACCTCTTGTCCTTCAATTTTGGCACTCTACCCCTCTATTGGTGCCTTCTTTCCTCCTCGTTGTGCACTATGTTCTTCCCTGTAGCACTTACTATTCTTCCGTAGCACACTTTGTTTTTATTGTAGCACCTCCTTTTCTTCTTGTATCACTTTATTTTTTTCTCCTTTGAGGTTTGTGGGTACTTCTAGCTATTTTAAGGATGCTTCTCTAGTAGAGTGCCTCCTTACATAGGCCATATGTGTCTTTGGTTTGGTCCTTGGGGAAGTTATTTCTTCAATCTTTCCTTCCTCTAGCCCATATCTTCATTATTGTTAGGGGAATCTTCAATGGTAATGGGGACCTCTGCTGGAGTCCCGAGGCCTTCCTTGTTTCTCCCTAGTGCTCTTTATTGTCTTAAAATACATAAGATTATATCTTGGTATTTTCTTCTTGGGCTTCATAGGGGTGCTCAAAGTGTCTAAGGTGGCAACCACCTCATCCTTAGTGTTTCCTAGTGACGAGAATAGTTAAATGAGAGGATATTTCAGTAGTCTTTTGGGGCTCAAAGCCTCCTCTTCTACTTCCTTCTCTTCTTCTTCATCAATACCTTTCCTCTCTCCCTTTGTATCCTCTGTTTTTCCTTCCTCTCGTCCTTGTTTCATGTTATCTTTCTTCTTTTGTTTCCATATCTTCTTCCTCTATTCTAGTATCCCTACATCCAAGACTAAAGGCATGGGTATCTCCAGGGAGTGATATTCTAGGTCCGTATTAGTGCCTCCTCTGTCCATGTCTATAAAAGCTCGGACCATAGCACAAGAAGAATCCTTAGCTTGTTGAATTCTACTATTATTTTAATCAAGCCATGATGAGCCAGTGTGTCGGTGTTTTCCTTCTCTAACCTTTTGGCTTATGACTCGATGGAGTGGAGGAGTAAGTATGGTATTTCTAATCTACTGCTTTCCAAAGGAAAATCCTCCTTAAACCTAATATCATGCAACGATCACAAATGGTAGCCATAAACCACACTCAATATTCACAAGAAATGTATTTCAGGGATGTGGTAGTCTACCTCATCCCACGGATAAGGTAAACTTTCCCTTCTCACCTTATTTTTTTTCTTCTATGTGCTCCTCCTTGGCCAAAAAATAAGTTTTTCATGGAAGTGCCATTATTGACCTTGAATTCTCTATTCCACTTGATTCCTAGGGGTAATATGGCTACTCTATTGATCAATTCGGGAGTGATGGTTATGGCTAGTCTTTGACTTGGGTTAAACATGTACTTCTTATATGAAATTAGTGTCAAATTCACTAGTGACGAGGGGGTTATAAGGCTCTTAATACTTCAAAATTGATGTCTTACTCAACCTACCTCTTCACACAACTTTCTCAATTACCTCAATTGTGACACTCATCGCATGCGGGATCTGTTTAGGATATTTTTTTTGCGAAATTGATGGAGATATGGAGGTGATGGCCACTTACCTATTTAAATTGATGTTATGTAATTGAGGGTGGTATTTTCTAAGCTAATTGACCCTTTTGGTTTCTTGCATGCCCCTTCGCAGACTGCCCCGTAGCACTTGTTTGAAGCTTATTGTATAAATTGTAGGTTTTCCCTGTAGCACTTCCCGAAGGCACAAATGATTAATGATTGAACCTCCTTTGTGGCTTACCAACTTCTTCATCCGCTTAAATATTTTTGAAATGAGCATAGATGCGAGGGGAAGTGAGTTGAGGTACTTTATATTCCATTTCGATTGGGCTTGTTGCGTTGTGTTGATGTGTCCCTCACATGATATTTCCTCATTTGGACCATTGGTCCCACTCGAAGTGATAATTCCCTCTTGCCTCGTAATCAACACCCAATTTTGGTGATCTCATTGTCACTAATGTGAAAAATCCATGTTGCATTCCAAATCTACCAAGCTCTTTTAGTTTCATTGTCGAAGGTGGCTATGTTAATCGACCACCTTTTAGCATATTAAACCTCCTCTACTTGACATTAATTCATTTAGCCAAATATGAATAGTGAGAGGGTGAGAGAGTCATACCTGAGACTTACCTCTTTGTCAATTGGTTTCAAGGTCCCACATGCATAGAGCTAGAGCATTGAAGCAATCATCCTAGGAGTTGTCTTTGTTGTTGAATTATTGTTGTGTATTCATATTCTTTTTTTAAGTACTCACTTGTGTTTTTTTTGTTGTGTATTTTCATGTACCTTGTGGAGGATCAATGTTTATTTTTCTAGTGTAGAATCCTCTCTCGAGTGCTATGGTTTCCTTCAGGGGATCACCTTTTCAACCTTTCTCTGTTTCTATGGATGAGCCAATCCATAGTCGCTTTGTTCTAGTTGTAGCACAGGTGTGCTACATGAAGAGATCATATTCCGGTAGCGAGTATCCTTTACGTAGTTTTTGGAGCTCCAAATAACATCGGGTGGTGAGGGAATGTTGTGGTAAAGTTGGATATGGTGTTAGGATGTTGAGGTAGCAGTGTGGCCTAGTAGAAAAAATGGAAGGAAGGGTTATGTGTTTGTGCAAAAAAAAATTTTTTACCACAGTGGTAGAATGGAGGGTTAGAGAAGAGAATATCTATTCATGGGATGGTATGGTGATGAGGAGGTGGTAGGAATAGGTAGAGTAGCTATTTTTATGCCCTTTATTAGGATTAGAGAGCCCTGGATGATTGGTTTTTTCCCTCATCCTTTCCTCCTTTATGTTTTCGGGATTCCCCTGTATCTTTCTAGGACATCCTATAGCAGATACAAACACATGATGGAAATCCGAGTTTTTATAGCTCATAGGGTGGTGGAATTTGATGGTGCGATGAGTGGTGGAGTTGGAAATGGAGTGAATGGATAGAGGAGAGGAATGGATATGGAGGAACGATGTAACCTTTTCCATAATATGCCACTATTCACCATCCTATAAAATAGAAATAGGTTAGTTTCCTTGGTGTTATTCCATCCTTTTTTAGTTTTGGTTTTTTTTCCTTTTTTTTCTCTTTTTTTCTTTGAAGATAGGTGGGTTGCCTCAAAGGAGGTTTTCAACCCACAAGCTTTCATTAGGTACCTCAGAGAGGTTTTCACCCAATGATATTTTATTTATTTTTCTTTTTTTCTCTTTTTTTTCTCCATGATTTCCTTAGGGACGTTTTCAATCCTGGATTTGGCCCCTGGATGCCTCGGGAAGGTTTTCACCCAAGCCTCTTTTTTTTTCTTTTTTCTTTTTATCTAGGAGGGAGATGGACTGGAAGCTATGAGGCTCCCAATTACATTCACCTCCATGCTTATTGTGTTGATAAACTCTACCTTGGACATGGGTCTTTTGTACATTTTCAGCCTATAACCGAGTGACAAGAATAAGGATCCCCTCTTGATCTATGGTTTTGATATTAATAGCTACATTGTCATGTAATCTCTCTATTCGATAGGGTCCTATCCATATGGTCAATAATTTTTTCTTTGAGGTCCTTAAATCCGGATTCGGAGAGCAAAGCCCAATATCCTTCCTAAAATGTCTTCTCTTTGATGTGCTTGTAATGCCATGAATTCCTTTATAGTTGTATCACTTCGGTGTGAAGGAGGGCTCGCACCCTAAATTCATCCAAACCATTTAGTTGAAGCAATATTTCTTTCTATGCCCTTGTGATATCTAAATCTAGTTGAGTCTGCCATTCTGAAGGTATTATACTCAAATTCAATAGAAGTCAAAGCCTTCTTCCCATAAACTAGATCATATGGAGTAAACCCGGTAGTTTTATTCCGGGTGGTGTTGTAGGCCCAAGTGGCCTCCACCAATATCATTGCCCAAGCTCTTATGTTTATGCTCACAAATTTGGTAAGGATGTTCTTTAATTCTCTATTGGTCACTTCCACCTACCCATTTTCTTGAGGGTGACGAGCGGTAGAAGTCTTATGATTGGTATTTTTCTTCCTCGTGATATTCTTAATCATATGGGATGTAAATTGAGCCCATTGATTGGTGACTATCTTCTTGGGATATCCAAACTTGTAGAACATATTATCTCTCAAAAATTCAACAACATTTTCTTTTGTTGTCGCCTTGGACGACCTTTGTCTCTACCCACTTGGTTAAATAATCAAGTGCATACTATGATTTATTTATTCTATTTGGATGATGGTTCAATTGGCCCAATGAAGTCCATGCCCCCAATTGTCAAATGGCTCCAAGGCCACCCGATGTTGTAAACACTTTTCACCCTTGGGTGTAGGTTTCCCATCCTCCGACACTAAGCACATCAACTAGTGTATCTCCTAGCATCATGATGGAGAGTAGGCCAATAGTAGCTAGCTTGCAAGACTTTGAATTTTTTCCTCTTAATAGGAAAATAACCCCCCACAGGGGCCCATCATGACATGCTCTGAGAGAATATCAAAAAAATTCCTCTTCCCCGACACTTCTCTTGAGGATATGATCTAGTCCTAGCTTGAAAATATTTCCACCAATCCAAGGGAATGGGGTGCTCTTTCTTATAATTTTTATCTTCTCCCCTGGATGAAATATTTGGAGGAAACCTCCCAGCAACCATGTAGTTGGCTATGTCAAGCAAACCAGAGAGAGAATATTGGGATAAAAAATAATTTCTCATTTGGAAGTTGATCATCAACCATATCTTCATTATCGCGTAGGAAAAGTGAGTCTAGACAAACAAACCGAAAGCAACAAAATTTTCTTTCCCTAACTTATCAATAATGGTTAAATAGAATTTTTTGAAACAATAATAACCATATAATAATTATAGCATTTACATCGGGTTTGTTCATTAAGTATTTGATTATTTCATGGTCGGTATGCCAATGAATCTATTCAAGGAATGGACAACGACTAAAATCTCTTTCTTAGTGACGGTGTAGTTCGGCTTTAGTCTTAGTCGGATATTTTTTTTATGAAATAAATGGCATAGGGAAAATTATCATCCATTTTCCTCAATGATTCCCCCCACATATTTATTTGATGCATTAGTATGGATATGGAAATGAAAAAACTAGGCTAGGACCTCGAAGTATAGTGGCATTGGTCAACTTTTCCTTTATGATTTCAAAATCCTCTTAACAAAGATTTGACCAACAAAATTTAGAGACCTTGGCCAGACAATATGAACAATGGTGAAGCCACCTTGCTAAAATCCTTGATGAATCCCCTATAGTAACCAGCCAAGCCCAAGAAACTCCTTACACCTCTTTTATTATAAGGAATAGGTACCCTTTTATGATGGAAATTTTGTTTGAGTCTACTTTTATCCCTTCCTTAGATATGGAGTGGCCAATGACAATCCCCTGCCTTCCTCAATAATTCACACTTCTTAAGACTCAAAGAGAGATGCATTTCAATGCATCTCCCCAAGACTTTACCTATATTTGAGAGACCCTCTTCGAAGTCATACCCATAGGGATTCAAATATTCCATGTATATTTCCACATAATCATGGAAAATCTCGGTAAAAATGCTCGGGACTTCTCTCTTAAAAGTGGTAGGGGAATTTCATAGGCCAAATGGAAGAACTCTATAAGAAAATTTTCCTCAAGGACATGTAAATGTGGTCTTGTCTTGGTCTTCGTGGCTGATAGTGATCCAATTGTAACCACTCGAATCCATCTAGGAAAGAGGAGCTTATTCCACGTAAGACCATACGAGACTTGGTCAATGAAAGGCAAAGGGAAATGATCTTTCTTTTTGGCTTTGTTAAACTCTCTATAATCCACACGGATCCTCCACTTCACATTCTTATTTGGGAATAAGATAAGAGGAGACACCCATTCATTGTACGATATGGGGTATATGAACCCTACATCCAACAACTTCGTAATTCATCCTTTACTATGTCCTTCAAGGTTGTTTCATTCTCCTCTAGGGCTAGCGCATAAGCTTGAATCCCTATTTGATGTATATATGGTGTGTGAAAACTAAGGGATACACCCCTTTGTTTTATTTGTAATCCCAAGCAAAAGCATCTATGTTCTCCCTCAACAGTTGACACAGCTTGTTCCTCCTCTTTGGATGAGAGAGAGGAATTGATCTTCGGGGTTCTAGATGGGCCAAATTCTACAATCTTGGTAGGTTCAAGGGCTAAGTTACCTGAGAATTTTTTTTTCCAATTGATACTTTTATATTCTCTCACTAGTTCTTCAAGTGGAATGGAAGTGGGGGGGGGGTTTTCTTTGAAGGATATGGTCAATGAGGTCATCTTCATCGAGTTTCCCCCTCCGATAACATCATCTAAGGTACAAATAGGGTATGGTATTGCATGGTACACTTCATCATCTTCTTCATCTTGTAGCCATAAAGGTAGATCATATTCAATAGAAGGTCAGGGAAAGAGGATATAATACCGGTTTTTTTGACAAGAGCACATTCTTGATGGTAATCTTTCCAACACTACAACTGATATAAGCATTGACAGGTGGCCAACCAAGGTCTTCCTATAATGAGAGGATAACCATTAAACTTGTTTTTGGGTTGATTTACTAGGAAGTTAGTGGAATATTTCCAGGATTCAGTGGAGACCATGACATCCTCAACAACTCCTTATGATATATTATGGATCTATCTACAAGTTACATAGTTGTAGTGGTCTTTCTAAAAGCTCCCTAGAGGTTGAGATTCAACATGGTTTCTCTAGTAATCACATTGATGGCAGCCCAAAGATCAATAAATGTATGAGGTAAAATGATACCATCAATGTGTACATCCACTACTGGACTCCCAGGGTCCATATATTTTAGGAAAATCTCTCTCCCCAACATCAAATCAGATAATTGACCTACAACATTGATGGTGGGGTGTATCTCTTCTTTCTCCCAGGTATTTTTTGAAGAATTTATCTTTGATAAGATTATTATAGATGGAAAAATCCTTAATAGCTTAGAGAAGGGGTATATTTACACACATATTCTTCAATTCCCCAAAAAATTTCAATCCCTTATGGGGTGTGTTGACTAGGATGGATCAATCAATCAGGGAAAACGAGGTGTATTTACTTGGGGGGTAGTCTCTTCCTTTCCCTCTTCAACCACTTTAGGTCAATACGGTGGATGATTTTTCCGGGATCGTTGTCCCATACCTAAGTTTAATCTCATGGATCTCCACAACATAGGTAGGGTAATATGTGTCTCCATTGTAGACCTATTATGCTCGCTTATTTTTTCGAGTTAAAATTTGGTTGGGTAGGCATCTAAGGTAGCTTAGGTGGAGAAGGATGAGTGAGTTGAGGTTCGGGTTGGGATGGAGGTAGTAAAGCAGGAGGTTGGTTGAGTTTAGACCTCCACCCTTGTGATGGGTTGCTCCACCGAGGTGGTTGATGAAAATATGGTTGAAATGGTTGATTGATAGGTTGAAGATGCTATGGATTGGCATAAGGCCAAGAAGGAGTGTGGTCTAGGATGGATGAGTGGAAGAATACCAAGGGCACGCAAGGGTGCATTCGGAGTTTGAATTGTTGTAATAATAATGTGCACCTCGCATGCCCCGTTGGTAAGAAGGAGGTCCTTGAGGCCTTCTTTGATTTATAAAGCGAGTTGCTCTTGTGCACCTTCCACCCCTTGGTATATATATTTTAGTCTAGCTAACGAAGGGAATTTTTATGTTGCATGGTTCTCTTCACAGATCGAGCAAAACTATATGGCATTCATTGGGCATTCATTCCGAGGGTGTCTTCTAGTTCATTTAGGGAAAAAAATAGCTAGGGATATTTTTCGCTTCGTATTGTTTCCATTTGATCGCATTATACCCATTTTCAAAGAAAATGTGTGCAACATCTCAGCTTTTTAAAATCCCCCCAACATGTTTCCAATCTCATTCTTGATGGAGCTTGAAGAGGAAGAGGTATTGGTCATGCTTTGACTAGCTCTACCTTTATTCCTCGGATTCCCTAGAGTGGTTTCTTAATACGGTCTTGATGTCCTCATAAGGTAGTTTATAGATATATCATCTAGAAATCATATTAAGGGTTTCTATTACTTATTCCCCGACCCCTCGGAGAATAACTAACTTGAGTGATCTAGGATCAAGGGTGCAATTTTCCCTCTTGTAGTTCAGATTTGAAACCTCTCTAAAGATTCATCAAGCCCTAGAGTCATCCTAAATATTTATTCCTTGGTTTATTTGGACCTACACTAGTCTCTGTAATTTTTGTTGAAGGGTTCTTGCACTTGGGCCTAGGTACTGATGTTGTCCCTAGGCGGACCCATGAACTAGCACAAGGTTGCATCCTTAAGGTTAGAGGGGAACAATTTCAACTTTTGTTTGTATGGGGCATATTCATAAGTCCTACGGACAACAAAAAACTCAAAAATTAAAGTGTTAGGGTCCTAAAAGGTTAATCCATGGAAGTGTGGAAGGGCCGAAGGGTCGAAGTTTTTTCATCCTAGTCTCTCCATTGGTTTCTACGATGGGAAGTACTCCTTGGGTTTTATTCTCACCTATAGCTTGAATAGGTGAAGCGGGTTCCTCTTCTTCCTCAATAGGTTCTCGCAAATATCTCGGGTGGGTCTCCTATAGGGTTTTCTAACTCCCATGTGGCCGGAGAAGGTAGCTCACAATCACCTAAGAAGAATGAAGGTTGACTTGTGGAAGGTGTGGGGGGTTTTATGTAGAACTTTTCCTGAATTATGCCTAACCCTATGAGGCATGAATCAATATTTTGAAATTGAATGTAAAACAAAATTAGAAGACAATGATTAAGCAAGAACAAAGATCTACTTAGGCACCTCCTCGACAATGCTGCCAAAAAGTGGCGAGCCCCGGTATTGCACCAAGAATGCTGCAACTCCTAGAGGAAACTTATATTTAATTACAAACATGGGGTTCGTACAAACTTGGAGGTGACAATGATATACACATAGCAGCATGAGATATACTCGTGCTACCCTCATCTTCATTCTACTATGAGGTGCTAGGAACTATTGTTACTATGAGAGAGAGATTCTATCAAACTTCTAATTACAACTCAATACTAAAAAACAAGTCATGAACACTATTTTTTTCTGCAAGAAAAGAAATTACACTAAATTTCATTCATTCTCTTAACTACTCAACCAAATTGCACCAATGGGACTAATCTATCTTCAAACACACACTTGCATCAATCATGAATCAACTTTTACCTACTACATGCTAGTTGTTATATTAATGATGCTATTTATATGATGGGCTAACCCACTAAAACTAGTTTGTTTTGTAGCAAAAAGGAAAAGGAGTTTGAGTGGCTTAGGGCTATCCTTGAACAAATAATTCATAGATGGAGGTCAAATATGGCCTACACTAAGTTTAGATGAGGTGGAGTATCACTATTGGAAATAGGACGAGAGGGTTTTGAGGCTCAAAATGGTGGAATGGAGGTGAGGAAAAGTGAGGGAAAGGTGGATCTAAATGGATGAGGGGTGACCAACTCCCTTGGCCAAGCCGAGAACCCTTGGAGGGCTTGTCTTGCACCTGCTCATGGTGGCCATGAAGATGGTTTTCAAAATAGAGTTGTGGGTAGCAGAATAGAAGGGAAAATGAAGGAGGGTTGAAGTCCAAGATGAAAGTGTTGAAAGGGGTCCTTCTCTAAATTTGTAGTTATTCTTGTAACCAAGTACATCCACTCATGCATTTACCATTAACAAACTATCATGTTAAATAGTGGAAAAAATGAGTTGAATCAAAGTTTATTTAAATTAAGCTAAAATTAACCTAAAACATAAATCCGACCTCTAATACATAACAAATTAATGATAAATAGAATGAACACTAATTTTTCCTTTCTAGTAAATCATAAACTAAATATTTTTTGGTTTGATGTTAGAGACCTTTCTCCTCTAGCTCCATTGGAATAGGTGAGAGAGAGACTACCAGACATAGTTTTGATGGTCTTCTTATGCTACAAGAATGCAACGAAATGAACTAAAATATTGAAGTATAAAGGGGTAATAAAGATACACGAGAGAGACTACATCCCATGAATTGTGCCCTAACCCATGAGATTCAGCCTCCGAAATCAAATCAATGAGAGGAAAACCAAATTCTCATTCTCATTTCATAACAAACGTCTTACATCAAAATGACATAAAAAATATCTCTAATCCACACTCAAGATATCTCTAGATGCTATTAAAAAATCGAATCCTAATGAGCTCTTTTCTCATGTTTATTTATGCTAATGGGAAGCTACCAACATCTCCCTAAAAAGTAGGAATTTTTTTCACCTTGATCTTCGAGAGGCGTGGAGCTTGGATCCCTCTTAACATTCACTTGCTCGGTTGTCTTTGACTTTGAACTTCTGGAGGAGGATATTAGGTGATCTTGCGTTGATTGTGGAAGCTAAGAAGGTGGATAAACTTCCTATAATTTTTTCCTTAATGTCTACTTTGAGCCATGACATGGAATTTGACTCAAAAAGAGCTTTATTTCCTTTATTTCCTACAATTAAACCATGTTAGGCTTCAAGTCATGACAAAAATCTTACACCTTTCTCACTAAGAAAAATATGACAAAATGTAATCAATGTGTGTGTGTGTGTGAGATAGAGAGAGAGAGAAACACTATTATCGACGAAATAGGTAACCTGACCTCAAAATGGGAACTCTAGCCCAAAAAGACTCAAAAAAACATGAAAAAAACACCCCAAAAGCAAAAAAAAGTGTATTCCAAAATGCACTTGGTTTTTTTTTAAGGTCAAATTTCAACATTTTATAAAATTATGCTAAAAAACAAAATTGTTTCTTGAAAAAAAGGATTGAAAAAAACACCCTCAAAACAAAACCGAGTTGATGCTTTGGAATAACAAAAAAAAATGTCATATTTTTTGACATTTTTTAAAAAATAGAAATAACATTTTTTTTAATTTTTTGAAATTCAAACATTAAAAAAAACCTAAAATTTAAGAAAAAGAATAAATTTAAAAAAATAAAAAACATTTTAAAGCTTAAAATTTAAAAAATATATAGGAATACAAAAAATAAAAAATAAAAACAAAATAAAAATTTTAATTCAAACATTAAAAAAAACCTAAAATTTAAGAAAAGAAAAGAAAAGAAAATTTAAAGATTAAAATTTCAAAATATATAGAAATAAAAAAAAATAACAAAAAAATATTAAATTAAAAAAAAAAAAACAAGTTAAAAACAGAAAGAAATTATAAAAAAGAAAATATAGAAATTAAATTTAAAAAAGAAAAAGAAAATGTTTATTAAATTAAAAAAAAAATTTAAAAAAAAAAAAAATTTTTAAAGAAATATATTAAATTTTAATAAATTTAAAACTTAAAAAAAAATTATTTAAATTAAAAGTAAAAAAATGAAAAAATTAGTTAAAAATAAAAAAATGAAAAAATAAAATACAATAAAAATATTAAATTTAAAAAAAATATATATTAAAAAAATAAATAAATTTTAAAAAAACAAATTAAATTTAAATTATATATATATATATATATATATATATATATATTAAAAATATATATATTAGATTTTATTAAATTAAAAAAAAAGTTAATATTAAAATACCAAATTAAATTAAAAAAAAATATTAAATTTTAATAAATAAATGAATAAACAAATAAATTTTGAAATAAAAAAAAATAAATTTTAAATATAAAGAAAAAAAAACATTGTTAAAATAAAAAGTTAAAAAAACTTTAAAAAATCAATTAAAAAATGAAAAATTGAAAAAAAATAAATTAAATAAAATAACTAAAATAAAAAAATAAAATAAAAAAAACAAATTAATTTGAAAATATTAAGTTTAACTTAAAAAAAACTAATTTTAAATACACAATTTTAATTGAAATAAAAAAATATATAAAAATTTTATGTAATTAAAAAAAATAAAAAATAAAAAAATAAATTTTTTTAAAAAAATACATTAAATTCAAATAAATTAAAAAAAAGAATACAAAATTTATTAAATTTTAAAAAATTAAATGAAAAAAACTAAACATAAATTTAATAATAGAAAAAAATATGAAAAAAATAAAAATAAAAAAATCAATTAAATAAAAAAAATACAAAATTTAATAAAAAATTATTAATAAAATTTAGAAAAAAATAAAATCAAAAACAAAAAAAATGAATAAAAAAAAAGGAAATTAAAAAGAAATTAAATTTCAATTATAAAAATTAAAAAAATAAATAAATAAATTTTTTTGAATTAAAAATAAATAAATAAATAAATAATTTTAAAAAAATTAAAAAAAAAGAATTTTTTTGATCTTGGTGGCGCCGCCAATCAGCCTCTCGCCCAGGTGGCGGCGGAGGCCGTTTCCCGGAGGCCGATTTCAGAATCGGCCTCTGCGGGCGGAGAGGCTGATTCCCGGCGCCACCAGGGATCAAAAAATTCTTTTTATTTTATTTTATTTTTTTTAATTTTAATAATTTTTTAATTTTTTTTTAATTTTTTATTTAATTTTTTTATTTTTTTTAATTTTTTTTTAGTTTTCTTTTTTAATTTTTAATATTTTTTTAATTCGTAACATATTTTTTTTTAATTTTGTTTTTAATTTTTAATATATATATATATATATATATATTAATTTGATTCTTTTTTTTTTTTTTGTTTTTAATTTTTTTAATATTTTATTTTAAATTTAATTTTTTTTATTTTTTATTTTTTATTTTTTTAATTTAATATTTTAGATTAATTAATTTTTAAAATTTAAAATTTATTTATTAAATTTGTTAAATTTTAATTTAATTTAATTTTTTTTTAATCTTTTAGTTTGTTTAGTTTTTTCATTTTTTAAAATTTATAAATTGTTTCATTAAAAAAAAACAATAAATTTATGGATATTTGTTTTTTAATTATTTGCACGTGGTTTTTTTTCAATTTTTTTTGTTTTTTTAATTATAGTAATTCTTTTATTTTAATTTTTTTTTCAATTTTAAATTTTTGTTTTTTTTGTTTTTTTTTGGTTAATTTTAAAATTTGTATTTTTTTTCTTATTATTATTATTTTTTTTAATTTAAATTTTTTAAATTTATTATTATTATTTTTTTTTGTATTTTTTCTTTTTTTTTATCTAAATTTTAATTTTGTAATTTTAATTATTTTTTAAATTTTGTATTTTAATTTTTTTAAATTATATGGTTTTTTTTTAATAACTTAGAAAAAAAATGTTTTTGATGTTTTTTTTTATATTTTTTTTGGTTAATTTTTTGTTTTTTTTTCTTTAAATTATGTGTTTTTTTTTCAAATTTTGTCATTTCTTTTGATATAATTTTTGAATATTTTTGTTTTATTTAATTATTTTTGTTTACATTTTTTTATTTTTACGAGTTAATTTTGTTTTTTTTTACATTTTTTATTGGGTTTTTAATTATATATATATATATAAGTTTTGTGTTTTATTACCAACATGAAAATCACCACTCTAAAAGAAAAAGGTTGATGCTCGCATCAATACATTTCAAAAAATGAGAGAGAGAGAGAGATAATAAGCTAAAAGGTGACATTGTAACGCCTTAAGATATATTTAATGATGAGCCTCGTCACTTATCATGGATGCATTTCATAAAATAAATTACTTGGGTCACCTTGGATATCAAAATATTAGGACAACCATAAAAAGGTCATATTTTTTGGCCTGGATAGAGAGAGAGAGATAATAAGCTAAAAGGTGACATTGTAATGCCTTAAGATATACTTAATGATGAGCCTCGTCACTTATCATCGATGCATTTCATAAAATAAATTACTTGGGTCACCTTGGATATCAAAATATTAGGACAACCATAAAAAGGTCATATTTTTTCGCTCTGGAATGAAGAAATATGTTGTTGAATACCTTGCAAAGTGTTTGGAATGTGACCAAGTAAAGGTGGAGTGTAGACAACTAGTTAGACTACTACAACCAATACTAATTCATGAATGGAACTAGGAGGTCATATCCATGGACTTAATTATAGGTCTTCCTAAAATAGCTAGACAACATGATGTGATCATGGTGGTAGTGGATAAGTTAATAAATGTGACTTAATTTATAGCTATTAAAATTACTCATAAAGCAATTGATATAGCAATGATTTTCATGAAAGAGATATTTAGGTTGCATGGAAAACATAAAAAATAAAATATCATACAAGGATGTTAAATTCAATTCAAACTTTTGGAAATCCTTGTTTGTTGGATTTAGAACCAAGTTGGCCTTCATAAGTGCATATCATCCTCAAGTTCATGGTCAAATAGAGAGAGAAAATAGAAGAACGGAATACATGTTGAGTATGTATGTGATTTATCGACCGAGATGGTGGGAATACTATCTACCATTAGTAGAATTTGCATACAACAATGGTTATCTAGATTCATTGGGAATGAGTCCCTTTGAGGCACTTTATGGTAGAAAATGAAATACCCCTATTAGTTGGGATGATCTAGTAAATATAGTAATGGTAGGGCCATATTTGTTGAAAGAATTGGAATTGTAAAGAATAAAGATCGAGGGAAAAAAGATAGTGGGAGAAGTTATGCACACCGGTAGAGAACTTACAAATAATTTCAAGTGGGAGAGCATGGTTATATATGTATTTAGCCTAATAAAATCCAATTAAAAGCTGGGCTCATGTGCCAGGGTTGGCACCCATAAATTGAGGACCATTCCAAATCTTGGAGAGAGTGGGTACGAGTGGCCCATAATTGGACTTACCACCCATAGTGAAAGCTCACAATGTTGTTCACATTTCCTTGCTTAAGAAGAATATTCATGATACTAATCATGTTGTTGATGGCTTGTACTACATGTGGAACCTAGGGAAGAGTTTCAACCAGAACCAATATGGACCCTATATTGGAGGAAAATCACTCTCTAAAATAGAATAATAGAGAAATTCAATGTGCAATGCAAGCACTTTGGACCTAATGAAGCCACTTGAAATATGGTTGAGAAAATAAGGGTGCCATACCCATATTTTGTTTTTTTGAATAAATAAATTGTAAGATTTGTATATAAAGCTTAGTTTTTGTTTGTTTTTCATGTTAATAAGAACATCGATGATGGTGTTCCCTCTAAGGGGTTGTCGTATATGACATCCCTCATTCATTTTCCCTTATTTTTGTAACACGATGATGTAATGGCATGAAGTGTGGTACCACAAATACATGATCTAGGAGGGAATAGAAAAGATAAACCAATTAAAACAATGGTTTAGATGGCACCTTAAAAATTAATTTTATGGTGCAAATAATGAGAAAAAGGAAGATGAAGATGAAGAAACCCCTAAGGAAATGATAAAAAATGCAAACACATGACAATATTGGAATTGGAACTCTTCTTGATGGGGCTCATGAGTAAATCTAGAAAGAGCTATGAGCTAAGGGAATGGGATTTCCCTGAAAGAGAAAATTGTGACGAGAAGAGAAAGTGGATGAAGAGGAAATATAATTAGTGCTTTCCAAGGGACTAACTAAGAAACCACTCGGGGTTCTTGCTTCACTCATTAAACCACGGGAAGAAGAGTGCTTGATGTGGGCTAACAAACCACTCATTAAGTGATTGAAAAAGCTAAAAAAACCACCTAGGGTACTTGTTGGGGGCTGATAAACAACTCCTAGAGTACTTGACCTAGGCTGATAAACTATCCATTTATGTGAATTATGTTTTTCTTAACTACTTGACAAACCACCAACTATCATATGTATTTCCTATCCTTTATGTATTGAATATGGCTTCTTTCTTGGGTTGTTGAAAATAAAGATTCCCCATAGATTGTGGATCTTGCTTGGGGTTGATTGTTGTAAGTAATTATAGCTATAGTAGGTTTATGGTTGGGTGGAAAATTGAAGTCCCACCTTCACTTTTTTCCTATCTCTAAATTGGAAATGAAATTCTTAGAGATGAGAAGTTCGTGGAATTAAAGAATTCTCTATGAATGTATGTAGCTTTAAATAATGTTGCATGGTAGTATGATGTTAGTGCATGAATTTTTATTAATTTAAACTCTTAATTCTTGTATGGTTTTGTTTATGAACTTTTGTCATGAAAATGTAATTTAAATCTCATTGTATACTCTGTGGAGATCACTTTATGTTTTCTAAGTTGATAAATGGATTGAGCAACATCAAATGATGCCATCTTTCCTATTTGGAAGTGAATGGCTAAATCCATGGGTAAACCTTCCCAATATTTGGGTGGGTTTTGTATTCTTCCAAAGCATGCAAGCTTTGGTTAGGATGAGCTAAGTATGAAGGAGACAAATAGATCTCTAAAATTCACTTGTAAGCGAGCATTTTTTTCTACTAGGCCTTAATTTATGAATGGAAATGTCAAGAGAGGTGGTGATGGGTGATGACACACACACACACACACACACACACACACACACACATATATCACATGCAAGGATTATAAACGCGGCTAGGATGAGAGAAAATTAAGCTTGAGGGATTTCACCCTACACAAGTAATAATTCATGGGGAAAAGGGTCATGACAGAGCTCATTTGATATCTGTGTGTACACATAAACACACACACACACAGGCCATAGGCTGATTTGGACCAGGACAATGTACCATCTCAGGAGAAATATCTTGGCAGATCCACAAACATACATTAAGGCTCTGGAGAGCTCATTTGATATCTGTGTGTACACACAAACATACACACATAGGCCACAGGCTGGTTTGGGCCAGGACAATGTACTAGCTCAGGAGAAATAGCTTGGCAGAGCCACAAACATACATTAAGGCTCGTCGATGTACGTATGTGTATATATATATATATATATATATATATATATATATATATATATATATATATATATATATATATATGATATGAAATGATTATAGGCTTGGCTTGGCGAGAGAAGATTAATCTTGAGGGATTTCACCCTACACAAGTAATAATGCATAGAGAAAAGGGTTGTGATGGAGCTCATTTGATATGTTTGTGTACATACGGACACACACACGACCCATAGGTTGAGTTGGGCCGGGACAATGTACAAGCTTAGGAGAAATAGCTTAGCGAGCCACAAAAATACGTTAAGGTTCCAGAGACCTACGAAAAGACTCTATATATGTAAGTATATTAACACTTGTTTAATGTGAGGGTATGGGAAAACCCTAGGTTCATAGGAATTTAGGTTTTAACATCATACTCCCATGTGGATGAGCGCCATGAACGAATGTGAGATTGATGTGGCCAGTCTGTTGATCTCCTTGTTGAATTTACACCATTGGATGACCCACGGAAGCATGGTACCACAAAGGTTTTAAGTGGAGCATAAGTGGAAAGAAATAGGATTTGTTTCCTAGGATAACATGGCCTAGAAGACCCCCAAGAGTGAGCACTTGACACATGTTGATGATCCATTGGGAAAAATTTGTGACAAGGCGAGAGAATGTCACCTTGAGCTAACATCACCCTCGGAGGTTTCCAAAGGAGGCTTGAGCTTAAAATTCCAAGTAATCTCCATCCCAAGATGGAGAAAATTGACAAAAAGAGTGGCCATAGTTGATGGAGGGAATCTTTGTCTCACTCCCTATACCTCGAAAAAAAATTTCGAGCATCTAGTGAAATCCTTTAGGATTAAACTCCCCAAGTGACGTGGCATTAAATAAGGGGGACCCACACCTCTTAAACATAATAATATGAGGGATAGGATGGTGGGACCATCCATGTAACCTTGATTATGTCGGATCGGGGTATGCGGATATTTTTGGATGAACACAAAGGATAAATTTTGGGATTAAACTCCGGGGGTGATGTAGCGGGATGAGAAAGGGTCTACAACATGTCACGCAAAGATGATAGGAGGGAGAAGGAAGTGGTACCATCCACATAACCCAAACAATGTCATAGGGGGGATACCCGGGACTTTTTTGAATGTGCGCGGAGGGAAATTCCCATGTTTTTACTCCTAGGGTGAGGTGGCAACAAATGAGTTTGCTCTACTGCAAGTTATATGTTGTAGTTGGAGTGAAATGTAATGTATTATATATGTGTGTGTGTGTGCATGTGGATCCATCACCCTTTGGGGGAAACCATCCATATTATATTATGTTAGAGTATTATATATCATAGAGTAATGGAAAACATAAAATATATGTGGAAACACAAACACATAAAACATATAAAACAAGAGAGACACATATATACATGGTTCACCCAATTTGGGCTATGTCTACCCCAAACATGACCCCAGTCCTTCCTTTCTATTGTCCAACAAAATGAAGAGACACAACCTACATCGGATCCGTTTGTAATATCCTCTCGTTCTCTCTCACGGTCTCCCTTCTGTTTCTTTCTCATAATACTCATACAATACATAGATGCAATACAATACCCTAATACAAAACAAGGGGTTTCCTTCTAGGGTAAAAAAACCCTAAATTAAACATAACTTATACCATCAAATCATCCACCTAGTGAACGGCCCCGGATTGACTACAAATCACAATATTTTACAAGGCAATTTTACATCTATTTTTAGCTTCGGGGGCCCCTTCCGGAGGGGGGCTCCATAAAGTCGCTAGCTGCCCCCTCGGACCCCCAAGGCGACATTCAATGATGGGCGGCATTGCCGCACCGTTAAAAACAAGGGTCCAACGCAATGATACATCTATGTAAAGAAGATAATCAGGCTCCACACCCAACAATCTCCCACCATGAATGAGTCAAAAAGCTGACATTATTATGACTTGGAGGGTCTTTTTAGGAAGCATGCGGGGACCACGTAGGTGCCACGTGGCTAGCCTTGATGACATGGAAGATAGTTATTGGTTAAATTTTTTTAAGACTCCTATATTTTGGTTTGGAGGTTAGATTGAGGTTAAATTTATACCATTGGAAATGTCCCGAATGAGACAAATGCAATGCTTGTTTTCCTTTTTAAGTTTTGAAGAGTTAGAAAAAGGTCGAAATTTTTAGATCCTATCTCCATAACTGGATCTTTGAAGGTCGGGTCAACTTAGTAACTTTCTCTTGTTTCCTTGGTAGGGGTAGGTCTAGTAGGGCTTTATTAAAATTATGTTGGCCTTGTATTGAATATGAAACTAAAAACACATGTAAATTTTTTTTATGGAAATTTAACCACTCGTGTTCTACATCATGGCTTGGGATGTAATATATGTGTGTATGATATTTGCATTGAAATTGTATTTAGTATAAAATTGAAACACAATATTGTGGATATAAATTATGAGTATCGTTGAGAAATTCTAACAATACTATTTTAGCTTGGACCTCATTTGGATTTTTCAATGTCTTCTTCCAAAGTAAGAGCTTATTGAGATTCCTATTTGTAATAATATATTTTATATTTTATATCATATCCAATGTTTATGTTTGTAATGAGATACTATATATTTTATATAATATCCAATATCTATGGATGGTTATGTTAGTTCAATAAGGAGCTTCAAATAAGAGAACAATACTTTTATAGTTAAAATTGAGATAGTAGAATGTGATTTCATGCATGTGGATTGTCTTCAATGTGAGGTGTTAGGTGTACTATACATATATAACTGAAGAAAAAAAGGATTATGCACTAACTATAGTTATTTTACGAGCTTCCACCGATAATAGAAGGTTGGGATGAAGGAAAAAGTTCAACAAAGTCCTTTTGAGGATACCATGTAATGCACACGAGTCTATATGTTTGTCATGTTCAATTATGTGTGCTAATGTTCACAAGCTATTTTTTTCAAATTTTCGTAGTGGAAAAACATTTATTTGTAGGAAGTTGTCATTGTCCCACTATTTATTAGCTTTTCCATATGAAAAAAAAGTTGAATTTGGGAGTATGTTTGGTCAATGGTGATAATATTTCCATACGCCATCTATGATAGTATTCGAAACAAATAACAACAATAATGATAGTGAATAAGATGAAGAGTATATGATATATATACCTAAAATTATCGATATCATGGTGATTGTGCACACATTAACATGCTATGTGTATTTGAAAAAAAACCACAAGCAATGATTCAATAGTTATATTACATCTTTGTTGATGATCCTCTATATATTTTCAATTGCTAGAACAAACGTTTTACTAGATATCCATTAACAATGTGTTACACCAATAATTGATGTTGTCGAGTTCATTGGACCATGGTCTCTCCACTTTCTTGGTTGTCGTGTGTTCCTATGCATCAATCATTCTCTCAAGAATCATGTGACCATTGCATTGTAATTCAATCTCACTTGGGTTGTTTGAGAAACATTTAGAATCATACTTGAAACTCAAATGATGAATGACCATGAAAAAAATAATGTTCCTCATTTCAATGCTTCTCCTTCTTATAATGAACTTAAAGGGTAAGAAAATGCAATGAGAAAACTAATTTGAAGAAGGTGAAGAAGATGAAATAATTAGATTTAAATAAAAGACTTATAAACATGTATTTCATTAAAAGAAAACAACAAAGACAACACCAACAGATATTGGATAAGCATATTTTATAACTAAACAAAACTTTAGTTAGAATTAACTCAATGATACAACCAATGGAGGTTTTTGTTTCTATTATTTTGGAACTTATATAAGTTATACGATATTTAAATTAAATCCAAATGAATTTCCCACCTGAACTCGGGTCCTATTAAAACTATAAATTTCCACCGTATAAGTTGAAAAAAAGAACTTTAACATACATATATTGAAGATCAACTACCTTCCTTACTATATGAAATTGATTTATGCTCTAGTTCATGTGTCGGATATGAAAGATAGAAACAATGAATGAATGTCATTTTCATATTATATAATGAAAATAAAATTCCCATCTTCCTATTTGATATTTTGGAAGGCAAGCCAAGGTTCTATGAATTCGTAAACAAAACCATATATGACCTTCTACAATTATCTCAACCCATATATATGCATTCTCACGAGTATATGTTTGAATGTGTACATAGTATCATTTCGATCTCGTCAATTAAACTCGCACCCTCCTTTCCAATCAATAAGAATAATAAATAGTTAATATTTTGATGATTGTTGCACTTTGAAAATTGCTAATCCTTTGAGGAGTGCATTTTTTGGTGGCCATTTCATTCAATGGTTGGATATTTAAGCATATCATACTATACATATCGAGTAAGGAATTCAAGGGATGGAGCATATCAAATACAAGTAGGAGTTCAACCAACCTCAACATAGTGTCAATCCTAGTCATCTTTTAAGGCCATGAACAACATTCCTTATGTATATCTACTAACACAACCACGATAATAAATGTGGTTGATATATGTCGATAGGTGTGTATCAACCACATGCATAGTCACATTAATAAATGTGGTTGATATAAGTCGATAGATATATATCAACCACATTAATAATTATTAGGTGTATGGTAGGGAATTAATATTAATATTAATTAATATATAATTATATTAATTAGGTTTTAGTATTATTACTTTATAATTAAAATATACTAATATTATCATTTTAATATAATAATATCAATATTAATTAATACATAATTATAATAATTATAATATTAGTATTAGGCTTTAGTATGAGGGTATTAGTATTAGAGCTTTAATATAAGTAATGATAAGTTAAATATTCAACTACGTGAGTAGGTTTCAATTAATATTGGAACCCTAATTACAAACCCTAATATATATAAATCTTTTTTATATTAAACCTTGTATAATATAAACAAAATATTATAGACCATAATATTAAGTCTAATATTATAAACCTTAGTAGTAATTCCAATATTATAAACCCTAATATTAAACCCTCTATCATAAACCAAAATTTAAACCCTATATTATAAATCCAAATTATAAACCCTATATAATAAACCTTGTATATTAAATGCTAATATTAAACCTTATATATTAAACCATAATATTATAAACATTAATATTAAACCCTAACATTATAAACCTCATATATTAAATACCTTATATTATAAACCCTTATATTAAACTCAATATTGTAAACTCTAATATTAAACCCAATATTAAACCCTAATATTACAAAACCCATTATTATGAACCCTCACATTAAACCCAATATTTATAAACCTAATAATAGATTCTAATTTTGTAATGTCATAATGTGGTGGTGAATAAATTGCAATGTAATGTAATATTGTGACAATGATTGTCACATTGATTGTTACATTGTGACAATGTTTGTCACAATGCAATGTTGAATAGATTTATTTACCTTTCCAATGTCACAATATCAAACCCTAATATTAAACAAAATATTATAAACCATAACGTTATAAAACCTAATATTATAAACTCTAATATTAAACCCAATATTATAAACCCTAATATCAAACCCAATATTATAAACCCTAATATTAAGCCCAACATTAAACTCTAATATTATAAATCCTAATATTAAATGCAATATTATAAACCCTAATATTAAACAAAATATTATAAACTCAATAATAAACACTATTATTAAACCCAATATTATAAACCCTAATTTTGTAATGTCACAATAAAATGTTGAATAAATTGCAATGTAATGTAACATCATAATTTTTTGTAGATTTACTTGTCTTTTATTTTTGAGAGGTCTGGATGTATTTGGTAGGATAGATATTTTTGAAGAAACCCTATGTAATTGAAAATTATATTTTTAATGAAAGGATTTTTATTTTTATTTTTTTATTTTTTTTCTGAAAAAATAAAAAAATAAATAAAAAGTAAAAAATGTAACATTATTAAAAAAATGTTGCAAGAAAGGTTGAATTTGACTTTAATCTTTGTCAAATTGATTAATATAATTTCCACATTAGAAGGACAACTTGGAGGTAGTTAACTAGTGTGACATGGATCTTGTCACTCAATTAGCTTAGTGAATTCGAGCTAGAGGGCTTGGAGTTCAATTATGCATGTGTGATTGCTAAATTTTAGCAATCTAGTTCAATTATTTTAGTTGTATTCATTTAATAGACCTCTAACTATTGATAGAGTCCGTTGAAGGTCAGTTGTGCAGGTGCACGATAGTCCAACTCGAGAGATTTTTTAGTTAACTAATCAATCAACTCAAAAGAGCTAGTGCATGAATGGAATTCAAGTTCCTCAACTTAAGTAGATATGAAAAGGTAGTGTAACATCGAATGTAGACTATTTTTAAGTGTACGGGTGTTGCATGAGTCAAGAGATCAATTCTTGGGAATTGCGCAAGAAAATTGGAGGAAATTATTATCTTTTAAGGGGTTGATTTCCTCCGGAACTACGTAAGGAAATCAAAGGCTTGATGAACAGATAATTGGCTAAGCTCGTTGGAAAAAGTTTGCTATTGAGTAGAGAGAACAATTATTCTTTTGTAGGTTGAGCTCAAAGTTGGAGCTAGCAATTGTAATAGTTTCTCTATTCGAATAATTAATGCAAACAAGCTTGAGGGGTTTTTCCTAGTTGGGTTACCCTAGAAATCACTATGTACTTTTGTTTTTTTCTTATTGCATGTATATGCATGTTCTTCTAAACTGTGATTTCCATTTTGTAGATCAATAGAGTATAATTGTGTCCCTTGTTTTTTCGGTTTTAAATGTTGAGTAGTTGCAATTTATATTGAATTTCTACATGGTATCGAGTCCTAAAATCACATTAGAGCCAATATATAAAAATTTTCTCTCAAGAATCTTGAATCTACAGACTTTAGTGTAACAATTGTTTCTTTAGTATTAGGAAAATTTATTTCAATGGTCTTGTTATCCAAGATAACCATTAGGTTTGTTTTGATACATGAGTCAATTAGGTTAAGTTAGGGTTGAATAAGGTCTTTCGAATTTATTTATTTTTATTTTCAAAAAATGTACATATTTGAGGGGTCTTGAAGGCCTTCATTCATGTGATAGGGGTCAATGTCAAAGAAAAAATCCAAAAAAATATCTCATGCATTAGTAAATATGGTCATTAGAGTGAATTTGACACTTTTACCAAAGTTCGTAGCAAAATTAGTGTAAAAAAAGTCTAAATTTGCTACAAACTTGCCTAAATACTCTATTTTTCCGAGTAGTGCTAAAAGTTTTTTGTCTTTTTGATGCATTTAATGCATTTTAGGAAGAAGATGAGTCATAAAAAGAGATTGTGGAGTGTCATTGGGACATCCGTTGATGAAGACAACTCAACAACACACTTCATATGGTTGACATGGCTGATAGCACATCATTTTTGACACCTCACCAATAGAAAACTCACTATCTCAACTAAGGTTTAAAAGGTCTTAACTCTAGTGCATCAGCTTGGCCAACACCTCAACATATCGACTTTGGTTCAATAGAGATGGTACAAGTTGAATTGAAGAAAAAATTGTTTAAAGATGATTGTGATGGAAAATGACCTTGCTTTGCTCCATGAAAGTGGTAAGACACACCTTTTTTTTGGCTAATTGTTTTCTTAAGATATCACATCAGGGTTAGTTATAGGGTTGCAAGAAATTTTTTTGGAGCTAAAGAGAAAAAATTGCAAAATCTAATTAAGTTAGGCAAGTTCATAGGGAGATATAGGATTGAAACCGAGTTTTCACTACGAACTCACTCGTCAATGTTTTGAAGAAAAAATTCCAAAAAAATATCATATCAAGGGTAAATAAAGGCATTCGTTTACCTTATTATACACCATGAAGGCCCTCCAACGGTCATAAAGGTCAAAGGTTATGCAAAAGATGGATTTTAGAGTTTACTATGAAATTAGCGCTATGAAATTTCCCTGTACATGACTATTTTAGCTATCAACTTCAAGTTCAATATATGACCAAATGAAAAAAAATTGGAAATATGAAGGAGATGTTTTTTTCAGCACAAGCCCATCTACCAACACCTATCCCAGGTTTTGCAACACGATTAGGGTTTGGAAATTGTGCACTCATATTTGAGGCCTATTTTTTCATAATTTTCACTAAGTAGATTTATGTAAAAATTCTAAAATTTGACTTGGAAGAGGTCCAGCTCAACATCCACGTGGCATGATGACACATCAATAGTCCATTACATTCAAAAACTTAGTTGGGTCTGTATTTGATAAGGGTTATTAAAGGAATTTGTTGAGCTATTTAATGAAAGAACAATATTTTTTTGTATTCAAACTCTACCAAATAGAAAATATCCCTAGGAAGTCTCCAAGTGATGTAATCCTATTTGAAATAGGTATCTTAGGTAGGAATTCGAAGCTAGCAAGGTGGAAAAGCTGTTTGTATGAGACCTCACTCTATAAATGGAGGAGTTTTAGATTTAGAGAGGGGTTTATGGATATAATGACCAAAGCTACTATTGTAATCTTTTTTTCTACTTAGTTAATAGACGATGCTTAGAAGACTTTTGTTCAAACTCGAGATTTGGATTGAGTTCTTATGTATTTTTTGTCCATTATCTTTTGAACGTTATTTTAGATTTGTAATATTTCCAATTAGTCCTAAGCTAATGGGAATATTCATTTTGCTTTTCTCGTTTCATGAATAAAATTGTAAAGGAGGATCATAAAACTCCAAAACAATAAATAAATCAATGCCAAATATGAAAAAAGGCTATATCTTGGCTAAGTAAGAAGGCACCCTTAGGTGTGAAAGGGGTTGAACATTTTTATCGGGTCAACCATGACCAAATCTACATCGTTGTCTTGGAGGAGTGGCCATGAATGAGGCACAACGCAGCTTTTAGATGGAGACGACTCATGTGAAAGGAGCTATTTCATTGAGATGGTTTAGGGTTTTGCAAGCTCTCAACTTATAAAAGGAAGAGGATGGCAACATGAGAAGGTTTTTGATGATTATTTTATTTCTAAAGATATTTTCTATTTAGACATTTCTCATTCTCTGGTTGTTTAGCCGAGAATAGTGTTGTTTAGAATTTCAGGGTGTTTCTTGATAGGGAATCCCACCTCTTTCCTTGAGAAGCCTCTTGGAAGCATTTGCATTTCTTGTCCACTATCGGGTCGATGTCAAGCTTCTTCTTCCAACTACAACGCAGATCCCTGTTGAGGGTTTGGTTGCCTTTGTAAGCTTCAACAAGTGGAGGTTAGATCTACTCGGATCTAGGCGATTATAGTGCTCCTTTTTAGTGGGGAAGCCTTCTATCCCATTGGCAAGAGAGTATTGGATGATTGGAGCTACATTTTCATATCTTGGCTTGAGGCCAAAAATTTTTTCTAAAGCCTACGGCGTAGTATTGCTTCCGTAGCTCGTGTTATTTGTGTGGGTACTGCTGCGGGGTCTTTTGGCACACTTTTCGAAGGAGTGACTTTCATGTGTTGGAGATCTGCCCTTCACATTTGATATCCTATTGGAGGGGATCATCATATTTCATATATTAGATCGGATCTAAATTTTCATGTATTTCTTTATATTTCTACGGATCTACGCATTAGATATCAAATCTACTCCCTTGTACTTCATGTTTTGCTAAAAACCCAAAGGGGAAATTGAAGAAGAGCCTACCTAGTGTACGGATTTGATATAGATCTAACTTTTTGTACACGGATCTACTCTAGATCTCAAAGTGTAATCTACGATAGTTGCAGCCAATAAAGTAACGTTGTCAAGCTCTTTTCAATCTTAATACATGATTTCAAACACCTCTTTTTGAGGATTTTCTTCCATAAAAGTCTTCTATTTCTGTTGTACATCTCATGGGCTATCTTATGCTTATATTTTGCCGATGTAAAGTAATTTAAGAGCCTCCGTATTGGCCTCTCGCTCTTACTTATATGATTTTTTCATTATTTCTCTTCATAACTATTTATAATTCTCTGCATTTTCCCATTTGGGAATATTATAGTGGTATCGAGCAATAATCTTGGTACAACCTATGCTTTCTAAGAAGCTAATATGTATTTTCATGAGAAAAAAGAGACATAAGAAGTTTGATTACAATGAAGACAAAGAAGACAAGGGGTGAAACCCCTTTTTATCTGGAGGAATGAAAGGGAAAGAGTTCTCGAAACTCTGTTCTAAACTATGCATGAGTTGAAAAGAGAAATCGGGGGAATGAGGAGGCAAATACATTTAGATCTCTCAAGGAGAATTGCACATGAAGAAAGCCCAGTTATTCATATTATGTGTATGAGAATTCAGCCACACATTCGGATCTACAATGTTGTAACATGCCTACATTCCTAGAAAGAGAAGAAGCGAAGGAGAGACACCAAAGGAGGACACTCTTGGTGACTATCTTCAAGAATATGAATCTCAATCTAGAAGATTTAGGGAGCATCTAATATTCCAAGAGTTTTTTCAACTTAAAGAAGAGAGAATATCTAGCAAATACAATAGAAGAAGAGGGTGCATGTAGCACACTTTTGGGTAGGTTCTTTCTATCAACTTTTGATGGATCACCCAGGAGCTCAGCCAAGTCTTGGGTAAGGAAGCTAGACACATATTTCCAGCTACATCAAGTTTCAGAAGAAGAAGCCATAATAGTAGCAGAGCTGCATCCTCAAGGTAAGGGTTATGCCTGGTGGTTATTTGAATATTATTCATTAAGAAATGTAAACATCTCTACTTATGCAAAGTTCACTAGGAGAATAGTGAAAATATTTGATTTAAAAAAATTTGAAGTTTCCTTGGGTGAGAAAACCAAGCCCAGGAATTCAGAACCTTTGCATGAGTTGGAAAGATCCATGAAGCCAACTCCATTTTAGAACATTGTTGAGGGGGTTAAATATCTACAACATTATTTTCCAAGGGCAAAGGCCCCACTTCAGCATGAACTTTCTTCTCAAGAAGAAGACAGGAGGATTCCTTTTTCAAGAGGAGATCAAGAAAAAGGGTCTCTTGATGATGAGGTATTATCCATTAATGAGGAGAAGGAAGAGGAAGAGTTGGAAAGATCCTCTAGCACTGTGAGAGCAGGAGGAGATCTAATTTTATTTGGAGATGGAGGTGAAGCAATTGCTTCCACTAGAAGAGATCAGCCTCTAAGGGATCTTACATATGAAGAGCATGAGAAGCATGTGTCTATGATGATAGAAATGAGACAAAGAAATGGAGGGAGTGTGTTCCAGCATTGGATACATTCTTGGGGACACACATTATGCTAGATCATTCCTTTGTGATAAAAACTCTTGCCACCAAGGAGATGTTGGGTGTTCATGGGATAATTACACCTGAAGGAAGCACCTTAGATTGTGAGATATTGTAGAAGGTAGGAGAAGAAGGACAGAGGAAGGATCACAACGCTGACATGACAGGAGGTGATCTACTATTACATGGAGGAAAAGATGGGGCAATTTCTCCAATCAGAGGCACTCTTGCATCTTTAAGAGTGATACCCCATTATCATGAGACTTCCACACAAGAACCAGAGATGGATTTGCACAGTGGAAGCAAGGATATGATGATCCCATCTGTTATGAACATGGGAATGACCCATGAGACATAATTATCTTGTGGTAAACCACCTGGGAGACCACCTGATTCAGATTTGATGAAAGATGTTTCATGCATTGATGCTCCATTCATAGGTACAAGAAGGAAGAGAGAATTAGAAGACCATACTACAGTGCTGAGAGTATTGGGAAAGCTCAAGGAGAAGGGAAATATTTTTCCCTTATCACCATTATCCACTCTATCAACTCATACTACGCTGAGGAAATATGTTGCAAGGATGAAGAATGACACCATCATGGGGCAAGGAGGGAAATCCTTGGCTATGAAGTCTCATAAGATAATCTCACTTGGAGAGAAATCTTTCATAATGTGAGTTGGAGAGTTTCTTGCATATGTAAGAAGGGTGGAAAGGAAGGAATATCAACCTTCCATCTTATACCTTTGGCATGGGAGATGTTAAGGAGGAGAGAAATTGGAGGTATGGCCTTCCAACATACACCTTTGGCATGGGATATGTCAAGGAGAAGAGAAAAAACATGGCAGCCATTTCAATTGACACATTATCAACGCTGTCATTGTTGGGTAGTTTAGATCCATATTGGAAATCCCAACTGTTGGTGGATTATTCCAAGGATCTTCACACTTGTATGATACTTGATGACCAGCTGCATGAAGAGGGCTATCTATTCCATGAAGGAGTCATCTATCATCATGGTAGGGTCTTCTTATCTAGAGCCTCCAAGCTCAAGGAGAGGATGATACAAAGGGCCTACAAAGAGTTCTGTTTCAGCCACACCTATTCTATGAAGCACAACAACATCATTTTGATGAGCTACTATTGGGAGGGCTTTGAATAAGAACTATATCAGCAATTTCAAAGATGCATGGACCATGTAGAGATGGAGCAGCAGCATAACTCTATGGAAGAGTTAATTTAGCCCTCTCTTTCTCCTTTTGAAGGGGAGGATAGATCTATGCACCACTCCATTTGTATGAGGAGGACTATTGGTGAAAAACATACTCATTTAAAACATGCTTTATTTTATAATTGTATGCATTCTTTCACCATGTTTATGCAGGCCATGACTCCAAGGAGGAGTATTGTATCTTATGAACTTCATGGCCAACCTTGGGCCACAAAAATTTCTGAATTTGGCCACTCCCTTGATGAAAAAAGGGAGATTATATTTCATGATGGGTGCACTCCTAAAGCACCAAATTTATCCCACACTTTCAACCATAGCGAGATAACATGGGCAAAAAGTAAGTGATGGAGAAACCACTTACTACATCGAGATCTGATGCAGGCAGGAGATGCACTACGTTGGTTCCACATGTGGGACTATGAACCACCTCCATATGCACTAATTTCTGTTTGTATGTATATTGTTTTGCTCCCATACATTGATGATGTACTTGTGATTTTTATGGGAATGTATGGAGGGAGGATGGGAGGTATGTATGTGCCCGATGGGATGGATGTTCTCCATGCACCTTATGCTACATGTTTTAGGGAGGACATTGGGCAAGCCATGTTTGTTTCAGTTGAGCTATTGTCTCCTTATGGGATGCACTATTTACATCTCATGAGAACTTTGGAGGAAAAATTCATAGTGGGATGGATTGGTGAACACTTAGCTTATGAAGAAAGCTTATCATATGAAGATGTCAACAATGGAGGAGGAGGAGAGTTGTAGCACTCACCTTATTAGTTGCTTGAGGACAAGCAACATTTTGGAGGGGAGGACTGTAATATTCCCAATTAGTCCTAAGCTAATGGGAATATTCATTTTTGTTTTATGAATAAAATTGTAAAGGAGGATCATAAAACTCCTAAAACAATAAATAAATCAATGCCAAATGAGAAAAAAGATATATCTTGGCTATGTAAGAAAGCACCCTTAGGTGTGAAAGGGGGTGAAAATTTTTACTGGGTCAACCATGACCAAATCTACAACGTTGTCTTGGAGGAGTGGCCATTAATGAGGCACAACACAGTTTTAGATGGAGATGGCTCATGTGAAAGGAGATATTTCATTGAAGGTGTTTTAGGGTTTGCAAGCTCTCAACTTATAAAAGGAAGAGGATGGCAGCATGAAAAGGTTGTTGAATGATATTTTATTTCTAAAGTATTGTCCATTTAGACATACTGCTTTCTTTGGCTATTTAGCCTAGATTGCAAATGTTGTTTAGCATTAGGTGTTCCTGATCGGGAATCCCACCTCTTTCCTTGAGAGGCCTCTTATAAGAGTATTGCATTTCTTATCCACTATCTGGCTGAAGGCCAAGCTTCTTCTTCCAACTAAAATGCAGATCTTGTTGAGGGTTTGGTTGTCTTTGAAAGCTGTAGCAAGTGGAGGCTAGATCTACTCAGACCTAGACCATTCTAGTGCTCCTTTTCAGTGGGGAAGTCTTCTATCCCATTGGAAAGAGAGTATTGGATCATTGGAGCTACATTTTCAGATCTTGGCATCAGGCCAAACATGTTTTAAAGCCTACAGCACATTCTTGCTTCCAAAGCTGTGTTATTTTAGTGGGTACTGTTGCAGGGTCTTTTGGCACACTTTTTGGAGGAGTGGTTTTCATGTGTTGGGGATCTGCCCTCCACTTTGAGATCCATTGGAGAAGATCAACATATTATGTATATAAGATTAGATCTGAATGTTCATGAATTTCTAAATATTCCTACAGATCTGTAGCATTAGATCTCAGATCTACTCCTTGTACTTCATGTATTGTTGAAAACCCCCAAGGGGAATTTGAAGAAGAGCCTATCTAGTGTACAGATCTGATATAGATCTAAATTTTCATACACAGATCTGCTCTAGATCTGAAGTGTAATCTACAACTATTTCAGCTAATAAAATAACACTGTCAAGCTCTTTTCATTCCTAATGTATGGTTGCAACACCTCTTTTTGAGAAATTTCTTCTATTAAAGTCTTCTATTTCATGTTGTACATCTCATGGGCTATCTTTTGCATATATTTTTCCGACGTAAACGTAAATAAAGAGCCTCCATATTGGCCTCCTGCTCTTACTTAGGTGATCTGCATTATTTCTCTGCATAACTATTTATACATTGCTGCTTTCCCCTTTTGGGATATTACATAATGGAGATGACCAACCTATTGCCCTTTTTGGAAAATTCATGAGATATGTTGACTTAAAATATGATATCATTGAGAAGCAAGCCTATGCTCTTGTACAAGCCTTAAAATCCTTGAGAACCTATGTCCTTCACTCTACCATCATTTCTTATTTTCCAAATAATGTTGTAAGGATTATCTTAACACAACTTGACACAGATGGTAGGAGAGGAAGATGGATTGAAAGAATACTAGAATTTGATTTGGATATCAAATCTACGAAGTTGGTAAAGGGACAAGGATTAGCCAAACTCTTGGCTGAATCTAACTATAAATTTCTGGGAATCAATACTATCATGCAAGTATTAGGAGAGAAGAATATAGAAGAACCTTCTTAAAGTTTAGCAAATAAGAATACACATGAACCTTCTCACAGTCCAATAGAAGAGAATACACAAGAACCTTCTTCTATTACTGATTATTTTCCTATCCTTCTTCATATTGATGAAAATTTCCTACTGTCTGAATGGTATGTTGATGTTGTACATTTTCTTCGTGAGTTTAAGTATCCTCCTAGATTCACAAGGAATCATTGTAGATCTTTAAGACTAAAGGCCATGAAATATTGCATCATCAATGCCAATTTGTATTGGAAAGATCCATTGAATATCCTTCTTTTATGTTTAACTGAAAATGAGACAAATGGTATCATAGATAAATTTCATGAAGGTATATGTGGAGGACACTATGCTTGGAGAGAAACAACATATAAAATCCTAGGAGAATAATTTTATTGGCCCTAATTGTTTGCACAAGTGGGAGAAAAGGTTATAGGTTGTATTCTATGTCAAATTTTTGTTGGCAAGCAAAGATTAAAAACGCTTCCATTAGTTCCAGTTTTGATTGAGGTACCCTTCTTATAGTGGGGATTATATTCCATAGGAGAAATAATTCCAACATCTAGTAATCAACACAGATGGTACCTGATTACTACAGACTACTTTACCAAATGGGTGGAAGTCGTCCTTGTAAAAAATGCAACATAAATTGATGTCATCAAATTCATTGAAGAAAACATATCATCCAGATTTGGTTGTCCACAACAAATACTAACTGATAATGCAAAAGAATGCATTAGTATCAAAATGATAGAGTTTTTCCAAAAGTATCATATTTTATTACATTATTCTACCCTGTAGTACCCTTAGGGAAATGGATTGGCAGAATCATCAAATAAGAGTTTGGTCAAAGTTATCAGGAATGTACTATCATATCACAAAAGGAATTGGGATAGTCATCTAAAATATTCAGTTTGGGCTAAGAGAATATCACCTAAGAGATAAACTGGTAAATCCCATTTTCAAATTATTGATGGAACTGAGGCAATCTTTCCCACACAACTAGATTTTCTTGTTATGAATTTTTTGCAGGAATAATACGAATAACCTGATGATTTTTCAAGAAGAATTAATCATATTATTGAATTGAATCAATACATAGATGAATTTCAGTTCAAGATTCATCAATACCAAAACAAGATGAAGAGTTTATTTGATAGAAAAGCTAGATAAAGAGACTTTAAGCAAGGAGATCTATTTTTAAAATGGCGTGCTAGAAGAGAGGAAAAAGGAAAAAATGGTAAATTTGATAATATATGGTTAGGACCATTTAGAATTGCATAAGTCAAGGGAAATAACACTTTTATTTTACAAAATATGGAAGGAAGATATTCTACATTGGCTATCAATGAAAAATATCTTAAACATTACATTCAATATTGGGATTGTTCACGCCCAAATGCGGGTGACAGCCGGATATGATGGGATGCCTACCCCTGCGTGCCTCCCAAAGAAGCTCGCGTGGGGTGGCATTAACAAATGCATTAATCAGCCAACTTGCAATGTCATTAAACCAGCGCAGATATTCCTCCACACCGCCATGAGCATTAAATTGGTAATGGCGTTCATTCCAGATGGTTCGGCTCGCCATGATCGCAATACAGCTCCTCAGCTCCCTTTAAGTAGCACTTGCCCTCAGGGCTATGAAGAACTCTGCACTCGCACTCCTACAGGATGTCGTGTCACTTTGTTAGCCTATTTTGAGCTGCTCCCTGGTGAGCATTTTTCGCAAAGCCTTTACTGTCACAACAATCTTCTCCGGACTCGAACAGAGAACCACAGCGGTGAAGTCTCCTCCCTTGGAGCTCAGACAGCAGCTCAAGCTCACGGAATTCTCTCTCATAGAGTTTTTAGGCCTCCCGCCTATCCCTTACATCACTCTTTTTCTCCTCATGTCTCAACAAACATGCCACACATTCATCACAGAATGCAGAGTAGGCGCGGCTCCATTCGAGGTCGGGCCTCGTGGCAAGGATCCCACTCTAATTTAGTTTCTGGGTCCTCTTCAACTGAAGAGACTCATGATTGAACTCATGGGATAAGGCACGGCGGAGGCCATAGGTGTCAACGTGCTTCGGAGTCAATTCCTCCCCCTCTTGTTGACCCCCTCATCACTGAGCCTCCCTCCATCTCCCTTAGTCCTGGCTGCCCTCCCATCCGCCTTTCTTCTCAGCACGCTGAGCTTCGCTTCGAATATTCACATAATAATCCTGTGGTCACCGCCTTCATTACTGTTACACTGAAAGAGGAAGCACCTTTACCCATTCATTTGGCCATTCCTTCCCCTGGAGCCTCCCGTGTGCCCCCTCCTATCTCAAGCCCTCCCTTTTGCTCGGCTTCGTCTACAGGTACAGGCCAACAAGCAGCAGACTCTCCGCCAGTGATGGACGCAGATGTAGATCCCAGTGGCGCTCTCCAAGGTGACCTGAATGACTGGGCAGACGAATTTGCTTGTAGAGTGGTGGAAGAACCTCAATCTCCAATGAATGACCAGTAATAATCTCAGTCCTCGGTTCCTTTTGAATTTTTTCTCTACTGCTGAAGGATTCCTTTGGTATCTTTGTCTCGATGCTCAGCTGGGAAGGTTGCTTGTTAATCTTAGTTTCTTTCTTGCTGTTAAGTACTCATGTTTAAATTATAGGCTGGTTTCCCTTTCAAGGGCGGTCAAATTGATCTTTATAGTATTGGTTTCCCTTCTTGGGTAGTCCGGACTCTCTTTGTTCAGCATGACCATCAAGCCCAGCGCTCAGGCTCACATGGATGACGTTGTGGAAATTTTGTAACACTATCTTTTTTACATAATAGAATTAGTCTTATTTAGAAAAAAAAAATATTGGGATTGCTCACAAATAGGATTCATTGTACATTTCCAGTTTTTCTCTAAAATTTGTTGTCAGTGTGATTTTTACAACAAAGAATTCATAGCCTAAGGAAAAGACACATGGATCTACTGGTTCTCTGCATCCCACAGGGGGAAGCAATCCCGAGATGGAGCCTATGTTGTAACACACCTTGTATTTTACACTTTATTTTTTTGTTTGAAAAATAAGATACACACACACACACGCACACACAGCTATATATATATATATATATCTATATATATATAGATATAATAAAAAGAAAAAATAGAAAAATAAAAGGGATATAAAAAATAGAAAAGGAAAATGGATATAAAAAAATGAATAAAAATAAAATAATAGAAAAATAAAATAAAATCCCATGCAAAAGTGCGCAAATCCAAATGTCGCTCATTTTGATTAATTGGTTTATTAATTAGTTTAATATTTATTAGAAGCTAATTAATTTTTTTTATAAAGGTATGATGTGATGTTTTTTCTTTATTGTAAAAGACAATCTTGATTGCAGAGATGTTCCCTGCCTAAATCAACGGCTTGGGGAACACTTTGGAGCCCACCCCCCCTCCAAAACCGCTGATGTGTCCTTTTGACGGTTTTTTCTCCCACAAAAAGAATAAATGCCACTCTGCTTTGCCATATGTCAACATCTCATTCATCCATCTACTAATAATCATTAAATACATTTTTTATTTCCTTCGATTGTTGTCTTCCCACAATAACTTCCCGCTCTTGTCAACAGTTATTCTTTCAAACGTTTAATCCCTCATTGCATAAATAAAACCCACACCATCACCTTTGTTCCTTTTTGCGCATTCTATTTTCAAAATTGTAGGTACAAGTATGATGTAGGGTAAATTAGTCTCTGGATCATTGTTGCTGTTTTCACCTCTTTTCGCATAATTTTTTTTCTCTCTCTGAAACAGTGGGCCTTCCTACATATTTAGACCACCTATCTCCTCAGAAAACCACAACAGTAACTGGAAAAATATATCAGGTCAATTCTTCTCTATCTTCGATGAATACGCAACAATAGAAGCTATTATTGCTGAAAACATAACATGTAAACTGTGTTTGCGTAGCGTGGGCTTCTTGATGTGATTTGATGGTGATGCTTTGGTCAATTTTTCCTATGAAAGATGTTGGAGGTTGATGAGGGTGTTTTCTATGCCTTTGAAGTTGTTTTGCATCACCAAACATCTATATGCATTTCCCAAAACTGTTCTGTTAAGGCAGTGTGAGTGTTGAAATGAGGGCATAGAACTATTTTTAGGCACTTCTTTGCACACCTATGTAAAACTGACTGCTCGTGAAGGAAACTGAGTGTATATCACTAACATACAAGCTAATATCTTTCCAAAAATGAAATCCATTCTTTATTTATATGCCTCCATATATAAAGGTAGCGTCTCTGGTGTGTGTGCAGCGCCTGGGCAACAAATGCGTAACATCTTCAATGAAAGGGTAGTGTTTTCCAAATTATGCGCAACACATGAATCCTTATTTGATTTGTATTTACTGGTTCACCATTGATCTTTCGAACAAATGGCCAGTCGGATCTTCCATTTCTGCAACACTCTCTATATAAAATTCCATCCTAATCCATCTCTTCAAGAAATCAACATGCACTTCAGATTTTAATGCTCTCAACAGATCTAAATGCAAACTCTTTATCTCACACAATGTTTTCTCGATTCAAAAATTTTGTCTAATCTTCAAAATGTCTTCAAATATTGGAACATATTTTTCCAAACCCCTGATAAATCTCTACAACTTTATCTCAAAGCAATCACATGTGAGAGATGTGCATTAAATCAATCATCGTGGCACTCTGCCTCTACTGCTACATATTTGTTCTTAGTTGCATCAAATGTCATAGTTTCCAATAATTGAAATTTCATACCCTTAGGCATTAAGTTTTTAAGATCCCATGTAATCTTGTCGACTGTGAGTTTACTCACACTTTCATTTGCTAAAAATAATCCTTCAAATTTAAATATCTTTATAACTCAAACTAAACTTAGGAAAATAAAAAAAATAATTAAGGGAACCTACTTCCTTTAGTAAATGTGTGATAAGAATCCTAGGTCTTGTAAACTTTGAAGAATTCTCCCGCATCAGACTAAACAAGTTGAAATAATTGATGGACTCCTATTCATGATTCTTCCAACTTCCTTTGTTGTAAACTTCATCACATTTCATCTTCCAACTGGTTGTTTTACCTTTTCCAATTGCAAGTGTATTTGTTGCATTCTCTCCTTCTCCTGGATACCAAACCCTATATTGTGGATGTCCTTTTTCTCTGTTGTCATGAGCATCTCCAATGCATAGTGTCTTTATGCTGACATTCAATATAAGAATCTCCTCAAGAAACATAAATTTATGCACCTCTGTGTGTTGCTGACTTGTCATCATTTCAACAGAATTGAACTTCAACTTTGTGTATTCTCCACTAGTTCCATTGTCTTGTACCTAACTGTATATTTTGATTTATGACCTTATCACCAACATCCTCTTCTATTTCCAAACCATTTTCTTTATACTGTCTTGCATATCCTTCCATCTCTTCTTAACTTGTTGACTTTGATACATTCTCATATCTATCACCTTTGTTGTTTTATCATCCACTTATCCAATATCTTGAGTGGAATCCTCTCAATTTCAAAAGAATATTTTTCCTTTCTTGATACAAGAACATATGACCTTTCAGCCACATATTGTCCACCAGTTACAAAAATTTTAGTTATTGAACCTTGTTCAATTGTCTCCATATTCATATTAGATTTAACTGAACTATTCAACCATTTTTTCAATTGCAAAATCAAGATAAACTCTTGACATTCCAATCTTATTTGAATCAAAAACAAAATTTGTTCGTGGAATGTAATTTCACATCCTCTGAAATCTTCTTTCTCTTCTACAATAAAGTGTATAAGAGTTATATCAACTCTTTTTCCTCAATTCCAAGCTTCTAAGTAAACTAGTTGCTTTCTCCCATCTTCTTGTTTCCATAAGGAAAACTGATTTTCTCCATTTCCATAACTTACATACTCCTTTATATTTGCACAAAAAAATATATCTCCAAGAACAATTTGTCTTTCATCCTGAAAAACACATTCAACAGTTAATAATTCAAATCAGAAAACACATTACATTTTCCATCTCTTTCCTCATTAACTCTGCTCCAAGTTTTCTCTGATTTGTCATCCTCTTGATGTGCATATGACATTTCAAACTTGTCATATCCCCCTTCATGTTGTCTTGTATTGGAAAAGTATTCTTTGTCTTGACTTTGTTCTTAATTTTGTTCTTTATTCTTCTCTTTGGCCTTCCTTCCTTTCATATTTCTTTTCATTCTTCCCTTTTCTTCCTTACAAATCTGTAAGCCACTAAGTTTCTTTTTCCATTCCTCTTTCTTTTCAATCAAAATATGCCAATATCTAATTTTAGAAGCTACAGTTCTGTTTGTTTCTGTATAGGAAACAAAATCACCATATATAATAGATTTTCCATTCCACTGTAAAGTACATTTTACAACAGTAAAAATTACTGTTAACACCATGAATATCACATTCCATTGAACCTGTTTGCTGCTCACTGCAAATGCATAGTTCACTAAAGGATCCTTGCCTTCATCCTCTGAGACTGTGTGTCTCGTTTTAGTTTTTTGATTACATTCACTTCTACTCTTTTTTTTAATTTGTACAAATAACATTGTCTTCAATTTTCTGCTGTGAATCAACCTTTGCCAACTTATTCTTAAGTTCTTGATTGTCCTCTTTTCCTTTCCTCTTCATAGCCTTTATTGGATTAGTTGTACCTCCTTGGAATGAATTCTCCTTATAAATTTCCGTTCTACCATCTTTCATAGTGAAATATTTAGTAAGATCCATTTCCATTAATACTCCATTATGTCCTTTCAAGAAAATTTCTAGCCCATTGACTATCAATACAGGTTCATAATTTTTGAATAAAAATTGAAGAGATAATCCCATTACCTCAAGTGTTTGCACTGTACATATACTCTTGTTTGATCCTGTCATAAGGCTATCTTCATACCTCTTTTCTACTTCTTCTTTTGAAATCTTCAATATCCTTTTGTCTTCAGATTCTTTGCCAGCATTTTTCCAAGTCTTATTAGATTCATCATCTTCAACTTCCATTGTAGTATTCAACAATTGTCCATCTTCAGTGTCTTTGAACACATATTCAATTAAGAATTGTTCTATAAAAATCATCTCTTCTAAAAGCTTCATTTCTTCATCAACTTGCATAAACACATCTTCTAAAGGTTGTTCATCACCTACAAACATACACAAATCATTAGTTTAAAAAATACAAGGCTCCTCTTGCTTTGATGTCTTAATTATCACATCTCTCTGCTGATCCAAACTTGTCCAAAAATTTAGAAAATCATCAATAATTCCTTCCTCATCAAGGTAAACCTATTGCTTAGGTCTTCCACCTTTAACTCAACTTCTCTGAGTTCCTCTCTTAATCTGATGTACATTTTCCTCTTTATCTCTGTTAATACAACAATGTCTTTGTCAAGTACCTCTTGACTCATCTTCTTTCCTTTTCCATTTTCCTTGGCATCTTTCTTTCTTTTGTTATGGCTTATCTCATGACCCCTAATAGTCATCTTGGCTTCTTCATGTGGAATTCATTTTTCCACTGTGAGCTTACAATAATCCTCTCTCATTTATTTGTAACAAGTATTTACTTATTACCTACACCAAGTCAACATCTTGGTATATTTCCTTGGGTTTCTAAAACAAAAAATCTTTTGAGCACTCCTGCTCCTCAACTTCAAATGCTTCCAATGCTGTCAGGATTTTGTAAACAATGCTCACTTGCCTCTCTCTCTATTTTGAAAACTTTGTTATTCTCTTCTTTTCTACAAAATTCTTCTTTGCTGAGTTTTTCCAGTAACACAACTTCTCTTCCCTTTACACATCCTGTTGTTGTGTGTTGGCTGTTATCATTCTCTTCACTATGAAAATAATTCAAATTAGACCAAATATCAAAATATAACTCATACTTGAGAGATAATGCAATGATCTTATCTCGTTAAGCTTTCACTGGCTTGGACAATAAACATGTTGCTTTACTTTTTCACTGTCTGTAATTCAATTCTTCTTCCAACTATTTTTCTTTTCTTTCTTATAACATTCATTTTCTCTTCATTGCCTTACAACATCTCTTGCTGCAATTTCTTCACTTGCTCCCTTGTCCTTTGTCACAGCTACCTAGCTGAAATTTATTATTACTACTTGGATTCACATACATATATCATTAAAGTTTTAAGAACTTACAAGATCCTTCCTTGATCTTGTCTTCCTCAAGCCTTTTTACAAAGTCTGCCTTGAATGAAATGGCTGAAGTCTTCTTTGCCTACAGTATTTCATGATTCTTTTCTGCATAAAGTCTTTTGTGTTATGATCTCCCAACAACCAATTCCTTTCAGATCATAACCCCCTATAGCTGGATCTATTTCCAATGCAAATTCTACACATACTGAGAATAAAATTGAGTCTTTGAACAAAAAACCTCAAAGAGCACTAGTCTTGCTTACTAATACCAAATGATGCAAGGTAAATCGGTCTCTGGATCATTGCTATTGTTTTCACCTCTTTTCGCATAATTTTTTTTTATCTCTCTGAAACAGTGGGACATCCTGCGTATTTAGACCACCTATCTCCTCAACAAACCAAAATAGTAACTAGAAAACAATCTCAGGTCAATATTGCTCTGTCATCGATGAAAACACAACAATAGAAGCTATTGTTGCTGAAAACGTAGCGTGTAAACTGTGTTTGTGTAGTATGAGCTTCTTGAGGTGATATGATGATGATCCTTTGGTCAAATTTTCCTCTGAAATCTGTTGGAGGTTGATGAGGGTGTTTGATATACCTCTAAATTTGTTTTACATCACAAAGCGTCCAACAAATTACTTAAAAGATGCATTTCCAAAAACTGGTCTGTTAAGGTAGCGTGAGTGCTGAAATGAGGGCATAGAGCTATTTTTAGGCACTTCTTTGCATACCTGTGTAAAACTGACTACTCGTGAATGAAACTAAGTGTATATCATTAACATACAAGCTAATATCTTTCCAAAAATGAAATCCATTATTTATTTAGATTCCTCCATAGATAAAGGTAGCATCTCTGGTGTGTGCAACAAATACGTAGCGCAATGCGTAACGTCTTCAACGAAAGGGTAGAATTTTTCAAAGTATGCGCAACACATGAATGCTTCTTTGATTTCTGTTTAATGTTTCACCATTGATCTTCCAAACAAATGGCTGGTCAAATCTTCCATTTCTGCAACAGTCCCTATCTGCAATTCCATTCTAATCCATGTCTTCAACAGATCAATGTGCACTTCATATTTTAATGCTCTCAACATATCTAAATGAAAACTCTTTATCTCACACAATATTTTCTCGATTCCAAAATATTGTCTGATCTTCAAGATGTCTTCAAACCTTGGAACAGATTTCGCTAAACCCCTGATAAATCTCTGCAATGTTATCTCAAAGAAATCACATGTGAGAGATGTGTTGGAAATGTTATCATTGATGGCAAAAGAGGCAGCGCTAAAGCAAAGAGGCAGCATAGAAGCAAATTTTGGGCACCCATTCCTATAGACTTGGACAAATTCACTTAAAAACAGTGTAAAAATCCCCATACGCGACTATGCCCGTGATTTTCCGCGTGTATATGCGAGTCCAGCTAGACTTTTCCGCGTATGCCATTAAAATGATTAAAAAATATATAAAAATTCCCTATTTTCGGGCTGGGTTGATGGTTACTCAGGTAGTTCAACCACCCCAGCACGTGGCCAACTGTTTCCAACTGTTGAAACTACTTGGAGGGAGTATAAAAACCTCTCATGTGTATGGCCTAAGGGAGAGAGAGAATTATTGATATTATACTCTGTTGGTATTCCCTATCCAAGTCTGATTCCCCGTGCCTCCTGCACTTTCCCAGTTCATTGTAGGAAACCCTTGTTTCCTTGAGATACACATCCCTTTATATGTTATCTCGTACGCACCAGTTTGGAAGGAGTCTTAGCGAGGCAAGGGCTGGACGGATCCGGACGACGGTCTGCGAAGGCCTTGGAAGGATCAGGTGATCTCTCCACTTGATTACTTTTGTACGTACTATTTATAATACATAAGTATCATGTTGTTCCCGAAATAAACGTGTTAGTGTATGCTTTTATGTATGAGAATATTTGTTATACAAGCATTCATTATGATTTATTTAATGTTTTATATGAATCTCACTAACATTTAGAGTAGATATATGCTGTACAACCTGTCCTTTGTGTTGGTTTCTTCTTGTTTTTCAGGTTAAGAAGGAAGGACGGTTGCTGGGGGTTTGGACCCCACGTGGATCTACTTCAACCGTAGGACCTACGGGTAACTCTCTCATTCTGCTCTATTTAGTTTTTCTGAACGTGCATGGTTGTGTGAGTCTCTGTTAAGTAGCATGCCCCTGCTCTGTGGAGGTTGTAACCCAACCAACCTCTAGGGTGAGATTTCCCCGAAACAGAACTGGCGACTCCACTGGGGATCACACTTTTGTGATTCTCCTGTTGGGTTGTTTCAGCTGTTTGGTAGGATCCCAGCAGTTTTAACTTTCATTTGCAGTCCAGTTTATTTTCTTGCAGTCAGTCTGAAGTCTTGGTGTCTTTTCCAGGCTTGTTCTTTTTGTTTTTTCATTATTTACCTTTGCATACGCACCTTCTTTTGCACACAGTCGCGTATACACACGAGTTTGTCTGAAGGAACCCGCGTATACGCGAGTTTCCCTTAGAACAGACGCGTATGCACGCTGGTTGCATAGCTGTGAAGTAGCGTATACCTAGGCATATTTTGAATTTTTGAGTTTCTTGACTTTTTGGTCCTTTCTGGCTGTGGAGACCTGTTCCTACAGAGTCTCTGTACTTACTGGAGTGTGAAGGAAGTGGTTTCATGTCTTTTCTCTCTTTCGTTTGAGTGAAAACTAGTCTTTTTGGCAAAGTGTTGTTTCTGGTGCTGGCACTTCTGGATTGAGTTCCAAGATCGCTTTCCGAGCATTCTTGGTTGTTCTGCTTTATCAGAACAGAGAGCTTCTGCTCACTGACTCGCTCCTATCTTTGTGTTGTGCTTCACATTGCGATTTTTGCTTCGTTTTTGATTGGTTTTCTTGAGTTCCATAGGCTAGGGTTTTGTTGCAATTTTCGAAGAACTTTTCTTGCTTCTTTGGAGTCTTTTGTTGCAGCAAGTTTGCACTATTTGTCTAGGCTGATTGGCTGAGTTTTTGGTCTTCCGTTGCTCTTATTGATCTTGCTACGAGTTAGCTTTATAAGGTTTGGGAGCATAGTTGAAGTTTGTGCTTGAAATTCGGTCTCGTTTTGGTTTGGATTTTGATAGTTTGTGCTTGGTCTTTTTGAGCTCTTGCTTTATAAAACTAAAAAGCCCAAAAAACATTTGTTTTGCTTTTTGTTTTTGCATTTCAAAAACTCAAAAAACATTGTGTCTTGTTTTTGTTTTTGTTGTTGCATTTTCATTTTCGTTTTGCCATATCTTTTGGAGCTTTTGTGAAGTTTCTTGCTTCTAGTTTTTGGCTTGATTTTGAGGAGGAGTTGTCATTTGATTTCTTCTTCTTGTTTTTAAGTGTTTTTGGTGTCTTATATTAAGAGTTCTTGTTTCCGAGAACTAGCTTTTTGGGCCATCAAAAAGGATTTAAAACTGAAGGAGCTTTTTGGGAAATTTCACTCTGTTTTAAGAGATTTTTGCATCTTAGGATTTACATGCTCGTAGTGATTTGCACTAGGTGCATTTCAACATTTAGTTAGCTTCTTAGTTTTTATGAGTGTGAGTTTTCTTTTTGAAAAGAAAAATACAATTTTTAGTCTCGTAGAACCTGTATAGAGATTACTTTTCATCGAAAGACAAAGAACTGCATGTGCATGTAGTTAAGTTTTTATTAATTTCTTTTGCGTCAAAACACCATTTGGTTTCATCTCCATATCCTTGTGACTTAATATAACAGCCCTTAAAATAATCGATTTAATCTAAAATCAACTAGCAAGTTTTTCTAAGTGTCAATCACCAACTAGCTAGGTTGTAGGGCCTTGGAATAGGTGAGTGGAGAGTTAACTCTCCAAGGCTGCTCAAACAAACATAGAAGTTGATTAATTGAGCGAAATCCAACTCCGTGAGGTGGACTGGGAAAGCTCTCATCCGAGAGTCAAGCGCGAGGGGAAGTGAAGGATAAGAAGAGGGATACCCCCCCTCCGATTAGCTGAATCTAACCTCAAGACCGTTCCGCCCAGCTTCTGATACGGATTGGTGTCCATAGTTGCTGTTCCTAGGTTCCACACAGGTGACTGCGGGGGGGAATACCCGTGGTACCCGAGGCAGACGTCGCATCACTTCCAGCAGTACTTCTGGGGGGTGCCCTTGCGAAGCTTGGGTGCTTGAGCCGACAAAGGCTGTTGTTAGGAGGTCGGCGTAACTGTTTCTGATACCTTCGCTAGTTGTTCTGGGCCCTAATCATCCCAGACTGCTTTCGGAAGGTCCTATACTTCGCTTTCCTGTATTTTGGTGTCCGGTCCTCATCACCCGGAGCGGAAATACTTGGAGGTTGTTTGCTTGCTGTTTCTCAGGGATTTTTATTTTAGTGAGTGCTCTTTGCTCCTAGCTTGCCTAGCTTTTCACTTTTTTGAGTCTAATTTAATAAATCTATAAAAGTGGCTGATCAAGCGCCTCGACATTCGAGGAGAATCCGGGGGTTATCTCCCGAGAGTGCAGAGCCTTCTTCGAGAAGGCGTAGGAGCGATTTAGCAGGTGGTTACCACCCTGTGGATTCTGACGCTGTGGAGAGAGATCCTCCACCAAGGTCTGAAGGTTTCATACCTGATTCTGGTGTCGGTCCCGAGAGGAGCGTTCCGCTCACCTCGCGAGTGTTGTTTCCTCAGGAAGAAGATTTTCAGATAGAAGATATACCTGAGCCTCCTGCTACAGGTCCATCTCCTCTTCCTCCTGATTATCCGTTTGTTTTTCAGTACATCGAACCAGAGTCTGAGAGACCGCCGGATCTTCCGTATCATTCTTATCTTTCGATGGCCACGACTGGGAACGCGGCTTCTACCGTGAGTGCCGCAGGCATTCAGACTCCTGCTTTTGTTGAAGCAGGGGGCACTATTGCTTCATCTTCGATTGCTTCTAGTGCTGCTATGTTTGGCTCTGGGTTCACCCAAGCATATGCTTCCCATTCTGGTCCCTTCTGTTCAGGGATGTCCATTAGTGGAAATCCCTCTTTTTCCTTTTCCGCCGGTGCAGCTGGATCTACGCCCATGTCTAACATGGCTAGTGGATCAGCTTCGTTTCAGGGTTTCCCCTTTGGGACTGGACACATTCCTAGTTCCAATCCTTCTTTAGGGTCATTTCCATTTACGTCCCAGACCCAGAGTTTCAACCCTTGGTCTGGGGGGCAAAGTTCGACTACTTTTACGGGATGGAATCCTGTCTTTACTACAGCGGGGGCAGGGAATCAGTTCTTCGCAAGTCATCAAGGGAATGCTTCTTTCCCTTCATCGAGTGCTTATCAGTATTTTTCTCCTCTGTCTAATGCTTGGAACCCCTACCAGGGGCTTTCCTCTTCAATCAATACTTCAGCGGGGGGAACTGGTCTGGGCTTTGGTAACTCGGCGTGGGGAGGAGGTTCTTCTCCGTTTTCTACGAGTCCTTTCTGGCAGCCTGGTGCCTCATCAAATCTAGGCTATTCTTTTCAGAATGTTGGGAATCCATCCACTCAAGGATGGAATCCTCAGGCTCCGCCTCGCTTACCTTTTCTGGCAACGTTAAACTTGCCAGATTTGTCGAAGTTGACTAATGACCCGATTCGTTATAGTCCGGGGTGGCCTCCGGTCCCGACCAAACTTCCTTCAAACATTCCAAAGTTTGAAGGTAAGAATGGAGAGGATCCGGCGGACCACATCACCACTTTCCACTTATGGTGCTCTTCGAACTCCCTGATCGATGACTCGATTAGGTTGAGATTATTTCAACGCACCCTAACTGGAAATGCTGCCAAATGGTATATCGAGCTCACTGGGGGCAGTTTCGCCACATTTGGGGAACTGGCTATCACATTTCTAAACCATTTTCAGTTGCCTGTCAGATATGAGGCTGGGACCGAACTCCTGGCTAATTTTAAGCAGGATGAGGCAACGCACATTTCTGATCACATTCAGGAATGGAGGAGAAGGAAGAGGCTTATCAAAGATCATATTCCAGGGGAATTCCTTCTCGAATGGTTTCTCAAATCCCTGCAGTCAGATATTTCAAAAGATGTATCCCTATCCGGGGTATTTTCTGAGGAGCAGGCCATTTTTAGGGCCCAGCAGTTAGAACTGATCTATTCTCAGTCTGGGGTACTTTATAAGTATTTGCCCAATGCTCCTCGCTCCAAATTGGATTTATCGAAAACTAAACCTGGTCCGCATGGTGATGGGCTTGTCGGATCGGTCAATAGTGGTGCAGCCAACCTGCTTTCTCAACTGCAGCAGTTGTCTTTACAATCTGCTCCTTCTGGTCAGGCTGTGCCTGCTGATTCATCACCTTCCCAGTCTTTGTCCATAAATGCTGTCCAAGCTTCTGATCCCAAAGGAAATCAATAATCCGATGGGAAGAAGAAGGGACGAAATAACAAGAAGAAGGGCAAGAACGGGAAGGGAAATGCAAATAAAACCAACGAGCGTGTTGGTGAGGGTCAAAAGGAGAAAAATAAAGTGAAGTTTCCATGCAAGCTTTGTGCTGGAGACCATCTCACGCACCTTTGCCCGAAAATTCAGGATGCTCAGCGCCTGTTATCTCAGCAGGGTTCTTCTAGTTCCCAGGCTGTGCTAACAAACCCTTTTCCCCAAGGGCAGCAATTAATTGCTGGCGCGAACCAAAATCCTGGGGCTTCCTCTGGAGGTGCCCAGGAAGGGGAAATTCCATCGAATATCTTTATGATGAGTGCTCACGTGGATGTCACTACGAGATCCCGTGATTATGGTGGAGAGGAATCTTCGAAAGCTAAGGAAGTTCCTGATGCTACTGAGCCGCTTCATATCACGAAGCCAACTGTTGAGTCTATGCCTCGGATGCCGAAAGCATCTTCTAAGCGGTCAACGATTAATCCGAACGCGAGGGCTGCCCAGAACTACTCGATTGTAGAAGATCTGGCGCAAAGTCCTTGTGCTATGTCAGCTTTAGAGGTACTCCAGTCTTGTCCGACTCAGCACAGTGCTTTGCTCACTGCCATTGGGGCTATTGATCCGAAAAATTCTCTTCTGATTACTTTTGATATGACTAATTTTAAGAAGAGACTTCCTCATCACATGGCTTTTCACATTAAATCGTCATATCGGAAGTGCAATATCTTTCGAACGGTTGTTGATGAGGGTGCTTCCACATGCGTGATGTCTCTCGCATGCTGGAATACACTTGGATCTCCCAAAGCTGTTCCATCTAGCATTGTTCTTACTGCGTTCGATGGTCATTCTCACAGACCCCATGGTATTGTCCCGGCTTTGCCCATCTGTGTTGGGGGAAAAACTGTTAACATAGAGGTTGAGGTAGTAGATGCAGCCTTGGACTACAACCTTCTGTTGGGGAGGAACTGGATTTATGAGATGGATGCCATTGCATCCTCACTATTTCGAATTGTATGTTTCCCCCACGAAGGGAGGATCATTACAGTGGATCAACTGGACTGTCCTCCTGTAGACCTGGATGCACCTTCTGACTCATCTGTTCCTAAGTTGGATAATACTAAGGCGCCTGTTGAGAATCTAGGAGTTGGAATGTATTCTTCCCTGATGGGTTCTTTTGATCTTCCTCCTCCTAAGGTGTCTATTAATGCTATTTCATCCTCCAAGGTTCCCCTTCGAAGAGAGTTCTTTCGAACTCATTATTTTTCGGACCCTTGGACCTTACCTTCTCCAACAGCCACATTGGAGGAAGGGCAAGTGGGTGGAATGGCATTCCCGATTTCTACAGCTGAGATTGCATATCAGTCTGTTGTTGACACTGCAGAATCTGATCCAGCTCCTCTTTCGCCGGAAGAGTTGGATGGTGATGTGGCTCCGGCTTGGACGCTTACTTCTTCTTCTGCCCAAGATTGTCTAGATACCACTCTTCCATCTGAAGAGGCCATCCTGGAAGCAATGACAGGTATAGAGAGACCGTGGGATGACTTGCATCATCGGTCTTACTTCCTACCCGACTTGAGCGAAGTCGAAGCTAGTTTTCCAAGTCCTCAGTCTCCTGGACCTGTTCACCCAGTCTTGAGCCCCTTAGCACCAGCACAGGTTTATGCTGAAGGGAACATGGCCGTGATCTCTCCGACTATCCCGGTGAACATCTCCAGGAATCCCAACATTATCGAGAACGTTTTCATTGGAGCTGAATGTTCCCGTGAAGAAGTTCAAATCTATACCGAACTCTTCAAAGAGTATAGGGATGTTTTTGCTTGGTCTTATGAGGAAATGCCTGGCATAGACCCATCTATCGTCCAGCATGAGATCAAGACGTATGAAAACGCTAAGCCGGTCAGGCAAAAACTTCGTCCGGCTAATCCTAGGAAGGCAGCAGCTATCAAAGCTGAAGTTGAAAAGCTGCTTAAGGCGGGATTCATTTTCCCAGTTCCTCTGACTGAATGGGTTTCAAACCCCGTTCCCGTTGATAAAAAGCAAGGAACGATTCGAGTGTGCATCGATTTCAGAGACCTAAATAAAGCGTGTCCTAAAGATAATTACCCCACACCTTTCATCGATCAGATTATTGACGAGTGTGCCGGTAACGAGATTTTCTCCTTCATGGACGGTTTTTCTGGTTATAATCAAATTACTATCCGTCCAGAAGATCAACATAAGACCGCATTTATTTGTCCCGGGGGTACGTTTGCATATAAGAAAATGCCTTTTGGTCTTAAAAATGCTGGAGCTACCTTTCAGCGGGCCATGTCTTACGCCTTCCACGACATCAAGAAGATTATTGAGGCATACTTAGATGATCTAGCTGCTCATTCTCGAAAGAGGATGGATCATCCAGGTCACCTCCGGCAAATATTTGAGAGATGTCGTTTTTATAAAATTCGTTTGAATCCGAACAAGTGCGTTTTCGCGGTAACATCCGGTCGGCTGTTGGGATTTATCGGGTCTAGGGAAGGGATAAGGGTAGATCCCTTCAAGGTTGAGGCAATACTTCGGTTGCCTCCCCCGTCTTCAATCCGTCAGCTTCAAAGTCTCCAAGGGAAGTCTAACTTTCTTCGGAGGTTTATCGTTAACTATGCCGAGATTACAAAGGGATATATGAGACTGTTGAAGAAAGGAGTTCCTTTTCTTTGGGATGACTATGCTCAACGCTCATTCGATGCCTTGAAAAAGGCATTGACCTCTGCTCCTTTACTGAGTCCACCCGATTATAGCAGAGATTTTCTTTTGTATCCGGCTACAGCAGAATCTACCATTGGTATGGTTCTGGTTCAGGAGGATGATGCTCTGGCTGAGCATGTTATTTACTACCTTAGTCGAGGACTGGTAGGACCTGAACTGCGATACACCCCGATAGAAAAATTAGCCTTAGCAGTAGTCCATGCTGTGCAGCGACTCCGACATTACATTATTCTTCGCAAAACTTATGTCTTGGCAGCTGCCAATCCATTTCAGTTTGTCCTCAGCAGGCGAGTGATTGGGGGCAAATATAATAGATGGATTGTGATATTATAGGAATTTGATCTAGAGTTCATGTCTGCCAAATCCAAGAAGTCATTAGTCTTTGCGGAATTGATCTCCGAGTTGCCTTGTGGGGAGGAGATGATCTATGATGAGTCCTTTCCGGATGAACACTTGTTTCTAATCTCTCCACAAGATCCTTGGTATGGGGATATCATTGTATATCTCCAGACTGCGAAGTTTCCCTCTTCTTTTTCGAAAGATGAGCGTCGTAAGCTGCGTCACTTAGCTAAAAGTTATCTGATTATTGGTGATGCTTTGTACCATCGAGGGGTTGATTCAATCCTAAGACGCTGCTTAACTTTCGAAGAAGCTGAGGCTGTGCTCAATGATTCTCACAGTGGAGCTTGTGGGGGTCATTTATCTGGGCTTGCTACAACCCAAAAGATTTTGCGTGCTAGATACTTTTGGCCCTCGATTTTCAAAGATTGTATTGAATCGGTCAAGAAGTGTCATCCGTGTCAGGTATATACTCGAAAAATGCACGCTCATCCAGCTCCTCTTTTTCTAGTCGTTACTGTTGGACCCTTTACAAAATGGGGTATGGATTATACTACTTGTAACCCGCCTTCGGCAAAAGGTCACAAGTACATTATCGTAGCAGTAGACTACTTTATGAAGTGGGTCGAGGCTATGCCTACTTTCGGGAACGATGGTGAGACTGCAGCTTTGTTCCTTTTCAACCAAGTTATCGCTCGTTTTGGTATACCTAGAGAGATTGTCACTGACCATGGCAGTCATTTTCAGAATAGTATGATGGCTGAGTTGGCTCTCAAATTGGGTTTCCGGCAGGAGCATTCATCTCCATATTATCCTCAAGCCAATGGGCAAGTGGAAGCCGTGAATAAATCTTTGAAGACAATTCTTCAAAGGACAATTGATAAAGCTAGATCCAACTGGAATATTATGCTATATCCTGCACTTTGGGCATACAGGATGTCAGTGAAAACTGCAACTGGCTTTACTCCGTTTCAGCTAGTGCACGGGGTGGAATCCATATTTCCCATTGAATGCGAGATTCCTTCCCTTAAATTAGTTGTTGAGCTTCTTCCTGACACTTCTAGTCTGGCAGAGCGGCTTCTTCATCTGGAACATCTTGATGAGCAGTGTCGAGATGCCGCCACGTTGAATGAAGCGCATAAAAACCGAGTCAAAGTTCAGTACGATAAGGCGGTTAAGCCTAGGGTCTTTTCCAAAGGTGACCTTGTTTTGGTCTATGCCCAAGAAAAAGATGCCTTGGGGGCAGGAAAGTTTAAGTCGATGTGGTATGGCCCCTATATCGTTAAAAAATTCCTTAAGAAAGGAGCTTATACCTTGGTTGACTTCGAAGGAAACGAGTTGCCGGAGCCCCGAAATGGGCTCTATTTGAAGAAGTATTATGCCTAGGCTTTGGCCTGGCATTTTGCTTTGTATATAGTAGTTTTTTGCTTTGTACATATCTGTTTGATTTTCGATTTTTGATGAGGTGGTGATGTTTTTGATCTGCTTTGGCAGGTTGTGTTGATGTCATGAGTCATTTTGGTTTCGCCGATGGTGCTAGTCGACACACCCGGAACTTAGCTTCCGCGGCTTGGGTGCTTCATTATCCTTCCGGTCAGCTGTTGGTATCAAGAGGGGTCTGCATTGGTCCTGCTTCCAATAACGTAGCAGAATACACTGCAGTCATTCATCTACTCTCGGAGGCAATATCTTTGGGTGTTGATTCGCTGGTAGTTTTCTTGGACTCCCAGCTGGTGGTGTCGCAGTTGAACAACACTTATCGGGTACGAGATCCATTTTTATTACGATTGTTCTTGAGGGTACGTTTGTTACAAAGGTCATTTCAATTTTTAACATTCATTCATATTCCTGGAGCTGACAATTGGTTTGCTGACTCATTAGCTAATCAAGCATTAGATTGGCATATTAATCATTCAATACAATAAATTTTTAATCATAAAAAACATCATACATTTGATACATTTATCACATCACATCAAATATCGTTGTATATATATCATCGGAGTGTCAAAAAACTTTACAAAATTTGGATCCATAATCTTGTACAAAACTTGGGCTTATGCCCCATCATGTTCAGTCTCAAAAAAGAATATACAGTCATCTAATATATAAAATCTGTCTACTCCTGAGGACCCTGCCCAGAAGTCATGTTCCTATAGAACATAACTGCAGTGGCCACACGGCGGAATAGTCTAACCCAGTCCCGGGGTACTCCTACAACCCGTCTCTGGACGGCTTCCGGCAAGTCCTCCACGGCAGCCATAGGGATTTGGCGGGTCAGTCCCTCCAAGTTTCTCTGCACGGCCTGGAGAGTCCTGTCAGAATCCACTGTCTCCGCCTCACCCCTGCGGCGCTTGTGGCGCGGTAGGCCCTCAGGACGAACTGGTCCAACATCTGAAACATGATCATTTTAATTGTCAGTCATTATGAATCCAATCAAAAACATGTTTATTTTTGTTTTTTCATACATATTTGAAAAAAATCCAAAAAAATCATATAAGTCAAAAAATTTTGCAAAAACTTACCGACTGCTCCCCATGCTGCGCCGGGTGGAAGTACTAGATCTGGATCTCCTCGGAAATCCATCCCAGCATAGGGATAGTCGTCCACTGCGATGATCTGTTCTCCCCACCATAGGAAGAACTCATCGTCCCACGTGGTCCGGGGTACCTCGCTGCCCCCCAGTCTCTTCATCATGTCTGCCCAACGGGCAATTCTTGGGTCCCGCAGGCTGCTGATAGTCGAGATGACTCTGGGTCTCAAAGCTGGAATCCTCTCAAAGAATAATGTTGTCAAAATGGTACCATAGCCAAAGTGTTTAGTTTTTACCTGGCGAATAGAAGTCAGCTGTTGTTTCATGTTCAGTAGCAGGGCTGTGCACCAATCGTAAACATGAGTCAAACACTCTACAGCTATACTCATTTGCGTCCTGGATGCCTGATGTAGTGAGGCAGATCCTGCCACTCTGCTGATGGTGAAAAGGAGGATCTTCATGTGAAAATCCCTGATATCTCTAATTGCAATCTGCGTTCCAACCTTTTTGGAATTATCTACGCAATATACGTGGACATAATCTTCCACGGTTAACCCTCCCAGGGGTTTTCCGTGCAAGTCTACTGGTTCTCCCCTCCTGGAGAGTCCAGTGATGAAATATATATCCTCCACTTCAATGCGTAGTGGCATCTGATCAATTATGAAGCAATCCTGATCTGGTTCCCAGTAATTTACGAGCATTTCTAGCAATCGCACATTGCTTTTCATATTGGGCATTTTAAAGAATTTCAACAATCCGCAATTTCGGAGGATGTTTTGCGCTGCGCGGTCCTGCATGACCTCTTGGTCTACTGCGCTATGCTCACGTTCCCTCCATGAGATGGTCATCCTGAAAAATTTCATCAAATTTTGCATTAGCCACGCTTTTTTGCAATCGGACCTGCGCATACGCAACTTTTCCTGTGCATAGTCGCGTGTATATGCGACTTTCCTTCATTAAACCCGCGTATGCGTAGATACACAATTTTTAGCAAGGGTTTTAAAGCAAAAAATCACTTAATTTTAATTTCCAAACGGACAAAATGAATAAACAGGATGATTAAGGAGCCTACCTGAAGTTTCGCTGAATTCCGACGGTCAGTTGTTCCTGATTTGACGAAAGAAGTTTTTAGCTCCAGAGCACTTTTTCCAAATCAGCTATGCAATAATGAACCAAATGAGAGGTAATTTGTCTATTTATGGCTAAAAAGTTGAAAATTTTCGCAAAATTTCCTTATGCTTATTTTTTCGATCTATTTTATGCTGTATAACTCGATTGCTTGGAAGTGCCCAGTTTGGTATGTTTTCAGGTACATTTTGACGATTTTGAGATTTTTCCCGGTTTTTGATCCATGATTTCCGACTCTTCACGGCAGGTATATGATCTTCACTGGCATATAGGTTAGGGAATCACTTTCCGTTGCATCTTGCATACTAGCCTCCATACCGATCACTTGCCTTAGGGTCGATCCCATCAGGTCATGAGCATTACACCCATTTCACTCGCCGATTTTTAAATCATGACTTGATGGTAGAGCCTTCCTTTACATGGGCTTCCTAGTTAGTTCCTTGCTATCACTTGTTGCCCATGCTGCTTTTATGTAGGCTCGGGAGTCCTCTTTAGTCCCGCCATGTCTTTTGTGTTGAAGCTTCATTCTTCTCCTTCATCACTTATCATTTTTCTGGCTTATACCCTAGAGGCTCCCTGGTGTCGTTAAGTTGTATTACCGCATTGCATATTGGCTACTTGTTTATCCTGGCCTTTAGCCGGCTTCATTTGGACTCGATGTTTAAGCCAACTTTTGACCTTGACTTTCTGTACAAGTTAACCATTGCATGCACTTAGATATCACGACTTGACACCTTTGTACCCATGGATGGAACATTCCTCTGAGTATCACTGACCAGTTTTCGCCACCTTGCATTGAGCATAGGATTGTTCCAATCCCAGGAACTAGTGCATCTGATTTCTTGATACTCGTTCTATCCATTGTACCATAGCATTCTTTTATTCTTTTTCAGGCTTATTATGAAAAAGACAAAAAAATTAAATATAACAAAAAGAGTGGGAACGGGATGTATCTTCGTTATTTTGATGGCAGTACAGAGTCAGTTTGTCGCCCTTGAACAAAGCACATATACTTATATATATTTCCTTCATTTGGGATGGTTCTAGTTTTGACCTAGGTTCAGCTTTTACCATGTTTCACTTGTCAGTTCTCCCCCGGTTGGTTATCTCTTCCAATCATATGGAGAGTTTGTTTTGCCTCCTGCATGACAGACTTATACAGTGTCACTTTTTACTGCCATGGTCATCACGAGTCGTGCTTTTGTTCAAGGGAAGTTTAACCCGAGTCGGCCATTCTGCGGTGTCTCTTGCCTCATTATTCATTCGGCCTTCCCGGTCTTGTCAGTATCATGTTCTATCACATCAGATGTTTTGGTCTTCTGCTCGTGCTGGTTTGAGAAGGTCCCCATTGACTTCTTGCCGGCGGGTTTGTCTCTTATCGACTACGACACATTGCTCTGAGAGAAAACCTAGAGCCGCACCTTGGGCCTATTTTCATCATTGATAGGTGACCTCGTGCTCAGCATTTGATCATCATCATGGGTCTTTGACTGAGTGGTTTCCCCTGTGTTCGACGTCAGCACACATTATCACACTTGGGATTCATGCAGTACCTTGATTTCCATTTGACCCTATCGGTGGATATCTCGCCTCTGTGTCAGCTTTCATTATTGGTTTGTTCAGAGGGTTTCTTCCGTGCGCTAGATTCATCTTGTGCATGTCGAAAACGTACATCGGTTTTGGTTCCATCACTCTACTTCATCCGATTCCTTCCAAATCTTGGCCTGCGGGTTACACTCGCGCTGGACTGATGTGGGATGCCTTAATGCCTTCCTTCCAGCAGATCTTTTCCCATCGACTCCGACTCATTGCTCTGGGAACAAGATCTAGAGTCTTTTTATCAGTACCTTAGGGTTTGCAGTCATCAGTGGCAGACTCTTCGCTATCGACAGTGAGGATTCATCATTGCCTCCTGATTGGTAGATTCTTTCAAGTGTTCGACTTCAACTCATTCATTCACACTTGTCAGATTGTACTGGGGCACCTTGACACTCATTATCATTATCGGTGGGTTGTCTCGTGTTGGTTAACGGGAAACATCATTGCCCGGTAATCCAACGATTTCTCACATGGTCGACTTCAGCTCATTTATTCCCATTGTGTAGAATTGTGCCATAGTGATCGGTGAAGACCTCGGGTCAGACAAGATGTTTCCCCGTTCACTTTTGACAATTCTTTCAAAAGATCCGCGTTGATGTCGTCCACCCTTATATGTTACAGTTCAGCATAGCAGCATCTTATATGTTGGTCCCCAAGTTGCGTGATTGTACCATTTGATCCACCTCTTATGATCCGGTACTTGGAGATTCAGTTACTTATTTGATCAGACATCCAGTTGCACCATCTTTGATCAACTTTCTAT